>CM068961.1:32992329-33002601 GCA_035128595.1 Eptatretus atami | reverse complement strand
AGGAATAATACTTTTCAATTTGGATGGCGGCCATCTTGGAAAATGGTCGCCATCTTGATTTTTTTCGTGGTCAGCGCCATTTTTTAACACAGTAGACCAAGGAGAGTATTTGTGCCAAATTTCACGCTTGCATCACAAACCGAAGTATTCTAGGGGTATTTTGCAGTTATCTGCTGCACTATTAATCTTTGAGGACATTGGAGGTGCCATAAAACGTGCACTCGCAGACAATATGGACACAGATGCAATCAAATTAGTCAGGGCAGCACATGTTGGATGAAAACACATTTTTGATCAAAAGTATGAGTTTACTGGCTCATTTGAACACGGCTATGAAAGCGATGCAATTACCGAATCTCTCAAAGCACTTGTTCAAATTATTCTTGACTGTTTTTCAATGTTTGCACTGTCATGTAAACACAACAAAAGAGCATATTGCGGTTGGCTTGTCAGAGCTTCTACTGTTCAATACAGTAAAGACATCTGGTGCATCAATTGGTATCTGACACAACAAGGAAGGAGAGGTTATGTGTGGTCATAAGCTCTTGTGCCAGCTCCCCATCTGCCAAGTCCTGGACTCTGGGGTTGGAGTGCAACCGATTCAGGATGGAAACCATCCTGGACTGAACTACATGGGCATCGACGTGGTGCACTGTGGCTGCAAGAAGGGGTGTAAATATCAGTGTAAATGTCGGTCATCAGGTCTACAGTGCACCAAGCTATGTGGCTGTATGGGGGAATGTGGCAACACGTAAATTGTGCAGACAGTACGATTTGCATGACAATGACTGGTATTTGAACATGTGATTTTCCATGGAATAGGAAAGTGATACCATACTATGCATGTTGTATCACGTAACACTCACTAACCTTTATAATGCATAAAAGTAGCCCTAGATTCATTATATGAATGCGTGCTAGCATTTGCTTGGTCCATTCTGTATCAAATAGAGATATTCTTTTTCATAAATATGTACATTGGCATGACTCTTATATCTCAGAAAATAACTATGTAAAATGTGACAAAAGTAAAAACATGCATACATGTTAATATATAGGTATTCATACATGACCCAAATATGGATTCCTCGACCCCAAAAGACACTGAGATTACATTCCTGAAACGTGTTTGTATGACAGCCATCTTAAAATTCTACATTGGGTTACAACATATTTAGATTTCTTAGAATTCTAAAAATTAAAAGTCTTTAAATTCTACATAAAATTCATTTGTTTATGAGGGTTACAACATATTTAGATTAATTGACCCCAAAAGTATGGGTTTAATCCAAATATCACGTTTCCATGTCACGTGTTTTTTTGCATATCGGCATATCGGCCAAGCAAAGTTATCAAAAAATATATATAGATTTTTTGCATATCGGCCATTTTGAAGAAATGGATTAACTGACCCTGAAAATGTTAAATTAGACACTAAGATCATGTTTCATTGTTGACTACAAGCTGAAATATGACAGATAACAGATTTACATGGTGGCCATTTTGAAATTCAAAATGGTGACCAGATACCATGTCGATGAGTTCCTAATCTCATATGAATCTCCATATCTTAATGAACACGTTTACAAGCATCCACACTTTTGTCAAATTTTGAACAATTCATATGATAGGTGAACTATAAGTATCAAAAGTGATAAAACAAAGGTGATTGTAACTCACTAAGTTGCTTCATGGTTTCCAGGGCAAGTCATGTAGGGCACATAAGCAGCCACAGACTCGATCTGCCTCATGAATTCATCCCCAACACGAGCATTGTCCTGGAATTATATGACAACAATGCCTAAGTAGTCACATTTCACTGGTTCATTTTGGTTTTGCAAAAACATATTAAACTTAGGGAGACTATGTACATGCGCTCTCCGAAGCACAAAACCCTTTCGCAATGGCCCATAAAATAACAAATTGGTAAGGAAATCAATTACTACCATCCATAACCAAGTAACTGTAAACTTTATGAAATACACATTATGATGCAAGTTCAACCTTCCTAACACGTATGATAACGGCAACTTGCATAAACATCATGAAAGCTTATTGGCAAATTTGGAAATACCAAGACATTCTGTTGGCTTAATGGTTAGGGTGGTGGGCTTGGGATCCTAGGGTCCGAAGTTCAAATCCCGCTCAGCTGTTAAATTAATACCAGGTGGGGTTAACTCGGCCTGTCATCCTTCCGGAGTCAGCAAAATGAGTGCCAGCATGCTGGTATACTGTGTCGGAGTGGCGACCCATCCGATTGTGCCCAAGAGCCAAGGACACTGCTTAGGCAGCACCAACGCTCTGCACAGAGTATGGTCCCAATGGATGGAATGCATTATACGAAAAAAATGGATTATTATTACGTGTTCTCATCTGTTCCTCTGTGCATACACACAGAATAGACAAAACAAACACTTACACACATTTACGTGTGTGTGTAACACACGCACACGCACACGCGCGCGCACACACACACACACACACACACCGAGAGGGTTATAAGATTTCAGTCAGTCGTTATCCCTTTGAGTATGGTGAAATCCATCATTAAGAAGTGGAAGCCGTATCATACCACCCAGACTCCAGCCAGATCAGGTCGCCCATCCAAACTCAGCAGCCGGGCAAGCAGTAAACTGGTCCGGGATGTCACTGTAAATCCAACAATGACTTTGAAAGATCTGTAAGGCTCTATACCCGAGATGGGGGTCAGTGTTCATCAACAATATCCCGTTCCCTTCACAAAGCTGGCCTCTATGGACTGGTGGCAAGAAAGAAGCCATTATTGGAAAAGACAGATATAAAAGCCCATATGTAGTTTGCGAAAAAGTATCTTAATGATACTGCAGGCATGTGGAGAAATGTTTTGTGGTCAGATGAGACAAAATTTAAACTTTTTGGTCTAAATTCAAAGCGTTATGTCGAGCACAAGTCTAACACTGCACATGACCCAGTCAACACCATCCCTACTGTGAAGCATGGTGGTGGCAGCATCTTGTTATGGGGCTGCTTTTCATCAGTAAAGATTGGCAAGCTCATCAGGATAGAAGGGACAAAACCTGCTTGAGTCGCCATGAATCTGAAACTGGGTGGAAGATTCACATTTTAGCAGAACAATGATCCGAAGCACAAAGCTAAAGCCACAATGGAGTGGCTGAATAAGGAGAAAATAAATGTTTTTGAGGGCCCAGTCAAAGTACTGACTTGAACCCAATTTAATATTTATGGCGAGACTTGAAGATTGCAGTCCATCGACGATTCCCATCAAACTTGGCAGAACTAGAGCAATTTTCACATGAAAAACAGGTAAAGATTTCACCATCTCACTGTGCAGAGCTGTTGGAGACATACCCGAAAAGACTCATAGCAGTCATTGCTGCAAAAGGTGCTTCTACAAAGTACTGACCTAAGGAGTTGAATACTTTTACAACCATTGAATTTTGATTTGTACATGTCTTTTCTTGCAGGTATTCCTGACATGTAACCTCCTTCATCTATAACAGTGCTTAGTTTGATCTCTTTAGTTATGAATAAGTTTGGTGTTGGCTTAATGGTTAAGGTGGCTGGCTTAAGTTCTTCAGGTCTTGAGTTCAAGCCACTGTCATTCCATTGAATTGATACCAGGTGGGTTAACCCAGCCTTCTGAGGTTGGCAAAATGAGTATCAATTTACTGGTAACATGGGGCATTGCATCAGCGGCACAGCTGCGCCCCCAGAAAAAGATGCAGCCAAGTTGCCACAGGATGCATACGAATAAACAAACAAGAAGAAGACATCATGCAGAGCACGATACTTGCAAAATCCGTGAAACAAATTTGTCCTCAAAAATCATTGGTAGTTAAATTCAATGACCAAATATGCAGCAACTTTTCAAATTTCAAGTGAATCGGATGAAAATTGGCAATTTTAGAAATTTGGCCTATGCTGACCTTTTGGCCTATGTGGACCTTCAAAATAATTGGTGGCTGAATTCAGTGACCTGATTATATATATATCCTCTTCAAATTTCAATTGATGAAAAGTTGTTGACCTTTGCCTATGTCGATGTTGACCTCAAAATAATGGTGGTTGCATTCAGTGACCTGAAAAAAAAAAAAATATATATATTATATATATATATATATATATATATATATATAATATATATATATATATATATATAATATACTCACTCTCAATTTCAAGTCAATCGGATGAAATTGAGGATTTTAGAAATCTCACGCAAGTTGTTGACCTTTGGCCTGTGTTAACCTTTTGACCTCAAAAACAATAGCCTCCGACATTGTGGCATCGCCAGATATGGCTCCGCCCACATTATTACATAATTATACATACTTGCACCAAGTTTGACTTAAATCCCTCTAGCTGTTCTTAGGTTATCGCGGTAACAAAAACCTATCACGGACTCAAACCTTTGACCTTTAACCTCTTGATGCCGCCATCTAATCAGTTCATCTTTGCATTATAAAACCGTATGTACTTATACCAAGTTTGCTCAAAATCCCATCACTGGTTCACAAGTTAGTGTGGTAAAACATTTTTTTACCGAACATGACCTCTGACCTAATGACCTCAAAATCTAATTAGATCATATTTGTGTCAAGATATACTGCTATCAATTTGAACAAAATCCGCTCCACGGTTCTTTAGACATCGCGATAACGAGATTTAGCATGGACGGACGGACAACTTGAAAACATAATGCCTCTGGCGACTTTGTCAGCGGGGGCATGAAAAAAAAAACAATCATTTGGAAAAATTGTTTCTACATAATTTGTAATTGATATAAATGTGGTAATATTGGTCAGGGGTGAATACTTTTGCAGGCCACTGTGTGTAAATGCTGCATTATAGTTTTTTAATAAACGGGAATAAATTCCTGTGTGGGCTCGTGTGGAAAAAAAAAAAATTCTCAGCCTGGGACTCAAATCCAGGACCTCATCGCTTTGCAACAGCCCACCGAGTATTGAGTCTTCGGTATCCCTAGAAATTTCTCACACTAACACTGCAAACTATATAATGGGCAACGTCTTACATGCCTGCTGGGCAGCCGTGTGTGTGTGTGTGTGTGTGTGTGTGTGTGTGTGTGGTGGTGTGTGTGTGTGTTAAACCCTATCTAATATATAAAGCTCATTCGAGCCATTGACTCACTGACTGACTGATATTGAAGTTCAGTACCTTTCGGGTGATGTCCAGTCCAGGATTGTGCCCAATAGCCAAGGAGACTGCTTAGGCAGCACCAACGCTCTACATCGGGTATGGTCCCAATGAAGGGATGGATGGATAAGGAATGTAAAGCTTCCTTTGAAAAGCTATTGATTGAAGAAAACGAATGGGAGAATGACCTGGATTGTATTAAAGCTGAAGATCCAGAAGATGAGATATGTGAAGAGGAAACTGAATCAGATATTAGAAGATTAGATAAAGGAGAGGCAGTTTGTCCAACTTGCTTCGTAGATGAAATGATAGATGTGGCTGGAGATGAAGGAATAAACTGGATGATGAAGTTGAGTAGAAAGATGTGTGAGGGAGGAGTGATCCCTGAAGATTGGTCAAATAGCACCATTGTGCACCTGTTCAAGATGAAGGAGGACCCTTAATTATGTTCATCTCCCAGAGGAGTTAAACTAATCGAATAGGCATTGAAAGTTTTTGAAAACGTGGTTCATAGAAGACCAAGAAAAGTTGTTAATACAGACATCAACCAGTTTGATTTAATGCCTGGAAAAATGTAGACAACAACCAGTTTGATTTTTGCTTTTACGACACTGCAAGGTCGAAGGAGGGTTGGACGACCTACAGAGACCTCGCGTCGTATGGTGGAAAAAGAGCTGAGGAAGATAGAAAACACCGAGACGAAGATTAGTCAGTGAGCCCAAGATAGACGAAAGTTGGCACGAGTTCCTCAAGAGTCTCAAAAGGATATTAAGCAAGCAAATAATCATTTATAGAACCCTCCAGAAAACATCCTTAATTTGTTTCCCTTTAATTATCTGTAAGCACAAAGCAATGACAGGAATTTCACCAAAACTTGTTTTTGAATGTAAAACTGGTGTTCCTTCTGCATTTTGGACTTTAAGGATCCCGTTTTGACTCGGCATACAAAAACGGTTGTGCACCGATGCTGTGGCCAAATATTCACCGTTGAGATAAAACAGCATGTGCAAGGGATATTGATGTTAACATCGACCGGGATAGCACAATGTTAGAACAGAATGTGGATTGCATAACGTTGGAACAGCATTTTATAGGATATAACAAAATTGATGAACTCGGTTAATGGAGTTCGGATAAAATAGGTCACAATCGATCAAACGGCCTCACTCCCCTCAAAGTTTCCTTGCACGTGCGGTGAGTATTGATGCAATTGACCTCACCTTGTACATGTCGTATGCAAAGTCTCCTGAAATAGAATGAAGCAATATGTAGATTAGGATTATCTGAGGGAGAAATTCAAACACTGGACAACTTTGCAGAATGAGGATACAACTTCCACTCTGTTGCTGTACAAATTTTCAATGCACATGTTGCCGTGTCATGCTCACAGAGTCACGAATGTACGAGGCAGATGCATGTATGTGTATGTAGAGCGCATTTCCTGTTGGTTAAGATGCATGTAGTAATGACTGGAGCGGCACTTGCTTCTTTGTACCCACTATGGTAATGGGGTCCAATCTCGTAGTAGCAAGCAGGTATCCATGGAAATCCCACCAAACGTAAAAATTGACTTCCACAATATTATGCAAAGAATAGTTAAATATATCTTGGGAATTTAATAATGTCAAGCTGTACAATGCGCTTGCTAAAAATGTTGCTCGATTAAATCAACTCCCTCCCAATCTATATCCCCCCCCCCCAAACTCCCACCCCTAACCCCCTAATCCTCAAACGACAAAACCCCAAACCCCAAGTCCTCAACTCCCACCCTCAACCCCTAAGCCTGAAACCACCCCCCTAACCCAAATCCCTACCAAAGTCCACAATGCCCCCCTCTCCCAACTCTGTGTCCTCTCAGCAGCCACACCCTACCCCAACTGTCTTCCCCTCCCACTTTTTTTCTCGTTCTTCAAAGCAAGAGGGCATTCTTACATCATTCGATAATATTTCTTCATTACCTCATTTAAAGGTGCCGAGTGTGACGTGACGGTCAAAACAATGTCCAATTCACAATCTCGTGATCTGAAGTGATTGGGAGTAGCCTAATTGCATGAATAAATGATCCAGAATTAGTTATCATATTTGTGATGCATATTCATATAAATTATAAAAATGCTCTTCTGGCTAAACAGTTGCAAAGGTTCTGCCCATTTTCCTTCTCCGGAGAGGACTGGTCTATATAAATGAGAATTAAATTATCTTCTCAGTTTTGGCTGCAGTACAATCCTACGGAGATGTAGGGGGGCTGTAGCTCTGCTCAGCTCATGACCAATAGGCGGAGCCGATGCAACTGTTGAGCCAGAAAAGCCTTTTTGAATTTAAATTGTTCCTGGCTACCCCCAAAACTGTTTTGTGCACCACAGACAGGTTAACGTGCGGCAGGAATTTCCTGGTGGTCAAGATGCATGCAGCAATAGCTGGTGTGGAACTTGCTTCCTGGTACCCATGATGGTCACATGATCTGATCTCCACATATATGTATCCATACATACAATGTTAAAAATAAATATATACTATAAAAACAGGTTTGCCTGACCACCCACAATTTAGGACCGTGTGTGTGTGTGTGTGTGTGTGTGTGTCCTTTTCTTTGATTTCTATAGAAGTCCATACCCCTGTGCCAATCACCTGCAAATTTGGCATACATTCTGGAGGTACCCAGGGTTAGGTCATGAGCATTAAAAAAAATTCCAAAAGTGTCCCCCTCCACCACCCCACAAGGAAATTATCTGCACATATGTGAATGTAGGTCTGAAAATCATAGAAAATAAAAAACGGCCGGGCTGATCAACACTAAATTTTGCAAATGTCCTTGGAGTACACAGGGTCAAGTAAGTCATGGGCATCAACCACCCCTCCCCCACCTCCACCCCCACCCTCTTTGCAAGGCAAGTGTGTGCGTGTATGTGTGTTGTTACATGTCTGAAGAGCAGAGGAAAAAATGACATGAGACTGCTCAACACGAGACCAGGGATAAACTGACCTCAGGCAAGGATACAAGGGCATTTGGCCTCGTCATTGCCGAGGTGCACTCCAGAGTTAAGTTTTGCTGGAGCTATAAAAACTGTAGATGGGGGAACAGAGAATGGCAAAGAGAGCAGATAGATTGAGGTAGCAAGGTCGCTGGAAAAGAGGTAGACCCCAATTGAGATGGGAGAATTGTGTGTGTGTGTGAGGAGGGATATCCGTAAGGTAGGAGTGGTTGGAGTATGGAGAGAGTTGGATGACGACAGAGGGAGGTGGAGGAGTATCATGGTCAAGGCAGGGCAGAAGCTTTGTGCCATCGGACCTCACCCCTTATAAAAGAGAAGAGGAGGAGAACTTTAAACATAAATCCTCATGATGGTTCACTAAAGCCGACACAGCCTGGTGTTGGTTTAGGATCCTAGGGTCCTGAGTTCGAGCCCCGTTGGCCACCAGGGGGTTAATTCAGCCTGTCATCCTTCCGAGGTTGGCAAAATGAGCACCAGTAAACTGGTAATAGGGGCACTGCATCAGCAGCACAGCCACACCCCTAAGCAATGATGCAACCAGCAGCCAAAAAAGGCAGCACACGATGGGAACTAAAGCCGACATATCCCAATCTTGATCGGATGACCCAACTTGTTATTATAGAGATAGATAGATTCTCAGAAAGGGTTTATCTCTTCATTATGTATGTGCAGATGGAGTAGAGTTTGTGATACCTATATCCCCCAACCCACCTCCACGAGTCCGCCAAGACCCAATATGCACGCCCAAACTCAAAACAGACAAGCATGACACAAACATGTTGCCATCAAACTGAAACAGTCACCAGAATTGTCCGATGCCATCAAGGAATACAAACTCACCCACGTGTAGAATGACGTCGTACATGCCTTGCTGCGTATCTTTCTGTATGCGAGCCAATGATTGTGCATTTTCATTGCCCATGTCCCCAAAAACAGCAAATCGTGGGACCCATTCCGTGCCCTCTTTCATCGCCACAAAAGTGAACACGTCACTCCAGCCGAAGCCACTTCCACAATGATAAACTGCACAGAAAATATGACAAGAGAAGTAACACGAAGGAGAAATACAAGAGCGATGGTATTTTCATTCAAACTCCAAAACAGGTAAATTCATGCTCTAGTAAAAACAAACAAACCGGACATTGTCACATGCACCACACAAAGCAATGTAGGAGGGAGAGAGAACACCACTCCACTCAAAGCACTACAGGATGTGTGGGGGTGGGGGGAGAGAACACCACTCCACTCAAAGCACTACAAGGAGGTTGGGGGGGGGGAGAGAACAACCGCTCCACTCAAAGCACTACAGGAGGTGAGGGGGGGGAGAGAACACGCTCCACTCAAAGCACTACAGGAGGTGGGGGGGGAAGAGACACCGCTCCACTCAAAGCACTGGGAGGGGGCAGGAGGGGTCAAAGCACAAAGCAGGGGGAGGGAGAAAGCAGAGGGCAGAAGCAGGGGTCCACTCAATTTAACTTACCATACCGAGAACCCGGAACAAGACCCTCAAGGAGCACCTCATGGATGTACATAGAACGCTTGGCTGAACCTCCATCCACAAACACTTTGCTGCTCCCTTTGGCCCTCAGTGAAAACGGTCTTCCTGGTAATAGTCCGTACTCAACCACCGATTCCGTGAGGTTTCCAGTGACCCATGACACCAACATGGTACATGGGTTTCCTGCACACGTACAAAGTCAAGTGTATACAACTAGCAAGACCTTCCTACATGGCACATCCACACCACCATAAACTCACCTTCCCTCCCCCATTACTTCATCCCCTCCAACTCACCGCGCAGGGCCAAATGCACCTGCTCAGGTTGCAGCAACATTGGATGTCCGGCGGCAACGACCGTTACAAGCGCGACAAGCAGAGCGGGACCGAGTCGAGGCATTTCACAACAGGTCAGGAGGGTCTTGTCGCCTGAGAAAGGTTTATATATACACAGTGATGATGGGCAGACAAGTGCGCCGATAACAAAAAGAAAACACACACACACGTACACGCACACACACTCGCACGCACATGCACACACACACACACGCACGTACACACGTACACGCACACTCACGTACACACACACACGTACGTACACACACACGCACACACGCGTACACACACA
>CM068961.1:32906417-32925298 GCA_035128595.1 Eptatretus atami | reverse complement strand
AGGAGAGAGATAGGAGAAGTGATGTTTTGGGCATGAGGTCTTCCTTTAAACCACTTGCCTTTGAAGGGCTCATTGCAAAACGTTGCTTCTCCTTTCCACTGCACGTAGTATAATACTCTCTCTTATCCATCCACCACAACCTGTTCCTTTCCCACGGGCAAGTTGGGGATACCTTTCTCATCATTCGGGTGAGAAAGTTCATCGTCCAAATAACAGAATGAAAATCAGACAAAAATTCTAACATAACTTAACGGGGCGTCGGTGGCGTGCGCCTCTGATCCAGATACTTGGCACGGCTGGGGTTGGAGGATCACTTGAGGACAGGTGTCGTGTTGTCGCACTAGTAGATGGTAAAAAGCAGCTCTCGGCTGATATGGCGGCACCTCATGCCCTGATTGTAGGTCAGGTCAGACAGATCAGATCTGTGACTTTGCTATGGGTAAACATTGTTACGAATTTACGCCCGCCCGGCTGCGAGTTGACGCATGCGTCAACTAATACGCCGGTTCGCCGCACCGATAACGACAATTCTGTCGTGACTTTCCGGACAATGCCGGAAACCATCACGGTGGGTCTTAATTCCCACCCAGGCCCAGTCCGTATCTACCCGCACGAAATAGGGTCAATCGCCGAATATCGATATACAAGTACTTCGCGCGGGTAACCTACCGAGGGACCGTACCTCGGCGAGGCCTGCTTGGAATTACGAACCGCTCAAGCGGTCGCGGTTCATTCTGAGAAACCGAGTGGGTATTATCACCCGACCTCGCCGGATCCCCGATTCTAATTTATCGGTATTTTAAAACCCCACTAACATTCCGCAATGCAAAACTGGCCTCATTTCAATAAGGGAAAGAGGACACGACGAACGGGTTAACATTTTAAATCAGCACTTTTATTACAACTAACATGTGTATACAGGAACAAACATGGCAGTCAATGCAGGTATCAAAACCATCCAACATGCTACGTATAACCGAAAAAGCAAATGAATGCGCACGCACGTGGGCCAAGACCAAAGCGCACAACCGCTATAAGCAATTATCAAATGTACATCAACTTAGCACGTTTTACTTACGGGACTCCGCCCCACAACATCATTCAAGAAAAGGAAGAGAACCCCATCAAAGGCAATGGGATCACGCTGGGCTGTGGACCTTTATGGCGTGGGACTTGCAGACCGAACGAGTCCACGAGACCGAGTTGCAGGTTACCTGCACCCTCCGTGTGGCCTTGTGGTGTGAAGCCTCGACATCCCGTCCCCACGGCAGCTAGCGTAGCCACGTGAGCTCGGGCCTTCTGCGTGGTCCGGCGAGCTCTTCTCCCGGCTCTCCTGCACAGCGAGCATGCAGTTCGCGCGACACCGCTGGGCAGAGCTGCGCCTCTCAGTCGCGTCTCCTTCGCGACGCCCAGACTCCTCCACCGACTGCATAGCTCCAACGACGGGTCGCCCACGGACTCGCTTCTCCCACAGACGCAAGACCACCAAGACTTCCACCAGCAAGACTGCTTCCACTAAGACCACGAGAAGAGCAGAGGAGAAAGAAGAAAAAGAAGACGTCCACTTGGCGCCTGCGTGCCCTTATAATTCCTCCTGCGCTATCGCCACGCCCACCTCCAGCTCCTGTGTGGAAGCTCCAGAAGGGAGCGCAGTTTACTCCCACTTCCAACCCTGCCTCGCCCCCCCCCCCTCGCGGGCGCGGGAGACGAGGAAATCGTTGCGGTTGACCACTAGACGCCTAGGGACATTCCAATGTCCCCCAAAATCAGGCCCCCCACTCCTACTTCACCTGTTGACCTCTGCCGAATTCGCACCTCCCCATACCAAAGAGGCGTGGGAAAGCAGGCGGGAAAATCTTGCGCGCCATCGGAATACCTTCTCTTTTCATGGCGTTATTGGAATCCCTTGTTCCTTTTCCTTGGTAGAGATATGGTTTTATAAGCGGAGAGGGGTTGGCAGCGGGGTTTGTGGAGAAGGTGATCGGTATGGTGTAGCGGGGAAGGTGGTCTAGGTGGATTGGCGTATTGTGGTTGGCCGTGGTGGTTTGAGGTGATCACGGATGGGGGTGGTTTGTTGAGAGGCGCGTGTGGTTGTGGTGGTTGGAAGACGGCTGGGTCTGAAGCGATTGTTTGAGAGCGTGTGGTGGTGGGTGGTCAAAATAACGATATGTGAAAGAAAACGGCTATCTCAAAGTCACAGCCCCTGTCCACCCGGATAATTCCCATTAAACAATCGGTGGAGAAATCTAACTGAACACGACTTTATCGGCATAAACTAACTAAGGACCTTAATGGTGTTCTGTGGAATTTCCAAAGCCGTAACAATTTAAACCCGTACATAACATTTCATAGGTCGAGTGTTGGCACTAACCGTTTCCCCCCCCCATCAGGTCCCCCTATGTGTGAAGGGTGTATGGACCATGGAACTCCCAGCAGGATAAATACAAAACATGCCAAAGGGTGGAAGAGCTCCTGTGAGCCAATTGCCATCCATATCTTGTGCAACTGCATCTGCAGATATCCTCCTGGCAGTTGGGTTACGCTTTCCAAGGAGGTGGGTGGCAGGATTTTGACCTCTGGCCACGCGACAAAACACTTCATTCCGCAAAAACACACTGAGGTGCGTGGCGGCGTGTGCTGCAGTGTCGTCACCAACGATGGTATCCCCTTGGGTTTAACCGAGACGGTCCCTTGGGGGGGTTCTCTGGAATGGCCTAGCCCTAAGAGATGGGTGATGGGCCAGGCATCTGCCAATGGAGGCCCCTGGTGTGCTAGTGGAAAGTGGGCAGCAACAATGTGAACTGTAAAAGCGCATGCTCCGCATTGTATGTATGTGCGCATGTAACCCGAACTTCTGCCAATTCATGGAGCAAATCAAATAAACATTCAATTCCTGCTTGGAAATGTAACCTGGCAGTATTTTCAAAATCGGCTCACGGATTACCCGTATGGTTCAGAAATTGCAAAAGCATTTTTGGAGAGAGTGAACCTCGTTACTTAAAATAATTTCATTTGTGTAGGTTTAAGTCTATTTTATTTTTGTAAATGGAGGCCTAGAGGTTATGCACACACTCACTTCAGCTGTTTGGTCTGGGTTGAATCCTGACGCGCTATAAACTACCCCGTGTTTCACAGGTAGGTGCGGCTCATCAATGGGGTTGCCGTCCTGAGGGTGGACTTAAAAGGGAAGGGGGCCCATCTGCCAGCATTCGTTGGTGGACATAAAAGATCCCATGGTGGCCTTCCGTGAAAGAAGTAGGTGAGATATTGCCGGCACCTTCCCCTTCCCGAGGAGGTTTGTGGCAAATTATCTTCCTATCCTAACGCAGCAGAGGGCTTTGCATCAGTGATGCCCCTAGCCAATGAGCACCCCACAGCCCGTTGTGCTGCATACGAAGAAAACGGATTTAAGTAAAAGTAAACTTGAATGAACAATATGGATATGGCATGGCGAAAAATGGATAAATAGCATGATTATTCAAAATGTAGTGAAAGGGTTATGACAAAATTTGTTGAGTTGGGTAAATGTGATAAGAACAAGCCGATTCGATTTTGGTTGAGGTCCGGTGCAGATCCGGCCTATCGGTGGGATGCAAAAATGTAAATTGTTCAGCCGCAGAGGAATAATCTCTATACCGATTGACACTGCCCCCCCTCCCCCTCTCACATGCTTTGTGCTGTGTTAGGACAAAGAAGATTACGAGCTTTTAGGATGAGACTGTTTCTGGGTGTGTGCCTGCAGTATCTCCTCATGGACTATTATGCAGGGGGTTGATCTGCTCACTTTGCTGAGCAAGTTTGATTGAAGCCGGCCCCCCCTTTTTCCAGTAGCATATGGTCCCCGCTTCTACGTACGGAAATGATTCTCGCCTATTTCTCCATCCATGCCCTGGGATATGGTCCACAGTGAAGTCTTGCTCTACATTATTTACCACGTCCGCTCTGTTTATCATTAGAATCCATGTATAGTAATCTCATTGAAGAAAACAAACAAACTCAAAATGTATCACGGTGGCTGACAAAAATGGAACACCAACAGAATGGCACTGGTATTGTGTTGAGCCACACATGCATCTAGGAGACGGCAGCATACAATGTGGCTTGGAGTCAATACAAGGGTCTAGAAACTTGTTAGTCAGGAATGTGCAGCACGCATTCTTCCCCCAAAGGAAGGCTCCTAATTCACATCTGTTTTTGATGGGGGGCTGAACCACAGTCTAAATAGCCTCTTCCAGACAGTCCCACAATTATCTGTAGGATTGAGGTCTGTGATTGGGAGGGCCATGGAAAATGGGCGACTCTGTCCTCGTGCTCTTCAAACCACACCGGTGACAGCACTGTGCCTGTGGACCAGAGAATTGTCATCTTGAAAAGACACCCCTCCCAGCAAGGAAGATGCGCTCAGGATGCAAATCGCAAAGAGTGGTAATGTTGTGGCATTACATCAACACTGCCTTTCTAATGGAATTGAGTGGAACCCAGGCCATGCCAAGAAAAATGTGCCCCATACACATCTATGGAACAGTCAAACTGTCAGATCCGCCCCCACACCCCCCGCCCCCTTACAACATGGAAGCCCGCAGTCATTATTCACTAGTACTGATCAAACACCATTGCATTGTTAAATGAATCCCACTATTGCATACCAAGGCGGCAATATAGTTTTTGCGTGCCCGCGGGAGGGGAGGGGGGTGGGGAGAGAGCTAGGATGAGCTCCGTGTACTGAGAAGGGGGCAGGAGAGCTCAGTAATACTGAGAAGGGGGCAGAGAAGCTACGTGTACTGGAGAAGGGGCAGGAGAGTCCATGAGGCATTGTGGGTGACATGGTGAAATGGGTTTAAACAGTGAGATGAGTTGATGACGGTTTGGGTTAATATTAAACTGGAAGTACGTCGTTTCGTCCCTGCAAAATAGCTTGTCCACATCCGCTTTTTGGGAAAAATAAAATGAGGCGTGAAGGAGCGGGAGGGGAACATTGTTAACGGACATTCATCACAGGCTTTTTAGATGCTAAATTGCGAATGATATTACAACAACACACTGAGAGGTTTAGGTCAAGATTAATCTGTGACTTGCCACAGGTAACCATGTAAGACCCTGTACTAACCTGTTCGATGGGTGGGTTGTCTGCCACTAACCGTCTTCCCCCCACCAAAGTTTCTTGTGAGGAGGGTGTATGATGTGTCCACCCAGCAGGGATGAAGACAAAACCTGCCAAGGGCGGAGCAGCTCCTTTGTGAACCAACGGCCCATCCATATCTCGTGCCGCTAACCGTGTCTGTGGACGTCTCGGCAGTTGGGGGTTACTTTTATAGGAGGTTGGTGGCAGGATTTGCATTCCGGACACCGTATAAACCCTTCATTCTGCAAAACACGAGAAAAGCCTTTAAAAATTCCTGAAAACCCACTTGTGAGAGTACCTCCTGTGCAGCTTCCCTCACATAGGGCAAGCTCACCGATGACGGGATTGGGGCAAGCCTTCAGGACCCCCATCAGTGATGATAGGAGGTGAAACCAATGGGGTGAAACTTCGGCCGGTCAGATCGTGGTAGTGTGTGTCCAGGGTGGTATTGATGTGTCATTCCACCAGATGGCGTTTCTTTGGGTTAACCTGAAGTGGTCCGCATTTCGGTGGGTGCCTGAATGTCCTATCCCGAAACTCTTGCATGGTGCATGAATGATAAGGCTATCTGTCGCAAATCTGTCTTTTTTTCAGGTCAGTAGCTAACAGTGCAGTTGAACCATTTTTTAGCCTTGTAACCAAACAGAACAACAATGGGTCCTTTCTTGTTCATGATATTGAGAGACTGTCATGAAATTTGTTAGAGAGGTGTGTTAAGGCAGTGCATACAAAATGCTTCTACTGCATATGGACTTGTTAAAGCTGGATCTGAAAAGGAAAAGGGTAGAAAAACAAAAAGATTGAAGTTGGTTTCAAGGCTGAAAGTGAACTGAAGTCGCCTCCTGAGAACCAAGGCCATCAGTGAATCGCCCAGGCTGTTTCAGTTCAAAGAAGAATGTAAGGCTATTTGTGGTGAAAATGTGTCAACAAAATCTTTGAAAGGTTCCTCTTAAGTATAGTTTTAGCCAGAAATACTGGCTTCTCTGGATCCGCAGGTTGATGGTGACTGATCAAGAACACTCAAGTCCAAATTCAAAATGCAGTTTGAAATTTGTGACTCTGGAACAGAGCTTGATGGTGATAATGTAGATATGTTGGTTGCGAGTTACAAAGAATTACTGCAGGAGTTAGCAGGGTGGTGAACTGGACAGTCCTAGGTCAAGGAACTTCAAGGTTGAAGTGACAAGGGTAGATGTGTTGCTCTATAATGTGTGGGTAAAAACAAGAAGTTTGAGAAGTGTGGGGGGTAGTTCGTAAAGTGTTCCTAGTTTCCCATGGTCAGGCGTCTGTTGAGAGGGGTTTTTCCCTGCAACAGTAACAGATAGAAGAAGACAACGCTGGGTTGAGCATGCTTTGGCACTGGGCAGATCATTATTATTTTTGTACTGGTAGGTGGAATGCTCACAGTTGAAATCACAAAGAGAACTGCTATTCCTCAGCCTCCAGTTCTCGACATAAATACAATCAATACTTGAAGAAAGAAAAGAAAGAAAGGCAAGAAGCCATCCAAAAGAAAACGCGAAAATGGTTGAAGATGATGTGGAGGTTTTGAAAAAGAGAAATGAAGGTGTGGAAACTGACATCGAAGGTCTGACCACATTTGTCAGAAAAAATATGCCAGACGAGCTGAGGCAAAAGGTGGCAAACTAGCCAAGTCTTCTGGTAAAATTCAAATGCTCTCAGGCACTCTGCCAAGCAAAAACGGCGGGGAACTCAAAGCTCTAGAAAGAGAAAATTGAGGAGAAGCTAACTTCCTTGCTGCTATGACAGCTAATTGGAATATTAAACAATGACAATGTAGATAAGCACAAATGTTACTGTTCTGTGAAGTGTAGAAGCAGTTCAGGACTGCTGCAACTTTGCAGGTGGAGCAACCTACAAAACATTTAAACATTAACAACACATTGAATGAGGTAGCTGCCATCTGACAACTTGTGAACTACGCTCCTGGTCTGATTCTATCAGTAACTGAGAAGTGAATTTGCCAATTGGCTTGTTGGCGCGTTGTTGCTCTGTGACTGAATAAGATCCTGCTCGTGTTCTGCGTATGTTCATTATTCAAATAGTAATATTTTGTAAACTACTATCTTTGTTAATTTAGCACTGGTTGTTGGCGTACAGTGGTTAGGGCAGCTTGGGACCAAAAAGGGCTCCTGATTCAGCCTCGTTAGGCCACTCGTTGAATTAATATATATTATAATACTGCATTATACATCACCTATATTGTATATTCACATGTGTTATATATACTATGTGTAGTATGATATGATTATAATCAGTATATATATATATTATATATTACAATAAACCAAGCGATAAACAGGGGGTTGACTCAGCCTGACTCGATCCTTTCAAGGTCTGGTGAAATGAGTACCCAGTGTATACGTGGGCCAGGGTGTATGACCCCGTTAGAAATAGGTGTACTATGATCCCTGTTGTCGTAAGAAGGCGATAGGGTTGCGCTAGAGGCATCCGGCGTAAAAATCTATTGCCAATCGTATTTATGCCAGGACAAACAAACGAATCTTCCATACTCTTGAGATCGGTTTCGAATGGCCCGGGTATACCAAACAGCCGCGCCAACGTAACCCTGTATACACGAAGTGTCACAGGTACCTATTCGGAATTTGCTACTGCTCGGGCCGATAGGAGGAAGAACAGGAATACGACTCGGGAATGGCGAGTCCGAGGCAGTGGGAGAGGGGGAAGGGTAGAAGTTGTGGAAGTGAGCGTTGGAACTCTAATGTTGGGATAACGATGAATGGCAAAGGGCCAGAGTGAGTTTGGCTAGATATGATGAGAGAAGAAAGGTGGACATACCTGTGTGTACAAGAGACAAGTGGATGGGAGTTAAAGCTGGGAGCATTGGAGTGGTTTCAACACTGTCTAACATGGTGTGAAGGGAGGAGACAATGTGTCGGGTGTATATCTTGAAGGAAGATTAGTCAAGAGGTAATGGAGTGAGAGAGTGTCTGCCGAGTGATGAGTGAGTGAAGTTGGAATTGCAGGGCGTGATGTATAGAAATGTTCCCATATAGCATATGCCACATATGGGTGTGGAGATGCGAGTATAAAGAAGATTTCTGGAGTGAGTTAGAATGAAGTGGTGGAGAGTGTATCCAAATGAAAGAGGGTGATTTGGAGCAGATTTCATGGCATGTTGGAGGGAAATAAAGAGGATGAGGACGTGAATGGTAAGGTACGTCTCAACAAGAGAAAAGTGGAGAGGGTCAAATGGTGGTACGAGATTTGCAAAAAGAATGGAAAATGGCAAGTGGTAATAGCGGTAATTTCAGAAGAAGGAAAGGAGTAACACAGGGTGAACATAACAACCCGATGCCAGGCACACAGACCAGGCTTGTTAGGCAAGTACGGCAAACAGCTTCTATCTGACGTAAATTGGGCCTCAGATGGTACCAATTGTTATCTGTAATGATCACGTACCAATGTAGTCACGAGTCAGAATGTGGGTTGTTTTGCAAACGAGCGTTTCAAGTTGTGACAACATTGAAATCTGACGTGGTGACAACATTGAAATCTGACGTGGTGACAACCGAATTGAAATCCTCATTGACATGGTCGAGCCTAATGGACAAACGTTGAAATCTTGCACGTTTGTTGTACAGCACCAGCAGTCGTGTTCTGGTTAGTACCTAGACGGTCAGATTGGGTCAGTAGGGAAGTTGTTATTTTGCGAACACCACATGGTACGTCAGATTTCAACGTTGTCACGAACATTGAAGCATGAGAACTTAGTTTTGCTAATTTATCACAACGTTCCATTAACTATATAGGCAATTTTCTTTGTATGTTTAACACTTCTCCCTTTGCCACGCCAAAGAGAACCAACACAATAGTGCATGTGCAATGAACAACACTTGTCCACCCCAGTCTTCTACTTCTATGGACCCCTCTGACCCAGTAGCGTCTGGGGCCAAGCGGAGCACCGCTGTTCTAACAGGTGCCATTATCAAAAACATTGGAAGTTGACTGCAACATCATTACACTTGCCTAGTAACTACATCCCAACTAATATCCGACGATCACTTGAAACAACCTGTACAGCTTATCATAATCTTTATTAATCACAGTACCGTATCACGCAGAAGCATGAATTCGGCGCAAACATATACAAGCAGTAATTTACATATATAGATATCCTCTATAACTCTCCCCGCTACTTCACAAAAACAGCACAGCTCCAAATTCAAACTACGTACAATAAATAAAATAGATACCATTGTAATTGAGAAACTATACTAAAAAATTGGAACTCAAAACAGCCAATATTACCAAACATGGGTAAAAGTCGTAAATAGCACTTTTTTTGACAAAATTTCAGCTACTTTGAGCCAATGTTCAGGCCAAACACGAATGCTATGACAAACTACTCAATTCCAGAAGTATTACTGCAAATCACAGCAGAGGAACTGAAGTGGAGCTGTCTTATCCTCTATCAATAACAAAAATCAATAAGATTAACAATTTGCACTGAGAAGGACATAGACCTTCGAAGTGAATATACATTACAATTCATCAATCATGCAAGTGTTAGTAAACCCGTCCCCTGATAGATATGCTTATGCATAGCAATACAATTAAATGGGCAATTAGGACATAAAGTATAGAGACGGTATGAACCGTAACATTAATTTATGATAATCTGAATTAAGTTTTAGCTAACTGATGATCATATCTAACTCACATTGTCTACAAGATTCATAATTAGCAACCTCGAAGGGGTGATAAGCAATTTATGAGAAAGAACAGAAAGAACCACATATAAATGTGGCTATAGACCTGATCATTACATAGCTACATTCAAGTAGTAGAACAAATTTCGAAGCAATGGACTAGGTAAAAGATGTAGCAATATGGGTACAAACTTGGGAAGTCAAACAGCCTTATAACTGATAAGAATTTCTCCATGATATATATATATAATTTAGCAAATTTTTTACTTGTTATGTCCCACAGTGGGGCATCAATAGAAATGAGAATGCATAAAGACTTAAAACAGATGATGACTTGACATGATATGAACAGTGCAATAAAATTATATAAAACTGAATTACAATCAGCAAATCAATGAGACCAAATATATATTATGGTGTTTGTATTATCACAAAGAAAAATATAAATGTAACATCATTAAGTATAAGAACACAATTTAGAATGCATCTCACATAAATAATTCCAAAGCACAAAAATATAATTGTTGGGTGTTTTCCATCTAATTTCACAAGAAAATGAAACTAACTTAATTCTGCATAAAACGTACATGTAAATATTTTCACAATGTAAACTTAGGCTGGGTTCCACCACCAACAACACTTACAACTTAACTATGCGCAAATTCTTAATATCAAGGACGGGACGGCTGGCCACAGCATGTTGCTGTTACTTCGTTATATCACTAGTACGTGTCCGTACGTGCAAAAAAACCAACAACTTTCAAACAACCACACAGGCATTCCTTCGCTCTCGTAAATGACGACGTGGATTGGGGCATTGTGTTTATCTATAAATGCGCATAAGAATCGAGAAATTATGAGAATACAGTAAGTCATCACTATCCGGAAGTCCGTACGTTGTAACCCGTAATGGGGAACGCGGCTGAGGATCCTCTTCCCCATCGGCCACGCCTACGCAATTGGTTTGGTAAACAAATGGCCATAACTTGGAAGCACTTGTCCAATTAATATCAAACCTTGAAAAGGCACACACTCAGGTCCCCAGCAATATAGCTGGCAAGTTTCAATTAGATCGGACAGTGGTTGTCGAAGACCAGCGCACAACACACACACACACACACACACACACACACACACACACACACACACACACTGGAATTATAGATAAAGGGCTTGTTCCTGCCCGCACCTCCACACGATCAGGGCATATTTCAAATGTTTGATTTGGCAGTGTCCACATCTGCCTCTGTTGCTGTTGGCTGACTGGTCATGGTACTGTCTGAAAAATAATAAGATTTCCTTTCGTATATATTTGGCTTTATGATCATTAAAACAAGACTTGCAATGTCAATTACGCTTCAACGTGATGCACATTATAAACTGTCATTAGCAAATTCATTCCTCTGACAACTTTATAAAAATTCAGGTTCCGGAAAGGTCTCTCCCATTCTGTCCACACAAATTGTATGTGACATCATACATTGGCATCACCCTTATTTTAGAAAATAAAAACAATTTAGTACACCAGTGTTCGAAGCAGCTTGTAACAATTTAAGTTCCACTGCCCTTAAAAAGCCTCAATAATATTATTCTTTATATATAAAGTTATTTCATGTCTTTTGATAACCATTTTACCAAAGGAAACAATTGTGCACCGAAAAACTTGAACAACTCCCCAAGTGACAAACTACCGGCAATGAAGGCTTCATATGTACAAGCGGCAGTTTGTCGGCGGCCAAAGGGTTAATATTTTTTTATGACAAAACCACATTTTTCGGCGAACAATAACTGACAATTGTTTTCCTTTTGCCTTTGGTTAGGCCTAACTCGTTAAAAGAGGACATAAAAAATAAATATTATAAAAAATAATATTAATTGAGGCTTTTTTAAGGGCAGTGGAACTTTAAATTTGTTACATTGCGTTACACTGCGGTAATTCGTCGGACCCGAACGGCCGCAAGCATTATCACACCAGAAAAATATTTTAAAAGGTTCTGAACCAATTAAACTCGTCCAAAGTAATTTTACAGTCCCTTTTTTGCCACAGACCGGTGTTTTTTTTCCACCAACCCGCGAAAAATGAATTGATTATTACCGTCGATTTCTCCACACGATCAGGGCCAAATCAGCGACAACTAAACGTGATAAACGAATGATGAAATCGGGTGTTCGACTCGAATCGTCAGATGCACGTTCGAGTCCAACGCTCGAACCACGATCGAGTGCCCGAAGGGCCCGGGAGAGTTTACATTGAATGTAACGATATAGATTCCAGCACACAGTACCACGAACACATCATGGATTCTGTGATCTTAAAAACGTCCAAAACAAAAAGCTAAGACATAAATTGATTATAATATTATACTTACCAAAATGATCACGGCGGAAGATAATTTTACACCATGAAAGCGGAAGTCTTCCTGCAGATTAAAGCGGATTGTGTGCCACACCTCAGAAACAGGGGAAAAGTTCACAAGTTTAACACACCTTGCAATGGCGGCTCGTGTGCGGAAATAGCAATTAGCCAATCAGATCTCTCCTCCAGTGAAAGGCAGATACAATCACACAGCACGAGGTGGAAAAGCGCTCACCCTGAAACACATGACGCAGAAAAAAAAGTTTTGGATAATCGCGCTGCAGCTGTACCACGTCGTGATATGGTTGTACAACCAAGCGGCCGATTCCCGACGTCGTGAATCTTTCATACTGACGTCGTGTGCCTGCTGGGAAGAGTGGAGGAAAGTGCACACAGGTGGATTACATCTTAAGCAGGAGATGCAACCTGAAAGAGATTAGAGACTGTAAGGTGGTGGCAGGGGAGAGTGTAGCTCGACAGCATCGATTGGTGGTCTGTAGGATGATTTTGGAGGTGAGGTTGAGGAAGAGAGTGAGGCTGAACCAAGGACCAGATGGTGGAAGCTGAAGGAGGAAGACTGTTGCGTGGAATTTAGGGAGGAGGCGAGACAGGTGTTGGATGGTGGTAAAGATGGGTGGGATGATTGGGCAACTACAGCAGAAGTGGTGAGGGAGATAGCTAGGAAGTACTTGGTGTGACATCTGGACAGAGGAAGGAAGATAAGCAGACTTGGTGGTGGACGAGAAGAAGGGGTTGGCGAAAAAGAAATGGGATACCCAGAGAGATGAAGAAAGTAGGCAGGAGTACAAGGAGTGGCGGCGATAGGCAAAGAAGAGGTGGCAAAGGCTAAGAAAAAGGCATATGATGAGCTGTATGAGAAGTTGGATACAAAAGAAGGGGAAAAGGATTATACCAATTGGCAAGACAGAGGGACCGAGCTGGGAAGGATGTCTGCAGGTTCGGGTGATAACGGACACAAATGGAAATGTGCTGACGAGCGAGAGAGTGTTTTGAGAAGGTGGATGGAGTACTTTGAGGAGCTGATGAATGAAGAAAATGAGAGAGAGAGAGAAGGTTGGAAGAAGTGGAGATAGTGAATCAGGAAGTGGGTGGATCAGTAAGGATGAAGTGAGGACTGCTATGAAGAGTGGAAAGGCGGTTGCCCAGATGATATACCAGTGGAGCCATGGAAGTGCTAGGAGAGATGGCAGTGGGGTTGTTAACAAGATTGTTGAATAAAGTCTTGGAAAGTGAGAGGATGCCGGAGGAGTGGAGATTAAGTGTACTGGTTCCGATTTTCAAGAATAAGGGTGATGTGCAGAGCTGTGGAAATTACAGAGGGATAAAGTTGTTAAGCCACACCATGAAGTTGTGGGAAAAGAGTAGTGAAGCTAGGTTGAGAGGAGAGGTGACGATTTGTGAGCAGCAATATGGGTTTATGCCAGGAAAGAGCACACTGATGCAATGTTGCTTTGAGAATGTTGATGGAAAAGTATAGGGAAGGCCAGAAGGAGTTACATTGTGTGTTTGTGGATTTCGAGAAAGCTTATGATAGGGTGCCAAGAGAGGAGTTGTGGCATTGTATGAGGAAGTCGGGAGTGGTGGAGAAGTATGTGAGGATTGTGCAGGATATGTATGAGGACAGTGTGACAGCAGTGAGGTGTGCGGTAGGAATGATGGACCGGTTTAAGGTAAAAGTGGGATTGCACCAAGGATCGACTCTGAGCCCTTTCCTGTTTGCAATGGTGATGGACAGGTTGACGGACGAGATCAGACTGGAGTCTCCATGGACTATGATGTTCGCGGATGACATCATGATCTGTAGGGAGAGTAGGGAGCAGGCTGAGGCGAGCCTGCGAGAGGTGGAGGTACGCACTGGAGAGAAGGGGAATGATAGTCAGTAGGAGTAAGATGGAGTACATGTGCGTAAATGAGAGGGAGGTGGTGGTATGGTGCGGTTGCAAGGAGTTGAGGTGGGGAAGGTGGATGGGTTTAAATACTTAGGATCAACTGTCCAAAGTAACGGAGAGTGTGGAGAGAAGTGAAAAAGAGAGTGCAGGCAGAATGGAGTTTGTGGAGAAGAGTTGCAGGAGTGATTTGTGACAGGATGGTAGCTGCAAGAGTTAAGGGGAAAGT
Organism: Eptatretus atami; assembly: GCA_035128595.1. Taxonomy (NCBI): domain Eukaryota; kingdom Metazoa; phylum Chordata; class Myxini; order Myxiniformes; family Myxinidae; genus Eptatretus; species Eptatretus atami. The sequence goes on along the minus strand of CM068961.1, from coordinate 32,910,990 downwards.
ATACAAGACGGTATGAGACCAGCTATGTTGTATGGTTTGGAGGCGGTGGCGCTAACAAAAAGACAGGAAGCGGAGCTGGAGGTGGCAGAGTTAAAGATGCTGCGATTCTCGTTGGGAGTGACGAGGATGGACAGGATAAGGAATGAGTATATTAAAGGGACAGCGCAGGTAGGACGGTTGGAGACAAAGTGAGAGAGGCGAGATTGAGATGGTTTGGACATGTGCACAGGAGGGAAGCGGAGTATATCGGAAGATGGATCCGCCAGGCAGGAGGAGAAGAGGAAGGCCAAAGAAGAGGTTCATGGATGCGATGAGGGCGGACATGCGGGTGGTTGGAGTGTCAATTGAAGATGTGGAGGATAGAGCGAAATGGAGATGGTTGATCCGCTGTGGCGACCCCTAACGGGAGCAGCCGAAAGAAGAAGAAGAAGAAGAAGACTATCTTTGTTAATTTCTCGGTGACTCACCTCAATTTACCCTGGAATTTCTAGGATGTGGTCCTTAAAAAGGGGTTATTTTAGCCCTTAAAAGTCCTTAAAAGTCCTTTAAAAAGACATCTCAAAATAAGTGGGAACCCTGTAATCTACTGTGGTCGTAAGGGGACCTTAACACCCTCAAGGTGGGGCCAGGGTGCGGCAGGCCTTCAACTTGTGCAACCTCCGAGAGGGATGTGGCAGGTTCCGCGAGGACCTATCACACAGGTCAGATCGGGACATCTCATCTTATCCCCAATTTATCTCTTTGTGGCCTGAATCTGAGCCCTAATAATTTCGCTATATGACTGTGTGTGTATATCTTATCATTGCCTTTGGCACGGTTTTGCTTCGGGGTAGGGGGAAATTTTAGTTTCCTTGCTAATGTACAAATTCTGTCCCTGATGCTTTTATTTTAATACCGTACATGTGTAGAACGCCTTGGTCTCCGATTCATCCTGCTTGCCCGACGGTTTCATCTGGTGGCTCTCGTATGACCTGCTAAGGGCAGAGATTGATCATGGTCCTATACTGCGAGATATAATCGGCATCATGGGGCTTGGTTGCTCCTCCAAATATTAAGATCAACCACGTGAATGCCAATGGCATGGCACTACCTGGCTCGGGGAATTCAATCTGCATGGTAACACGGCTCTGGAAGTGGGATCCGACAGGAAGTCCCGAGGTGGGGGACTGTCGTGGTCATTTGACACGACTCAAAACACAACCAGGTCAGTCTGGTGATCATTACAATATTTTTTACATGGAAAAGGGGTGGGTCCATAGCTCGACTGTGGTAAGAGTAGTATGGTCCATGTGTTTCAAGTAGGTTAGATTGCATGTAACAGTGACCTGTCAGAGTCTCTCTCTATCGAGTGCAGCCTGTGGCTGCTGGTTGCATCATTGGTTGGGACGTGGCTATGCGCTGATGCAGTGTCCCCCTTACCAGTGCACTGGTACTCATTTTGCCGACCTCGGAAGGATGACAGGCTGAGTCAACCTACTGGTGTATTAATTCAGGGCCAAACGGGGCTTGAACTCAGGACCCTAGGATCCCAAGCCGCCACCCTAACCACTAAGCCAACACCAGGCTTATACCTGTCAGAGTAAGTTGTTTGTTACTTGTGCTGCTGAATCAGCATATGTAATTTTTTGACGAGGTAGACAAATAAATTTTGTTTCTGCAAAACCTCTTGTTTGTGGGCGGGGTTAGGTGTGGACTTCCCATCGCAGAGGCACACTCATCACGTGTGCAACTAGGTCGATTACGATCTCTCTGGCCAAAGTGTGCCAGTCATTGTGGCATAGTGTGCTGTGGAGCCGGAAGTTGCAAAGGATATTTATTGTACACCGCTCATTCCCAATTCCATATCTCGGCGATGCATGATGTCATCGCCGGGCGACGAAGGAAGGAAGTACTCAGTTTTTACTCTGTTTGTTTGCCTGTTTCTCCGGGTGATATCTCAGGGGACTGAAATGTGGGGACAAAAAATTTGAAGATGTGCTTTGGCAAAAACGTTACTTTTTATATTTTGATTCATAAATTAGTTGATTAATTAAGTCATTATTATCGATCTATTAATTCCTTATTTGTTTTCTTTTTCATCTGGACAATATCTCAGGCACCTTTTGAGATATGAAGCTGATATTTGGACATGACGGTGAGCAAGTGATTTGGCTAAAAAGCGTATATTTATTTATTGATTAATCAATTAATCGATTAATTATTCATTTTTCGATGAATTACTTAATTTTCAAAAAGTTCTATTTGGATGAAACGGTGGTGGTTTTGGTATACGATTAGCCAATTGATTGAGAAATTATTTATTTTAATTATGCAGTTAATCAATTCTTGTACACCGCTCCCTCCCAATTCCGTCTCCATGTGCTGCAAGGCGACATCGCCGGGTGCCAAAGGTGCCCTGGCAATGTCGCGCGATCGAGGATTTGTTGTTTATTTATTTGACATGGGGGCGGTGTACTTGAAACGTACCTCTACTTGTTTTTATTGGGGCCGCCCCATGGGGCCATCCAGCTTTTAATAGGGCAGTCCGGTGCACGCATCAGTGATAGCGACGGGCTGTGTGGATGTCTGATTCCATGTGAACATGTGTTGGTGTGTCGCAACCAAGGACAGCCTATCTTTATTGCCTTACAGCATGTTGTTCAGTTAGCTGTGTGGTTAACCATTTGGACATTTGGCCAACAACATATGTTCATGATCTCTGTATGGTATGTTGTCGATGATGTTCTTTGTCAAATTTGTTCATATGATCCTTAAGTTTTGACAGCTATGCCCATGAGGATGCTTGTGGTTTGGGGGTGATTTTAACATTGTACCGATGTCGTATGTGGCTTGTGGTTTCAGAAGCGTGTTGTAAGACATCAATCCTTGGCACAGGGTCATCAACTTTGAACTGTAACATAACTGAGGCCTGGTATTCCTGTGAGAAGTCGATCAACAGCCACGTCCACTTGCATCCCCCATCCAAAGCATTACATTATCGATTACAATGCCAACAAAATAAGTTAAATACAGGGAGTACGATGATTGGCCCGGACTTGGACCAATCAACGATGCAGAACTCTCCCCAACAGAACTTAATAGTGTCACGACCACACCACTCTTTAAAGCCTTTGAAGAAGAGAAATAGCTTGTTCTCAAAGTGGGGGATTAATACATTTATTATTTACCGCTCATCACCAATTTTGGTTATTAATTGGTTGATCCTTGGAGGACTGTAAATGGTAGTAGCAATTCTGAATGCAGTACAGTAAATTCTAACATCGTTTAAGCCATTTGCGGAGGCCTTTAATGGACGTCTGGCTCAGAACGCCTACGTTAGCTGGGCCTCTTGCATGACAATATAATATGTAGTACTGTGCAAAAGTGAATTGGAAACAGATTAATTCACGTGCAGCAAGTGGCTGCTGGTTTCCTCATTGCTGGGAATGTAACTATGCTGCTGACGTGGTGCCTGCTCTGGGTTAGAGCGGGAATTCAGACTTTGATCGAGGAGCAGGTGAACTTTCCCACTTTTTGCAAAAACCACCCTGGAATATTTGACTTTCATTAACGAGCAGTGCTGGGAGACAGGTCCTCTGGTTTAACGTGCATCCAATGGAGGACACACACATTTATGCATCTCCCTGCACGTGAAACATGAGGATGACTATTTATAGGCGAGACAGGTCAGAGGGGAGTGCACATACTTCGGAGTTGTCGCAGCAGAAAATTAGTTGATTTAAAGTACAGGGATGATACGATCACTCTTTTGAGTCCAAGTAACAACTACAATCTGGGCTAGTTGTAGATGTTGAAGGGAGCCTATGGGCAGTTGATTCGATTTGGGAAATAACCAGTAAATTCATTAGGATTTTGATAACGACTAATCCAAACAAGAACAAAGCATGGAAATGTTTTGAAGATGAGAGAACTCATAGGTGATGTCAGTCAGTCTTCCTGTTCCCCTCTGATCTTCCATCAGTTTATGAACCTGCTGCCTTGTGTTGTTTAGCTCCTCCATTCACAGAGATTTATTTGTAAAAAAAAATATTTATTTATTTATTTAAAAGGGACAATAAGAAATTTGCTCCAACACAAGTTTTGGCACCATCACAACATCAACATTACAGACTTGAGTGATTTTTTCCAATCCAATGTACCATACTTTGTGTTGGAGTGTTTGTTCTGCCGAAGCAGTTTCTAGGCCAGCGGTCATGCTGGGCAGTTTGCCATCTCGTCCGACAGTAGTTAAGGCAGAAATTTGGCCATGGTGCAGGCAATGGCTCACCTACTCTTCGTAAAGGACACCGTGGGATCTTTAATGTCCACCAATTTACAGGAAGGCCAATTAAACGTCTCAAGGGATGGCACACACATTGATGAATCGATCAAAATCAACCCTATCTGTGAAACATCGGATGACCGTTTATAGTTGGGGCGAAATTAGAAACTAGGCTAAACAGCTTAGAGGCGAGTGTGCATACTGTTGTAGAATTCCCGCCCGTCGGCGTGCGAACGACCGATGGCTCACCAATAGCGGTCGCTTCCCCCACCGAACGGACAATCCAGTCGTGACTTTCTGGAACAACGCCAG
>CM068961.1:32864083-32879246 GCA_035128595.1 Eptatretus atami | reverse complement strand
GCCCTAAATGGAGTTCTCTCATCCCCTCTCCTGTCCAGGCTGGAGTTCCTCAAGGTAGCGTTCTGGCCCTGTTCTTTTTCTGCTTTTCATCAATGATCTCTCCGACTCTCTGGAAAATCCTCTTTTTCTCTTTTGGTGATGACTCCACCCTTTGCCGTACCATCTGTCATCCCTCAGACCAGCAAGCAGCAGCTTCTTCGCTTTCTGCAGATCTGGATAAAATCACAAACTGGTTAAACACGTGGTACGTGTCTTTCAATCGTGACAAATCTCACACTCTCACGGTGTCTCTCCGAAAGGACTGTTTGGAACCCCCCCCAATCTACTTTCTCAACAATCCGCTGGAATAAGTCCTTTCATTCAAGCTTCTGGGTCTCACTATCTGCCATGATCTTTCCTGGGAAAGCCATGTTTCCAACCTGGCCTCCAATGCCAGTCGCCGACTGGGAATCCTCCGTCGTGCAAAGTCCTTCCTCAGCCACCTGAGCTCCTGACCACGTACAATGCCTTCATCCACAGCCTGATGGAGTACTGCTCTCCCCTCTGGACAGGTGCTCTGCCTCTCACCTTTGTCAGCTTCATGCAGTGGAAACCAAGGCATTTTGGATCATTGGTATCTCCCACAGTGAGGCTGAGTCTTTGGGTCTCTCACCGCAGGCAGGACGGTGGTTTTTCTGTCTTCTACCATCTCTCTCCAGTCTCGCCCCCCCCCCCCGCTCTGTCTGTGATATGTCCCCCCCCATATTTCCGCAGGTGCTCAAGGTCCACCAACAACCCCCTTCTGGTAAAACTACCAAAATCACGAATCACTGCTTGCCTTCACTCTTTTATTCCTCTTTTATCCCACCTTTGGAATAAACTCCCTCACTCTCTTCAATCCCATTCTTCCCTCCAGGCCTTCAAAACAGCCGTTCACCACCACCTCTTATCGTCCCCATCCAAAACCTCAATCTTTTCTACCCCCGTTAATCCACCCAAACCCACCTCCTTCAAATTCCCTGCTTTCCTTCCTGAAAGTCCCTGTCATGTCCATCTTGTATACCCCATGTTCCCCACCCCATCCCTCTCCCTTCCACAGATCTCCTAATGTCTCTGTTCCCCACTGTTTTGTCCTTCCCTCTCCCGCCCCCTCCTGTCTCATGCCCCCCTTGCTGTGCATTGTGTGTTTGCTCTCATACAAGCCTTGACAAGGTATAACAAAAAAACCACAACCTATACATGAATTCAAAGGTAATTATTGTGTTCATCTAACGACATAATTCTCAAGGGTGGAAAAAAAAAGTTTGTTAAAAATAAATAAATAAATAAACGTTACCATCTTATCTCACTTCTCCAAATATGCACTTCTCCAAACATTTTAAATCAAGCTATTTTGATCCATATACCGATATGGTTATTTCGAGAGTGCGTTCCGATTAATCTGACAACAAAACAGATTTTCACAATTTCATTTTATCAAGTTGTGATGATCTCGGGTGATGGACAATTGGTGCATTTTCAACTGAGGCCGTTATAAGATGTAGCGTTGCCCAGCAACGCCGGGTACCGTTGCTACTGCTTAATAGAGATGAAATACAAGGGTTTCCATAATCTCCAAACAACCCAATATGTATTGTCGCTGTTCAAAAAAGTTATCACAACAAGAGATTCACAATTGTCCAAACTTAAACAAGGCAGAACATGAAATGAAGGCTCAAAGGGATGGTGGCGGTTTTGAGACACATATATTGGGGAGGAGAGTGGATGTCTGCCTAAACAAAGCGAGGCATATGTAATATCACGATTAATTACCCCACGCCTTACAATAATACATTGACTATGGAGATAACTAAACTATAGTGAACAATGTTAACCCCTAGAAGTCATTTACACAACAATATACAGTATAGATATGCATACAGGCTCACTTTCACATACCTGATATTAAGAAGTCCCTCTTCAAAGAGCTTTTGTAGATTATAAATTATGCATGCTTAAATGATCATTACACCTGTTTTAGAATCGAGGTTTGCAGTTCAGAGAAATACATTTCTGCCTCTCATTACTGATACTGAAACGACTGCTCTAACTTCTTGTTTAACCATATATGGAAAAAATGTTTGCACAAAATTCAGTTACAGGGTGGGGAATGGTGGTCCGGGGGAGAGGGGGGGGGGGAATTTCATTCATCCATTGGGACCAGACTCTGTACAGAACATCCGTGCTGTCGAAGCAGTCTCCTGGGCTATTGCGCGCAATCCTGGACGGGTCACCACTCCGACACAGGATACTTGAATGGCTCAATCATCCCAGCAAGCTGGTACTCATTTTGCCAACCACGGAAGGATGACAGGCTGAGTCAAACACACCTGGATTAATTCAACGGCCGAGCAGGATTTTAACTCTGGACCCTCGGATCCCAAGCCGACCACCCTAACCATTAAGCCAACACCAGGCATAGGGGAACAATTGCCCATGAATATTGTTGACAAATGTTAACTTCAAACATTAACTTTGAACAACAGTCAAGGAATCTCTCTGTATATCAGATGTGTCTGTGCAATGCACTTTTGCACTCATTTACCTATGTCATCGTTAGGTTTGTCTGGAGTTCCCACCCCAAGCAGAAGACGTGTCTTCAGATGCCCGAAATCTCATCCAGTGCTTGCTGAGTGACCGGCGACGACGACTTGGTCTCAATGGTCTTGAAGATTTCCGTAACCACCCATTTTTTCTCAATACTGACTGGGCGAACATTCAGGAGAGTGACGCACCCTTCATACCCGAAATCCAGAGCCCGACTGATACCTCCAACTTTGACATCAATGATGATCAGCTCACCGACGTGGTATCACATGTTCTGAAAATTATGTAGTTGCATACTGTTCTTAAAATGCTGTTTAAGGAAAATATATATATATATATATTGGTCTAAATGTCATGTGTGCTCTGCACCTTAACTTTATGGAATTGATTCATATTGTGTATACATATCTGCTATGAAGCACAAGTTGCATGAGGTTCTAAGAACATCCCAACCTGGGACGTTCTTAGAACTTCATGGGAGCAAAATCAGATCCTCTCAATTACAGACCATTGAGCATTCTTCCAATTATCAGCAATGGAATTGCTTCTGATATCATCTTTCCTGTTTTAAAAGTCTCATCGCTGACCATCAGTTTGGATTCCATCCCAGTCACAAAACTCTGGACATGCTCCTGCTCCTCTCTCAGCAATTATTGGAGGCCCTAATCTCAAACACGAAGTGAGGACCATCTCCCTGGACATATCTCCGGCATTCGATACAATTTGGCATCTGGCTTTGTTTCCAAGCTCTCTGCCTGTGGCATAGAAGGTCACCTTCATGTCTGGATATCTGGCTTCAATGTGTTGCTATCAATGGAAACCTCTACGTGGATGTCCTCCTGCAGTTGGGTTACTTTTTCGAAGGAAGTTAGTGGCAGGATTTGCACTCCGGCCACTGTAAAACACTTCATTCTGCAAAACACACAAAAACACAAAGAAAACTGAAAACCCACTCCATGGGAGTACCTCCATGGGAGTAGTTCCTTGACTTTGCAAGAAGTCGTGGACTGGGGTGGCTGGTTCATGGTTACAGCGACACCAGGTTCATCGCTGGACTTGGTATTCCAATGCTGGTGGTTAGCAAAGGAGATTGCCATGTCCTCATTGATGGTCACTGGAGGATGATCCAGAACTGCAGGGGTCTACCAGAGTGCTCAGTTCCTCAATACCGACCACAGCCTTATTGTAACAACTCTGAAGTTGCAGCTTAAATCTGGGAGAATGGTACAATCCCAGCCTATGCTGGATGTTGGCAAGCTCAAGGATGAGAGAGTAGTGAGGAGTTTGCGAACAGGCTGAGTGGAGATTTGGGGGTCTGAGTGCTTTGGGGAATCCTGAAGAGTTGTGGAGTGCCGTCAAAACCACCATCCTTGATGTTATCGGTGATGTCTTGGAACTCACCGTAGGGTGAAGAAGAATTTTTTCTCGAGGAGCACTGGACACCATTGATCAGAGTCACAGGGTCAGACTTAATGGCAGAGCTGAGCTGTTCTGGTATTTGAAACTTAAAACTGTACGTGCACTGAGGGAGGACAAGGAAGCCTATGCGAGAGGAATCTGTGAGGGGTAGAGCATCACCTGTGGCCAATTCATTCTCGGCCTGCTTTCAGGGCAATTTGCGCATTGCGTTTCTCCAAGCCCGTCCCTTGGTGTACTGGAGTTAGAGTGGATGGTGGTGGGATCTGACATCGGAGTCCGAAGTGAAGGCCGCTGGCCAGTTACTTTGAGCGGCTGGACCAGGCTGACCCACCAGCTGTTGAGTTGGACGTCAGGGGTGTTACAATCATTGTTGCTGACCCTCAATCAACTGTGATCCACCTTTTTGGAAACAGGCTGCGGTGAACTGGTTGAAATAGGGTAAAGCTTCTGGGATCTGTGGCATCCATGCTGAACTTCTCAAGGCTGGTGGAAATGCTGTACTCGTGTCCGCATGCAGTTTTTTGTTCTGCTTGGAATACAGGCATCATCTCAACTGACTGGAAGAGGGCCTTGTTGTCCTCTCCGGAAAGGGAAGGGTGATCGCCAAGACTGCAACAACTACCGATGGGCGACACTTCTCTCAGTGCCGAGCAAGGTCTTTGCTCGGCTAATTCTTGATAGGGTTCACCACCATCTGCTTGAGCACCAGTGCCAAGATCAGTCAGGCTTTACACAAAGAGGTCAACGATTGACCGTATCCTTGTTCTTCGGTCCTCACCGAACGCAGATGAGGTTTCGGCAGGGGCTGCTGCAGCCTATGTTGATCTCTGCAAAGCGTTTGATTCAGTGAATCGGGATGCCCTCTGGAGGATTCTTGGTCTTCATGGGGTGCCACCAAAGTTGAACAATCTGATGTCTGAAGTATACTCTGGTACTGAGAGTGCTGTGAGATGTGGTGATACCATCTCAGACTTATTTCCAGTTGTGACTGGAGTTTATCAGGGGTGTGTACAGACCCCCACACTTTTCAGCACTTGTATGGATTGGATTCTTGGAGGGTGTTGTAGAGATCAAGCTGTGGTGCATCATTTGGGAATGTCAATATCTCTGACCTGGATTTCACAGATGATGCAGTCGTCTTTACGGAGACTGGATACCTTTTGGGGGCGCTTGAGGTGTTGAATGAGGAGTCGGAGCCACTGGGATCTCGGGTTTCCTGGGTGAAAACTAAGATCCAGGTTTTCAATGACATCTTGGATGCTGCTATCCTGTCTGTACCTGTTTGTGGCGAGGATGTGTGAGGTCACGGAGAGATTCACTTACCTTGGCAGTGATATTCATGTTTCTGCTGGCTGTGAGCCAGAGGACACCAGATGTCTGGGTCGGGCCTAGGGAGTCATGGATTCACTGCATCATGGGGTGTGGCATCACCAGTACCTGTGCAGGAGGATGAAAGTCGAGTCTTCAGGTCCTTGTTGCTTCCAGTCTTGCTCTACGGATGTGAGACTTTGACTCTGACCAGGGATCTGAGATGGACACTTAACTTCTTCGGTAACTCCTCCTCCTCCTCCTCCTTTGGTACCAGGTCTCTTTGGAGAATCCTTGCCATTGCTGGTCAGACTGTGTCCAATGAGCGGTTGCTGAGAGAATCAAATGAGATGTGTTACCTGCATAGTCTGAGTGTCAGCTGCGGCTGTATGGACATGTGGCTCATTTTCCTGACGCCGATCCTGTTCACCAGATTCTTTCAGCGAGGGAGCCTCATAAGTGGAGAAGGCTAATAGGCTGACCACATGCTTCGTAGTTGCAGCAGGTTGATCTGCATCTCAAGGAGATGGGGATGGCCAGGCATCTGCCTGGAGGATGGCCAGACGAAGGCCTCTGGAGTACCGGCAGAAAGTGACGCAGTGACGCGCTGCTCCGGCGCATGCTCCCATACCTGACCTGACCTGACCACTCTCCTCTCTCTCCCTGTGGAGGCTGGAATTCCCCAAGGCAGTGTTTTCGGCCTCGTCTTGTTCCTCATTTACATAAATCTCTCCAATGATCTGAAGACCCTTCTCTTCTTCCCAGATGACTCCACATTGTGTCATACAATACCACATCAAACCAACCGAGGGGCAGACTGCAGCTGTCACTCTCTACTGATCTGGAAATGATTCGATGCTGTTCAAGTAAATGGAACATGTTCTTCAATCCTGGAAAATCTCACTGACTCACCCTGTTGCTCCAGAAGGATCATCAATCAAATCACCTATTTCCATAGTCAGCCACTGGAAGAGATTTAGTCTCTTGCACTTGTAAGCCTCACAATAGTCATGGCTTCTCCTGGTCTGACCATATAGGAAAGCTGGCAAATTATAGCTGTTGGTATAGAAACCCAAAGGTGCAGGCCTTGCAACTTTGGTTCCTGTATATGTAATGTAAAGCTGAATGATGAGCTATCACATCTAAATATATTTTTGCTGTTGCTATTAAAACCCCAATCTTGAGCTGCTGTGAAATAAATAGTTTTCTAAAAGTACGTGCTTTTACAAGACTTGTGCGCGTTTCAGGAAACTTGTCCTCCTCCAAGCAACCCGGTGTTCACAGGATTGCACCTGCCATTTATTGGCTACACCTTCATGCGCAAAGGTAACAGCAACACGTCTTAACGTGAAATGACTGAGTGTTGGCCATACACGACTCGTTAATGCAACTTGAATAATTTCATGCACACTCACACTTATCCATGATGTCAAGTTACATCACTGTCCAGATGGAGCAGCATCGTTCTATTCATGAAACGGTATTTAAGAGGGGTTGGGGTGGGATGTAGGGTCAAAAGTTTCCCTCCACAACCATGCAGAATGATCTGCACAAAGAAAACCCTGAACAGATGTTAAGTTCCAAAGTTCATTATTGTTCATATTGATAAAATTGTTCACAAGTTCCAATGTGCATGTGGTATGGTTTGGGTTGGGAAGACTGGTGGAAGATTCAAACCAATGCACACATGGTATGAGGCGGAGTGGAAGGCATTAAAAAAAAATCGTGTTGCGGGAAAAAGAAAAACATCATAATCATCATCAATAACAGACCAAATGCAGCATTGGAGCCATCACGAGGAATTTGGATGGGATGCGGGTTTGCGCTGCTCCTTTTATTTATTTATTTATATGGCTCGTGGAAGATCTATAACACTGGATCAGGACGCAACAGAACAAAAGGAATAGTAGAAAGGGGGGGGACATCAACAGCAGGGTTGAAGGATAAAATAGAGGGAGACTTGGACAAACAGTGGGTGTGGAAGGAATGAGGGGTAGGGAGGATGCACAGGTGGACAAGATGGAAACAGAAGCAAACTGGAAATATGGAAGGAAATGGGCTTGGGTGGAGGAGGGACAGTGTGAACGGGATTAGATAAGATTGTGGTTTGGAGAGGGGATGATCTATACCGTCAAACCCATCTAGGTGTAACAAGTGCGCCTAACAAAATTTTTTTTGTACCATCATCTCTCTGTGGACACAGAAAGAGAACAAGAGAAAGTAAAAATGGAAAGAAACAAATTAAGAGTAAAAGACCCAAAAACCCAACTACAGAATATACAGGAGAGTTTGTGCATGCCCCAACTCGAAGCAAAGCCCTCTATTTACGATGAACTTCCTGTTCTGCTCATCGCGGCACTTTCGTGAAGCACTTCCATTTTTGAGGGATATAAATAAATAAATAAATAAATGAAATACAAATGCAAACAAGTTTATTTATTCATATAAATAAATAAACTTGTTTGCATGGAAACCAACCAAACTTAAACAAGAGATTACGATGATGTCTGAAGACATTCTCACAGACCTAATCAATCTATGAGCCAAACTACAATGGCACTCAGTGGAGCGCATACCTCTGCCAGGCTGAGCAGTTTACGTTTTGTATCCCACTGATAGGTCGGATCTGCATCCAGAACTAAACCAAAAATCGAATCGGCTTGCTTATGCTGCCTACCCAACTCATCCACCAAGTTTCATTCGAATCCGTCACAACTTTTTGAGATATCGTGCTATATATAGTTTTGGCCCCATCTTTCAATGGTGAAGAATCACTTAAAAAATTTTAAAAAATAGATCCAGATCCAGATCTGAATCTTCACCAACATCTAATCAATTCATCCTTGTCACACACCAAAACTGAATACCAAATTTTTGTCATAACTCCTCCACAACTTTTGAGATAATCGTGCTATATATCGTTTTTGGCTCAATCTCTCAATGGTAGATAATTACTTTAAAATAATATTGTATCTTGATCCAGATCCAAATCTTCACCAAAATGGAATCAATTGTTCTTGTCACAACACAACCTGTCTACCAAGTTTGCCGAATCCGTTCATAACTTTGAGATATCCTGCTCACAGACAAGACAGGAGTGAAAACATAACCTCTGTTCACCTTCGTGGTAGAGGTAATAACCCCTCTCTAATATGATGGAATATATCCTCTTAGCATGAACCACAAATCTTAGCATGAACGCGAACAAATTTTTGCAAATCTAATGAGCTGAGAATGAAAAAAAAACATTAATAACCTATTTTAATTGATGCATTACTAAAGGAAAGGTATACAAGGCACCTGGAAACAAATAATCAACTTCATGAAACACACTTGGAATAAAACCGTTCTGTCCAATTCTAACTAACATATCCAGACATACAGCTACACTGTTGTCACGACTACTCTCATCTCCTATGAGGATCTTATCTGCTGCTACCTGTGTGCTTAACTCTCTTCAGGTGTGTGCTTACAAACCGAATAATATTTTTACTTCTCCCCTCCCCTCCCCAATCTCCACCAATCCCCACTGGCATAACTGAATCCACTCATCTCTCAACAGCTCCTCTTTCCTTTTATTTGTCATACAGTCCTTTCTCAGATGCCAGAAAATCTCAGGACCTGGGAAATGAAATGGCTTGGAAATAGGGAGCAGACTGAGAGACAAGCACAGAAAATGAAACAGCTGTTGGAGAGACAAGAGCTCTATGCACAATGAGTGTCAGTCCAACCAGGTCATTTCCTTTAACATGACTCAACTAAACACAACTTCATGGTGGTGTAATGGAACAATCCTGAGCTGCTGTAGATGATCATCTATTTTATATGTAAAAATGAAGATTCATACACAAAGAAAGTTCAAACAAAACAATAAAGACACAAATCAAATTATTTTAAGGACATTTATTAAAGTTTACTGTTTATGCCCCAACAAAACCAAAAACTTCGTACTCTTGAGCCTAGTTATGAACTATATGTACATCTTACTCCCTTATGTGTTCTTGTAACTCACTGTCGGGAAATCCACAGCATGCGCGGAAGCTCACAAGCCGTGCCAAGACTACTTGTGTCACAGGGAACCCCAGCAGCAGTACAACAGCAAGACCTGGAGTTTAAAAAGCTGAAGGAAGAGACCGAAAAGCTGAGAAGGGACCTGTCAACCCAGTCCAGGTCCTGGTTCTTCTACATCATCATTCTCATCAGCATTTGGTATCTCTGGCTCCATCTGAATTGGTACGAATGGCGAAGGAAGACCAGGCCTGAAGCACGGTGCGCACCCAGAACACGTTGCCCGACCAGCTCACCATTGATCACCATTTCAATGCAGATTCTCCCAATGAATATTCATAAGCTCATTGAGGGTGAAAAAGGTTAAAATGTGTTGGTCCAATGGCAGGCGATTGAGGTTCATGAACATGAAGTGCAAAATAAAGAAGTAGAAACTGGTGTCGTATACAATTCAAATGACACCGATACAAGACCACATGTATTAACATTTGTGTGTTCATACTCTTTGGAGTCCATGTGAGTGAAATAAAAATCCTGCTTTGCACTTGTGTTAACAAACCCGAGACTGGTTCACTGGTTGTGAATAAAGTTATGAGACTCGTCTCCAATAATATTTTACAAGTACAAAGAACAGGTTTCACAATCTGTGTGGGTATATCAATTCAGAAACACATTAGAGAGCATTAAAGGGCTTTCATTTACGCATCTATGGATAATAATCTTTTTGCGACAAAAATAAAATGCAGGAAAAAAATCGAATTTGATGAGAATGCCTCCACCTGTGTTAGATGCCAACCCACTGGTACATTTGAAGTGAGAGAGAAAGAGAAAGAGAAGAGAAACAAAAAAAACATCAAACACTTCTAACTTGAATTATAATGTGCAAAATGATTTTCAAGAGGCACATGACCTTTAACCTGTTGATCCAAATGTAATCGCTTCATCTTTCCATCACAGACCATACTTTTGCCAAGTTTGGTTGAAATAGCTTCTGTTGTCACAAGACATCGCGGTAAGGAAAATCTACTACGCACGTACAGACGGACAACTTGAAACGACTTCAGCTGCGGAGCATAAATATAAATAATCTTCATCTCAAATACAGATGCAGACGATATTCAACACGAAGAACCGCAAACTCGGATAGCTGCCCAGCAAGCAAGACTGAAGTGTGATTTATTTTATCTGGACTGTGTGGGAGGCACTGTGGCCCAGTGTCTAGGTTCCTTCCTGAGTTATACTTATAGTAGGCCGGCCAGTAGCCATAAAAATCACTTGTGATGGCATTTCGTGTTAGAAGCATGCAACCACGCAAAATATCTCATAATGTATTGCTTAATGATATATGATGGATGCCAAGCTCAATGTTGCATATTTTCGGACATTGTGGTCAGTTTTGACCACGTATGGTCAAAACTGATTTTTTTTCACTTTTTTGTAGTTTTAACCTACAACTCCCAGCCTTTCATTAACAATCCGGAATTTTGTCTATACTCGTACGAGATTGAACATAATTGATGCGTTTTTATGCAACACTATGTGATTAAACATAGAAATGTTCAATCAAAAAGCTGTTTTTTCTCCATTTTCTTTTTTCAGCTTGAATCTCTTTTATTTTAGAACACGTGAAATGAATTGTCAATGTCGACGGACTATACAATGAAGAAAACAATTTTCTAAACAGGTATGTATTGAAATAAATTGTCCATAATTCTCTTCTTTGATCATTTTTACAGCCCTGCTTCTGAATAGAAGATAACCCCATCAGCTCGAGAATGGCGAGTCCTGAGTTACGTCCGTGAACGTTTTTAAGCGCAAACAACAAACAGATGTATTGGTCTCACACTCTGTTTTTATGTCAAGAACCAACATGCAGAACCTGTGAGAGTCGGGTCGTCTGCAGGAAAAAAAAAAACAAAATTTCAGAAGTTTGTTAGATACGTAGAAAGTTGGAAGACACAGACTCAACCCTCTTCGAGACCGTCTGAGTTGTTATTGCTGAGACAGAATGGGAGTCAAATTAGTATCCATTGGCACATATCTTGTTATGGTAGAGCGTTCTGGGCCCTGTTCTTTTTCTGCTTTTCATCAATGATCTCTCCGACTCTCTGGAAAATCCTCTTTTTCTCTTTGGTGATGACTCCACCCTTTGCCGTACCATCTGTCATCCCTCAGACCAGCAAGCAGCAGCTTCTTCGCTTTCTGCAGATCTGGATAAAATCACAAACTGGTTAAACACGTGGTACGTGTCTTTCAATCGTGACAAATCTCACACTCTCACGGTGTCTCTCCGAAAGGACTGTTTGGAACCCCCCCCCAATCTACTTTCTCAACAATCCGCTGGAATAAGTCCTTTCATTCAAGCTTCTGGGTCTCACTATCTGCCATGATCTTTCCTGGGAAAGCCATGTTTCCAACCTGGCCTCCAATGCCAGTCGCCGACTGGGAATCCTCCGTCGTGCAAAGTCCTTCCTCAGCCCACCTGAGCTCCTGACACGCTACAATGCCTTCATCCACAGCCTGATGGAGTACTGCTCTCCCCTCTGGACAGGTGCTCCTGCCTCTCACCTTTGTCAGCTTCATGCAGTGGAAACCAAGGCATTTTGGATCATTGGTATCTCCCACAGTGAGGCTGAGTCTTTGGGTCTCTCACCGCAGGCAGGACGGTGGTTTTTCTGTCTTCTACCATCTCCTCTCCAGTCTCGCCCCCCCCCCCCGCTCTGTCTGTGATATGTCCCCCCCCATATTTCCGCAGGGTGCTCAAGGTCCACCAAAAACCCCCTTCTGGTAAAACTACCAAAATCACGAATCACTGCTTGCCTTCACTCTTTTATTCCTCTTTTATCCCACCTTTGGAATAAACTCCCTCACTCTCTTCAATCCCATTCTTCCCTCCAGGCCTTCAAAACAGCCGTTCACCACCACCTCTTACGTCCCCCATCCAAAACCTCAATCTTTTCTACCCCCGTTAATCCACCCCAAACCCACCTCCTTCAAATTCCCTGCTTTCCTTCCTGAAAGTCCCTGTCATGTCCATCTTGTATACCCCATGTTCCCCACCCATCCCTCTCCCTTCCACAGATCTCCTAATGTCTCTGTTCCCCACTGTTTTGTCCTTCCCTCTCCCGCCCCCTCCTGTCTCATGCCCCCCTTGCTGTGCATTGTGTGTTTGCTCTCATACAAGCCTTGACAAGGTATACAAAAAAACCACAACCTATACATGAATTCAAAGGTAATTATTGTGTTCATCTAACGACATAATTCTCAAGGGTGGAAAAAAAAAGTTTGTTAAAAATAAATAAATAAATAAACGTTACCATCTTATCTCACTTCTCCAAATATGCACTTCTCCAAACATTTTAAATCAAGCTATTTTGATCCATATACCGATATGGTTATTTCGAGAGTGCGTTCCGATTAATCTGACAACAAAACAGATTTTCACAATTTCATTTTATCAAGTTGTGATGATCTCGGGTGATCGGGACAATTGGTGCATTTTCAACTGAGGCCGTTATAAGATGTAGCGTTGCCCAGCAACGCCGGGTACCGTTGCTACTGCTTAATAGAGATGAAATACAAGGGTTTCCATAATCTCCAAACAACCCAATATGTATTGTCGCTGTTCAAAAAAGTTATCACAACAAGAGATTCACAATTGTCCAAACTTAAACAAGGCAGAACATGAAATGAAGGCTCAAAGGGATGGTGGCGGTTTTGAGACACATATATTGGGGAGGAGAGTGGATGTCTGCCTAAACAAAGCGAGGCATATGTAATATCACGATTAATTACCCCACGCTTACAATAATACATTGACTATGGAGATAACTAAACTATAGTGAACAATGTTAACCCCTAGAAGTCATTTACACAACAATATACAGTATAGATATGCATACAGGCTCACTTTCACATACCTGATATTAAGAAGTCCCTCTTCAAAGAGCTTTTGTAGATTATAAATTATGCATGCTTAAATGATCATTACACCTGTTTTGAGAATCGAGGTTTGCAGTTCAGAGAAATACATTTCTGCCTCTCATTACTGATACTGAAACGACTGCTCTAACTTCTTGTTTAACCATATATGGAAAAAATGTTTGCACAAAATTCAGTTACAGGGTGGGGAATGGTGGTCCGGGGGAAGAGGGGGGGGGGAATTTCATTCATCCATTGGGACCAGACTCTGTACAGAAATCCGTGCTGTCGAAGCAGTCTCCTGGGCTATTGCGCGCAATCCTGACGGGTCACCACTCCGACACAGGATACTTGAATGGCTCAATCATCCCAGCAAGCTGGTACTCATTTTGCCAACCACGGAAGGATGACAGGCTGAGTCAAACACACCTGGTATTAATTCAACGGCCGAGCAGGATTTTAACTCTGGACCCTCGGATCCCAAGCCGACCACCCTAACCATTAAGCCAACACCAGGCATAGGGGAACAATTGCCCATGAATATTGTTGACAAATGTTAACTTCAAACATTAACTTTGAACAACAGTCAAGGAATCTCTCTGTATATCAGATGTGTCTGTGCAATGCACTTTTGCACTCATTTACCTATGTCATCGTTAGGGTTGTCTGGAGTTCCCACCCCAAGCAGAAGACGTGTCTTCAGATGCCCGAAATCTCATCCAGTGCTTGCTGAGTGACCGGCGACGACGACTTGGTCTCAATGGTCTTGAAGATTTCCGTAACCACCCATTTTTTCTCAATACTGACTGGGCGAACATTCAGGAGAGTGACGCACCCTTCATACCCGAAATCCAGAGCCCGACTGATACCTCCAACTTTGACATCAATGATGATCAGCTCACCGACGTGGTATCACATGTTCTGAAAATTATGTAGTTGCATACTGTTCTTAAAATGCTGTTTAAGGAAAAATATATATATATATATATTGGTCTAAATGTCATGTGTGCTCTGCACCTTAACTTTATGGAATTGATTCATATTGTGTATACATATCTGCTATGAAGCACAAGTTGCATGAGGTTCTAAGAACATCCCAACCTGGGACGTTCTTAGAACTTCATGGGAGCAAAATCAGATCCTCTCAATTACAGACCATTGAGCATTCTTCCAATTATCAGCAATGGAATTGCTTCTGATATCATCTTTCCTGTTTTAAAAGTCTCATCGCTGACCATCAGTTTGGATTCCATCCCAGTCACAAAACTCTGGACATGCTCCTGCTCCTCTCTCAGCAATTATTGGAGGCCCTAATCTCAAACACGAAGTGAGGACCATCTCCCTGGACATATCTCCGGCATTCGATACAATTTGGCATCTGGCTTTGTTTCCCAAGCTCTCTGCCTGTGGCATAGAAGGTCACCTTCATGTCTGGATATCTGGCTTCAATGTGTTGCTATCAATGGAAACCTCTACGTGGATGTCCTCCTGCAGTTGGGTTACTTTTTCGAAGGAAGTTAGTGGCAGGATTTGCACTCCGGCCACTGTAAAACACTTCATTCTGCAAAACACACAAAAACACAAAGAAAACTGAAAACCCACTCCATGGGAGTACCTCCATGGGAGTAGTTCCTTGACTTTGCAAGAAGTCGTGGACTTGGGGTGGCTGGTTCATGGTTACAGCGACCACAGGTTCATCGCTGGACTTGGTATTCCAATGCTGGTGGTGTAGCAAAGGAGATTGACCATGTCCTCATTGATGGTCACTGGAGGATGATCCAGAACTGCAGGGGTCTACCAGAGTGCTCAGTTCCTCAATACCGACCACAGCCTTATTGTAACAACTCTGAAGTTGCAGCTTAAATCTGGGAGAATGGTACAATCCCAGCCTATGCTGGATGTTGGCAAGCTCAAGGATGAGAGAGTAGCTGAGGAGTTTGCG
>CM068961.1:32842214-32855663 GCA_035128595.1 Eptatretus atami | reverse complement strand
ATATTTATATTTTTTTTAATTTTTATTGTTAAATTTTTTTATTTTTATTTTTTTTTGTTGTTATTTTTTTTTTAATATTTTTTTTTCATTTACTTTTTTTTATTTTTTAAATTTTGCTATTTGCTTTTTTTTTTTTTTTTTTTATTTTAATTATTTTTTTTTAATTTATAATTTTTTTTTTTTTTTTTTTATTATTTTTAAATTTTTTGTTAAAAGTTTTTGTGAAGATCATTGAAATTGTGACCTGAGGTCACAAGCAGATTGACAACCAGACAAAACAAACAAGAATAACAAAAATCGGACTGACCATTATAATTTGAACAATCTTCGATTTGCAATAACAAAAAACAGACAGACAGACCGGGGGGGGGGGGGGTGGGGGGGGTCTTCACCTTCGTGGGAGGGATTAGGAATGTTACAATGATCGTAGCGATCAGCAAATAGTCATGTACATCTCAAAACTGGTTAACACTAATCATTCAAAAACGCAAATTAGTACAAACATCACTGCCTTGCATAAAAAAAGTGGCAAAAAACAGATCCCTGCAACTACAGACCAACAGCCCTCTCCCAAATCATCAGCGAAGGTTATGAACCATCACTGCGTCAGGACATTAAATCCTTCCTCTCTCAAGGCGTGATTTCCGCATCATCAATTTGGCTTCAGCTAGGTCACTCTACCCTGGATATCTTGCTTCTGCTCTCCCAACAATGATGGATCCTCAATGCCAACATGAGATCAGACCATATCCCTGGACATTCCACGTTGCTTTTACACTGGTCTGACACCCTCCCTACTCACCAAACTCTCTTCCTACGGTATCCTAAGTCCATTCTCCACTCAATGGCTCACAGACGTCCTCTCCTGTCACAGCAACGGGGCCCTAAATGAGTTCTCTCATCCCCTTCTTCCTGTCCACTGGATTCCTCAAGTAGCGTCTGGCCCTGTCTTTTTCTGCTTGTCATCAATGATCTCTCCGACTCTCTGGAAAATCCTCTTTTTCTCTTTTATGACTCCACCCTTTGCCGTACCATCTGTTCCCCTAGACAGCAAGCAGCAGCTGTCTTCGCTTTCTTGCAGATCTGGATAAAATCACCCAAACTGGTTAAACACGTGGACGTGCTTCAATCGTGACAGAATCTCACACTCTTCACGGTTTTCTCCAAGGACTGTTTGGAAACCCCCCCCAATGCTACTTTCTCAACAATCGCTGGTGGAATAAGTCCTTTCATTCAAGCCTGGGTCTCACTATCTGCCATGATCTTCCTGGGGAAAGCCATGTTCCAACCGCCTCCAATTGCAGTCGCCGACTGGATCCTCCGTCGTGCAAAGTCTCCTCAGCCCACCTGAGCTCCTGACCACGTACCAATGCCTTCATCCACAGCCTGATGGAGTTACTGCTCTCCCCTCTGACAGTGCTCCTGCCTCTCACCTTTGTCAGCTTCATCAGGAAACCAAGGCATTTTGGACATTGTATCTCCCCACAGTGATGCTGAGTCTGGCTCTCACGCAGGCAGGGACTGTTTTTCTGTCTTCTTACCATCTCCTCTCCAGTCTCGGGCCCCCCCCCCCCCCTCTCTGTCTGTGATTATTGTCCCCCCCCATATTTCCGCAGGTGTCAGGGCCAACCAACAAACCCCTTCTTAAAAACTTACCAATCACGAATCACTGCTGCCTTCCACTCTTTTATTCCTCTTTTATCCCACCTTGGATAAACTCCCTCACTCTCTTCAATCCCATTCTTCCCTTCCAGGCCTTCAAAACAGCCGATTCACCAACCACCTCTTATCTTCCCCCATCCAAAACCTCAATCTTTTCTCCCGTTAATCCACCCCAAACCCACCTCCTTCAAATTCCCTGCTTTCCTCCTGAAAGTCCCTGTCATGTCCATTCTTTAACCCATGTTCCCCACCCCATCCCTTCTTCCTTCCACAGATCTCCTTAATGTCTCTTTTCCCCACTGTTTGTCCTTCCTTCCCGCCCCTCCTGTCTCATGCCCCCCGTCTTGTGCATTGGATGTTGCTCTATACAAGCCTTGACAAGGTATACAAAAAAACCACAACCTATACATTGAATTCAAAGTAATTATTTGTTCATCTAAAGACATATTCTCAAGGGTGGAAAAAAAAAAGTTTGTTAAAATAAATAAATAAATAAACGTTACCATCTTATTCTCACTTTCTCCAAATACTGACTCTCAAACATTTTAAATAAAACTATTTGATCCATATACCGATATGGTATTTCGAGAGTGCGTTCCGATTAATCTGGACAAACAAAAACAGATTTTCACAATTCATTTATCAGTTGTGATATCTCGGTTGACGACATTGGTGCATTTTCAACTGAGTGGCCGTTATAGATGTAGCGTTGCCAGCAACGCCGGTACCTTGCATTACTGCTAATAGAATGAAATACAAGAGTTTCCATATTCAAACAAACCCCAATATTGTATTGTCCTGTTGTCAAAAAAGTATCCAACAAGAGATCACAATTGTCCAAACTTAAAACAAGGCAGAACATGAAATGAAGCTCAAAGGGATGTGGCAGGTTTGAGACACAATATTGGAGGAGAGTGGAGTTGCTAAAACAATCGAGGCATATTAATATCACGATTAATTACCCACGCTTACAATTAATACATTGACTATGAGATAACATAAAACGTATAGTAACAATGTTAACCCCTAGAAAGTCATTTACACAACAATTATACAATATAATATGCGATACAGGCTCACTTTCACATACCTATATAGATAGTCCTCTTGCAAAAGCTTTGTAGATTATAAATTATGCATGCTTAAATGATCATTACACCTTTTTGAGAATCGAGGTTTGCGTTCAGAGAAATACATTCTGCCTCTCATTACTGATACTAAACGACTGCTCTAACTCTTGTTTAACCATATATGGAAAAAATGTTTGCACAAATTCAGTTACAGGGTGGGAATGGTGGTCCGGGAGGAGGGGGGGAATTTCATTCATCATTGGACAAACTCTGTACAGAACATCCGTGCTGTCGAAGCAGTCTCCTGGCATGCCGCAATCCTGACGGGTCACCACTCGACCACAGGATACTTGAATGGCTTCAATCATCCCACAAGCTTACTCATTTGCCAACCACGGAAGGATGACAGCTGAGTCAAACACACCTGTATTAATTCAACGCGACCCGAGCAGGATTTTTAACTCGGACCCTCGGATCCAAGCCGACCCACCCTAACATTAAGCCAACACCAGCAAGGGAACAATTGCCCATGAATATTGCTGACAAAATGTTAACTTCAACCCAGTACTTTGAACAACAGTCAAGGAATCCTCTGTATATCAATGTGTCTGGCAATCCACTTTGCACTCATTTACATATGTCATCGTTAGGGTTAGTCTGGAGTTCCACCCCAAGCAGAAGACGTGTCTTCAGGATGCCCGAATCTATCCAGTGCTCTGAGTGACCGCGACGACGACTTGGTTCTCAATGGTTCTTGAAGATTTCCGTAAACCACCCATTTTTTTCTCGAATACTACTGCGTGCGAACATTCAAGAGAGTGACGCACCCCTTCATACCCGAAATCCAGAGCCCGACTATACTCCAACTTGACATCAATGAATGATCAGCTCACCGACTGGTATCAATTGTTCTGAAAAATTTATGTAGTGCATACTGTTCTTAAAAATCTGTTAAGAAAAATATTATATATATATATATTGGCTAAATGTCATGTGTCTCTGCACCTGTAAACTTTATGGAATTGATTATATTGTGTATTACATATCTGCTATGAAGCACAAGTGCATGAGTTCTAAGAACATCCCAACCTGGGACGTTCTTAAACTTCATGGGAGCAAAATCAGATCCTCTCAATTACAGACCCATTGAGCATTCTTCCAATATCAGCATGGAATTGCTTCTATAATCTTCTTTCCTGTTTTTTAAAATCTCACGCTGACCATCAGTTTTGGATTCCATCCCAGTCACAAAAACTCGGACATGCTCCTGCTCCTCTCTCAGCAATATTGGGAGGCCCTAATCTCAAAACACGAAGTGAGGACCATCTCCCTGGACATATCTTCGCATTCATACAATTTGCATCTGCTTTGTTCCCAAGCTCTCTGCCTTGCATAGAAGTCACGCTTCATGTCTGGAAATCTGGCTTCAATGTGTGCTATCAAGGAAACTCTATGGATTCACTCCTGCAGTTGGGTTACTTTTTCGAAGGAAGTTATGCAGGATCTTGCACTCCGGCCACTGTAAAACACTTCAGTTCTGCAAAAACACACAAAACACAAAGATAACTAAAACCCACTCATGTGATACTCCATGGAGTAGTCCTTGACTTTGCAAGAAGCTGACTTGGGTGGCTGGTTCATGTTACAGCGACCACAGTCATCGCTGGACTTGTATTCAATGCTGTGTGTAGCAAAGGAGATTACCATTCCTCATTGATGCGTCACTGGAGATGATCCAAGAACTGCAGGGGTCTACCAGATGCCAGTTCCTCAATTACCGACCACAGCCTTATTGAACAACTTAAGTTGCAGCTTAAATCTGGCGAGAATGTACAATCCCAGCCTATGCTGGATGTTGGCAAAGCTCAAGGCATGAGAGAGTAGCTGAGAGTTTGCGAGACGGCGATGGAATTGGGGGGTCTGAGTGCTTGGGAATCCTGAAGTTTGGAGTCGGTCAAAACCACCATCCTTGATGTTATCTGAGTCTTGGAACTCATCGCTAGGGTGAAGAAGAATTTTTCTCGAAGGACAACGGACCATGATCCAGAGTCACAGGTCAGACTTAATGGCCAGAGCGACTGTTCTGGTATTTGAAACATAAAAACGTACGTGCACTGAGGGAGACAAGGAAGCCTATGCGAGGGAATCTTTGAGGGTAGAGCATCACCTGTGGCCAATCATTTCTCGGGGGTGCTTTCAGTGCCAATTTGCGGCATTGCGTCTCCCAAGGCCGTCCCTTGGGTTACTGGGTTAGAGGATGTGGTGGGATCTTGAATCGGAGAGTCCGAAGTGAGATGGCGCTGGGCCAATTACTTATCGGCGTCTGACCAGGCTGACCCACCAGCTGTTGAGTTGGACGTCCAGGGGTCGTTACAATCATATTTGCGACCCTCCAAATCAACTTGTGACCACCTTTTTGGAAACAGGTCTGCGGTAACTGGTGAAAATAGGTAAAGCTTCTGGGGATCTGTGCATCCATTGCTAACTTCTCAAGGCTGTGAAATGCTGATACTCGGTGTCCCGCATGCAAGTTTTTGTTCTGCTGAATACAGGCCATTTATCTCAACTGACTGGAAGAGAGGGCCTTGTTGTCCCTCTCCGAAAGGGAAGGGTGATCGCCAAGACTGCAACAACAAATACCGATGGGCGACACTTCTCTCCAGTGCCGGATTCAAGTCTTTGCTCGGCTAATCTTCGATAGGGTCACCACCATCTGCTGAGCACCAGATGCCAAATCAGTCAGCTTTACACCAAAGAGTCAACGATTGACCGATCCTTTCTTCGGTCCTCACGAACGCAAATTGATGGTTTTCGGCATGGGGCTGCTGCAAGCCTATGTGATCTCTGCAAAGCGTGATTTCAGTTGAATCGGATCCCTCTGAGGTCTTGGTCTTATGGCAGTGCGGTGCCACCCAAGTTGAACAATCTGATGTCGAAGAGTCATACTCTGTACTGAGAGTGCATTGAATGTGATACCATCTAAGACTTATTTCCAGTTGTGAAACTGGGAGTTTATTTTTTTTTCAGGCGGTGTGTACAGACCCCCACCACTTTCAGCACTTGTATGGATTTGGATTTCTTGGGAGGGTGTGTAGAGATCAAGCTTGGTGCATCATTTGCGAATGTCAATATCTCTGACCTGGATTTCACAATGATGCAGTCGTCTTTACGGAGACTGGATATCCTTTTGGGCGCTTAGTGTTGAATGAGAGTCGAGCCACTGGGATCTCGGGTTTCCTGGGTGAAAACTAAGATCCAGGTTTTCAAGACATCTTGGATCTGCTATCCTGTCTGTACCTGTTATGTCGAGGATGTGAGGTCACGGAGAGTTCACTTACCTTGCATGATATTCATGTTCTTTGCTGGCTGTGAGCCAGAGGACACCAGAGTTCTGCTGGCGGCCTAGGTAGATCACATGGATTCACTGCATCATGGGGTGGTGCTCACCAGTACCGTGCAGAGCGATGAAAAGGTCGATGTTCTCACGCGTTCCTTGTTCTTGCCAGTCTTGCTCTACGGATGTGAGACTTGACTCTGACCAGGATCTGAGATGGAACTAACTTCTTCGGTAAAACTCCTCTCCTCCTCTCCTTTTGTACCAGGTCTCTTTTGAGAATTCCTTGGCCATTGCTGGTCAGACTGTGTCCACATGAGCGATTGCTCGAGAGAATCAAATGAAAATGTGTTACCTGCAATAGTCTGATGTCAGCTTGGCTGTATGGACATGTGGACTCATTTCCTGACGCCGATCCTGTTCACCAGATTCTTTCAGCGAGGGAGCCTCATAAGTGAGAGGCAATAGGTGACCACATGCTTCGTAAGTGTGAGCAGTGATCTGCACATCCAAGAATAGGGATGAGGCCAGGTCATCTGCGCTGGAGTGAGCCAGACGCAGGCTCTGTGAGTACGCTAGAAAGTGGACCGCAGTGACCGCTGCTCCGGCGCAATTGCTTCCCATACCTTACCCTGACCTGACCACTCTCCCTCTCTCTCCCTGTGAGCTGGAATCCCCAAGGCCAGTGTTTTCAGGCCTCGCTTGTTCCTCATTTACATAAATCTCTCCAAATGATCTGAAGACCCTTCTCTTGCTCTTCCCCAGAATGACTCCACATTGTGTCATACAATAACCACATCAAAACAACCGAGGGGCAGACCGCACTGTCACTCTCTACTGATCTGGAAATGACTTTCGATGCTGTTCACAGTAAATGGACACATGTTCTTCCAATCCTGGAAAATCTCACTGACTCACCCTGTGCTCCAGAAGGATCATCAATCAAATCCACTATTTCCATAGTCAGCCACTGGAAAAGATCTTAGTCTTCTTGCATTGTTAAGCCTCACCTCAATAGCCCATGGCTTTCCGTCTGACACTATAGAGAAAGCTGGCAAAATTATAGCTGTGTGCTAAGAAACCCAAAGGTGCAGGCCTTGCAACTTTGGTATCCTGTATATGTAACTGTAAACTGAATGATAGCTATCACATCTAAAATATTTTTGTGTTGCTATTAATAACCCCAATCCTTGAGCTGCGTGAAATAAATAGTTTTCCTAAAAGTACGTGCTTTTACAAGACTTGTGCGCGCTTTCAGAACTTGTACCTGGCTCCAAGCAACCCGGTGTTCACAGATTCACCTGCCATTTATTGGCGTACACCTTCATGCGCAAAGGTAACAGCAACACTACCTTAACGTTGGAAATGAGCATGTAGTGTGTCCATCACACGACTCGTTAAGCAACCTGAATAATTTCATGCCACTCACACTTTATCCATGCATTCCCAACGTTCACATTCACTTCCAGCATGGCGAGCAGCATCGTTCTATTCATGAAAACGGTATTATAGAGGGGGTTTGTGGTGGGACTGTACGGCGTCAAATTTCCTTCCACAACCATGCAGAATATCTGCACAAAGAAAAACCCTGAACAGATGTTAAGTTCCAAGTTTCATTATTGTTCTAATTGATAAAATGTTACACAAAGTTCCAATGTCGATTTGGTATGGTTTGGGTTGGGAAGACGTGTGGAAGTATCAAACCAATTGCACACATAGTATGAGGCGGAGTTGCGAAGACATTAAAAAAAATAATCCGTGTGTCCGGAAAAAGAAAAACATCATAATCACATCATTACAGACAAAATGCAGCATTGAGCCATCACCGAGGAATTTGGATTGGCGGGATGCTGTGTTTCGCTGCTCCTTTTTGTATTTTATTTAGTATGCTCGTGGAAGACTATAACAACTGGTGATCAGGACGCAACAGAAAAGAATAGTAGAAAGGGGAGACATGCAAAAGCCAGGTGAGATAAAATAGAGAATTGGAAAACAGGGGTTGAAGAATGAGGGGTAGGCGAGGATGCACAGGGGTGACAGATGAAACAAAGCAACACTGAAAATATGGAAGAAATGCTTGGTGGAGGATGGGAAGTGTGAACGGGATTAGATAAATTGTGGTTTGGAGAGGGGATGATCTATACCGTCGAAACCCATCTAGGTGGTAACCAAGTGACGCGCTAGACAAAATTTTTGTACCATTCATCTCTCTTTGACCACAGGAAAGGAGACAGAGAGAAAGTAAAAATGGAAAAAACAAATTAAGATAAAAGACCCAAAAACCCAACTACAGACATATGACAGAGAGTTTGTGCATGGCCCACAACTCGAAGCAAAGGCCCTCTACTTTTACGATAACTCCTCTGTTCTGCTCATCCGCACGTTCGTAAGCACTTCCATTGAGGGATATAAATAAAAAAATAAATAAATGAAAAATACAAATGCAAAACAATTTATTATCATATAAATAAATAAACTTGTTTGCATGGAAACCAACCAACTTAAACACAGAGAGATTACACGTAGATGTCTGAAGAACATTCTCCACAGACCTAATCAATCTATGAGCCCAAACGTAGCAGATGGCACTCAGTGTGAGCGCATACCTCTGCGCAGCTGACAGTTTACGTTTTGTATCCCCATGATAGTCGGATCTGCATCGCAGAACTAAGGACCAAATCGAATCGGCTTGCTTATGCTGCCGTACCCAACTCGTCCAACCAAGTTTCATTTGAATCCGCCACAACTTTTTGAGATATCGGTGCCTAGTATATAGTTTTTGCCCCATCTTTCAATGGTGAAGATCACTTAAAAAAAATTTTAAAATAAATGAACCTAAATCCGAGATTAGAAGTCTTCACCAACATCTAATCAATTCATCCTTGTCACACACCAAAACTGAATACCAAATTTTTGTCATAAAACTCCTCACAAGCTTTTTGAGAAGATCGTGCGTATATATCTTTTTGGCTCAATTCTCTCAATGGTGAATAATACTTTCAATAATAATATTGTTTATCTTGCATTCCAGATCCAAATCTTACCAAAATGCCATCAATTTGTTCTTGTCACCACACCCAACCTGGTCTACCAAGTTTTGCCGAAGCTCCGTGTCATAACTTTGAATATTCCTTGCTCACAGACAAGACAGGAGTTGAAAACATAACCTCTGTTCACCTCTCTGGTAGATGGGTAATAACCCTCTCTAATATGATGGAATATATCCTCTTAGCGAGAACCAAAATCTTAGCATTAACGGCCGATAACAAATTTTTGACAAAGCTAATGAGGCTGAGATTAAAAAAACACATTTTATAACCTATTTAATTGATGCATTACTGAGGAAAGTATACAAAGCACCTGGAAACAAATAATCAACTTCATGAAACACACTTGAATAAAACCGTTCTGTCCAATTCTAACTACAATCCAGACATACAGCTACACTTTGTCAGACGGACTTTTACTCTCATCTCCATGAGGATTCGTATCTGCTGCTACCTGTCGTGCTTAAACTCTCTTCAGTTGTTGCTTACAAACCGAAATAATATATCTTTAGCTTCTCCCCCTTCCCCTCCCCATCTCCACCAATCCCCACCATAAGCTGAATCCACCTCATCTCTCAACAGCTCCTCTTCCTTTTTATTTGTCATAACCGTCCTTTCTCAGATTGCCAGAAAATTCTCAGTGACCTGGGAAATGGAAATGCTGAATATAGGGAGCAGACTGGAGAGACAAGCACAGAAAAGAAAAGACTTTGGAGAGACAAGGAGCTCCTATGACAAGAGTGGTCAGTCCCAACCAGGTCATTTCCTTTATACATGACTCAACTAAACACAACTTCAATGTGGTCGTAATGAACAATCCTGAGCTGCTTGTACGATGATCATCTATTCTTATAGTAAAACATGAAGATTCATACACAAGAAGTTCAAACAAACAATAAGACACAAATCAAATTATTTTAAGGACATATTATTAAAGTTACTGTTTATTGCCCCAACAAAACCAAAAACTTCGTAAACTCTTTAGCCTAGTTATGAACTAATATTACAGTCTTTACTCCCTTTATGTTGTCTTGTAACTCACTGAGTCGGAAATCCCACAGCAGCCCGAAGCTCACAAGCCGTTGCAGACTACTTGTGTCACAGAGAACCCCAGCAAGCAGTTACAACAGCAAGAGCCTGGAGTTTAAAAAGTGAAGGAAGGACTCCGATAAAGCTTGAGAGGGACCTGTCAACCCAGTCCAGGTCCTGGTTCTTCTAACATCATCATTCTCATCAGCATTTTGGTATCTTCTGGCCTCCAGTCTGAATTGGTACGCGAATGGCGAAGGGAAGACCAGGCCTCGAAGCACGGTGCCACCCAGGAACACGTTGCGCCGACCAGTCTCACCTTGATCACCATTTCAAGTGCAGATTCTCCCAAGTGATATTCATAAAGCTCTATTGGAGGGTGAAAAAGGTTTAAAAGTGTGGGTCCAATGCAGGCGGATTGATGTTCAATGAACATGAAGTGCAAAAATAAAAGATAGGTAGACACTTGGTGTCGTACTACTACAATTCAGAATACACCGGATACAAGGACTCACATTATTAACATTTGTAGTGTTCATACCTCTTTGGATCCATGTGAGTGAAGAATAAAATCCTGCTTTGCACTTTGTTACAAACCCGAGACTGGTTCACTGGTTGTGAATAAATTATGAGACTCGTCTCAAAATATTTTACAAGTACCAAAGAACAGGTTTCTCACAATCTTGTGGGTATATCAATTCAGAAACACATTTAGAGAGCATTTAAAGGCTTTCATTTACGCACTATGGATAATAATCTTTTTCCGACAAAAATAAAATGCACGATGAAAAAAAAATCGAAGTTTATAGAGAATGCCTCCACCTGTGTTAATGCAACCCACTGGGTACATTTTGAAGTAGAGAGAAAGGAAAGAGAAAGAGAAACAAAAAAAAACATCCAAACTCAAGCTTCTAACGTTGAATTATAATGCTGCAAAATATTTCAAGAGGCACATTACCTTAAACCTGCTTGAATCCAAAATTGTTAATCGCTTCCATCCTCTTCCATCACAGGACATACTTTGCCAAAGTTGGTTGAAATAGCTTTCTGTGTCACACAAGACATCGCTGGTAAGAAAATCTACGTACGCACTACAGACGACAACTTGAAACGACTTCAGCTGCCGGAGCCATAAATATAAATAATCTTCATCTCAAATACAGATGCAGACATATTCAACACGAAGGAACCCGTCAAACTCGGATAGTGCTGCCGTCCAAGCAGACTCGAGTGTGACTTTATTTTATCTGACTGTGTGGGAGGCCACTGTGGCCCAGTGTCTAGTTCCCTTCCTGACTTATACTTATAGTAGCCGCCAGTAGCCTAAAAATCACTTGTGATGCTGTTCGTGTTAGAAGCATGCAACCACGCAAAAATATCTATAATGTATTCTTAAGTGAGTATAAGTGGATGCCAAGCTCAAAGTTGCATATTTTCGGACATTTGTGTCAGTTTTGACCACGTCTATTGGTCAAAACTTGATTTTTTTTCACTTTTTTTGTGTGTTTTAACCTACAACTCCCAGCCTTCATTAACAATCCGAATTTGTCTATACTCGTACGAGATGAACAAATTGATGCGTTTTTATGCAACACTATGTTGATAAACATAGAAATTCAATCAAAAAGCTGTTTTTTCTCCATTTTCTTTTTTAGCTGAATCTCTTTATGTTAGAACACGTGAAACTGAATTGTCAACTGTCGACGGACTATACAATGAAGAAAACAATTTTCTAGACAGGTATGTATGAATAAAATTGTCCAATAATTCTCTCTTGATCATTTTTACGCCCCTGCTCGAATAGAAATACCCCATCAGCTCGAGAATGGCGAGTCCTGAGTTAGTCCGTGAACGTTTTTAGCGAACAACAAACAACTGTAATGGTTCTCACACTCTGTTTTATTCAGACAAACAATGCAGGAACCTGTAGCAGTCGGGGTCGTCTGCAGAAAAAAAAAACAAAATTTAGAAGTTGTTGAGATACGTTAAAAGTTGGAAGACACAGACTCAACCCTTCGTCGGAGACCGTCTTGATTGTATTGCGCTGAGACAGAATGGAGTCAAATATATTCACATTGGCACACAAATCTTGTATATGGTAGTTTATCTTCCTAAGGATCACCTGAGCGACTGAGAAAGAACATCGTCTCCTCCCAATCGAAGAAGCAGGCAAAACTCGGGGAGACGTACGTCTGCGTTACCCATCGGAAGTCCATTCAGATGGATTTCGGATAGCGTGCATGTTTTGTCAATGATGACGACCGTCGGAAAATGCACAATGTAGCCGACGATGCTCTTTCTGACAAAATCCTGACAATGCAAACATGACCTAAACAATGCGAGTCAATAGCTAACGTGGTAGCATTTGTGGCAGATGAAGGAATATCACTTGAAATGTTTTGGCTGTGTTTGAAGAAAAATGTTAAAGCACAGTAAGGATGTCCCTTCTGAGACGAGAGAGAACGGACACGGTTTTGGATAAAATCTGTGTGACTTGAAAAAACGGGCTATCACTGGGTCATGCTTATAGCATGGGCCATGTTTGGACAAATAACCAGACTGGTGTAAGCCGCAAAATTTACGCCGCCACCAACGATATACCTCAAGGCCGACAACGTTCTACAATGAAGTATGCCAGGCATTGGTTCTTGGGATAGTTTGCAACGGCCACTAAATGTTCGGTCACCCACCTTCTAATGTACCCCATGGACCAGTCTGATTTTGTCATGTGCAAAGTCCCTTTACAAGAGAGTCTATTGCTGTCCCTCAGAGTCAGGATGAAGACACGCTGATTCAGAGTGTTAGCCTCCCCGACGAAGTAGCGGACACTTTGTCAGGAAACTTGTCCAGACTGCTGTGAAATTAAGAAACGACTGTGAGACACTCCCTACGCGCACTATGTCTGGCTTGGAGAGATTGATGAGAACATGGCCCGAGCATGATAATCCCGAAAATCTCTACCTGTTTTGTAGGTTCTTGTTGGCTGTGACAATCGAGTACTGGAGGAGGCACACGAAACGCAAGATAAGTCTACGAAATCGAAAAGTGTGAACCTGGCTCCAGACATTGTATATGCTGATCCAAACACAGAAGTAACACCCCAAACATAGGTGGTTTGGTTTAAACCTACACCAAGCGACTAGTCAGAGGCATTGGTTGATCTTTTTCACTCTGCCGGTCACACGATTGGAATGGACACCATTAGACGAATCGACACATCGATCACCAACAACATTCTGAGACAGTTTGAGGAGAATGTAAATATTTACATACCGACTGGGATAACACCATATGTAGCAGGGAAATT
>CM068961.1:32822039-32840628 GCA_035128595.1 Eptatretus atami | reverse complement strand
AAAATGTTATGGAAATCTATGAAAGGTTGCTCTATTGACAGTGTATGACACTCTCACATCCTTTATTTCATTGCGGTACAAAGAGATGTTTAGAACGTTTATATAGCACCAGTGTACTGAAGGAATCGGACTTTCAAATGACGTATGATGCTAACGATGAGTGCGGCCCTTTTTTCTCGCGCTGCTTGTATGTCGTGCTACACTGATACTGTCTCGGTGAATATCTCGGTGTCGACGTGAGTGCAATTTACTGCCAGTTACCAAGTGAAATCTGTCTTCAAATATACATTTTTCATAACATAGAATTTATTTCCGGTATCCTGCTGACTCAGGAGGATTGTTCTGTTCCTGAGGCAGATCGGACTCGTCAGAGATAGTCTATAGGGTTCTGATACCAGCAATAGCGCTCAGTCGTGCGCAAGAGATGGGTCGGGTTGTATACTTTCTGTTAGTCAAAGGCCCCGTTGGCTGTCTGGTAGTAACCACCTCAACACACATTACAGCTCACAAACAAACACAACCACCGCGCAGACATCACACCAAGATGCTCCTTAACATAGTATCAAAAATCTAGTGTATGTATCCACTGTTCTCTTAGTGGCCTCCCGAGAACTCGGAACAAACATTACTTTATGGCTACCAGCCTCACATTGATGTAGCAGTCGATCACACCCGCGCGCCTCCCGCTCCCATTATGCCGAACATGTGATTATTATATTCAATTATTTTAACCGTTGATTGTGTCGTTGTCACATTCAGAGGCCGCCCTTGCCATTGGCATCTTTTGCTCAGAGGAACTACTTTTAATCCTAGTTTATACAGCCATTCACTGTACGGAGTGGTCGCCGTCGATGTCGTGGTGCGGTTTTATGTTCACGTCCTCTATCTCGGCCCTCATTTCTCGCAAGACGCCCATCTCTCTAATCGAGGGTTTGCATTAGAACTCGCGTGCGCACCGGTTCACCAGTCCTTTGCCTTACGCAATTGCAGGATGTCGCCACACCTTCTCTCACTTTAGGTTACTTTCCGATATTTTTGACTCTTATTCAGACCTGTATTGTGAGCGATTTTCTCAGGTACCTCGATCTCATCCATCCCGGCAATGATGAGCACTTCTATTTACTTACTCTGAATACGGCTTTTACTCGTGTGGTTTCGCACATGCCATCGGCTTCTGGGGCGGGTATCCCATAGTTATGTCATTCTCGATTGGTTCGCTTATCCTTATATAGCAAGGATAGACCGATAATAACACCAGCAGTAGAGGTCTAGGGAAGACATTAAATTAGTAGAACGACTCGTAGTATGAATCTTCCTATATCTGCGAATATCTTATACGCTTACCCTGAATGAGAGACTCATATGGAGTCTTCGGAAAGTTTTGTTTCGCACAATTGAACGAAGTGGTAATGGAAGGTGATAAACCATAACATGTTATGCTCCCTACAAAGAATGAAGAAATTAGAATTGGGGTCCCAGATGATCCTCAGCCGTAGTTTTTTATCTCAAGAAACTGTTCCAAAGCCTCTCGCAATCTTTCGTCGCTCGCTCCTTATCTGTCATCAACGCTCGCTCTTCGTGTGCTAATTAGTGTTCCACCGAGAGGATGTGCTGCTAAGAGTGCAGGTGCCCCGCTATGGGACTGAATCAGCCAGCGAGCAGTTTTGGAGCGGTTAGCTCGCATGGAAATCGACACATCTAGAATAATATTCCGTTATTTGCTGCGACTGATAAGCTATATGACTAGCCGCGCTGAAGTAGTAAATTGGATCCAGTTTCGCATGGGTACTTTCTGTATTCAACTGATTAAATGCAGTGCCTGCAACGAACGCGATAGGATAGAGGCAACATTGCACAAAATGAAGGATAAGCAAGATGAGTTATAATCTTGAAGAAAGAGGACATCCGGATACAACAAGCACTCATCGAATTGTCGAAAAGCATTCGTATTGCAATGCTTACCAAATTCATGACGCGAGTTCAACCGATACGCTTTGGCAAATCGCTTCTACAATATGCACGCATCAACTAAGAAAAGGCATCGAACAAGCACTGGCACCTTTAGGCCAAGCCAAGAGTAGTGCCACAACGAGCCACGGGAGGGCCACAGTAAATCCCCAATTAATGCTTTGTGTCTTCCTCCAACACTACACGGTAATATGTCTTCTTACACGAAAGGACGTTTAGTCAAACCTCATCCACTTTCTCTCTGGCATCCATCTGGTGAGAAGACGTCTTTTTCATTTCAAGCTTATGTGGAGCGTGTCTCACTATCCTCGCCTGACTTTTTCCTGCGGTAGGAAGGCATGTTCTCACAATCATCGCCCTCTCCAAAGTTCTCTGCCATGCCTAGGTATCATCTTCATCCCAGGCTGGGAATATTTGTCAGTCGCAGTTGAGCGTGCAAAGTCCCGTCGTTATCGGCCATGAGCTCCTGCCAATACAAGCTTCAACGAAGCCTAATGGAGTACTGCTCCTCGCTCTCCGAGGCCGATGTCGCTGCCGTTCACCTTTATGGAGACAGTGTGAACGTGTGGAACCAGGACATTTCGAGATCATTGGCACTCCTGCTGAGGCTGAGGATTCTTGGCCTTCTCACTTCTCGCCGCAGGCAGGTCGTTGTCTTTCTGGTTTCCTTCGACATGTCCTACTCATGGTCTCACCCTCCCACCCCGCGCGATGATCTTAGTCTTGTGTATATGTCCCTGTGCTCTCCTGCAGGGCGATCAGGTCCGCAACACTCGCCCTCTCATACTTAGGGGGTAAATACACAACGATCACCTGCTCATTCACTCTTTCATTCCTGCTTTTTTCCCGCTTTTGGAATAAACTCCACATCTGTTTTGCATCCATTACCTTCCTCCAGGACTTCAAAACAGCTGTCACACACTCTTGGTCGGTCCCCATCCAAATCCTATCTTTTCTCCCCCGTTAATCCACCAACCGTCATGCTTCAATTCCCTGCTTTCTTCCTGAAAGTCCCTGTATGTCTCTTGCTTATTTCCCATGTTCCCGCCCCATCCTCTCCTTCACAGATTCCTACTGTCGCTTCTTTCCCCATGTTTGTCTTCCCTTCCTCCCGCCCTCTCTGTTCATGCCCCCTGGCTGTGCATTATGTGTTAGCTCTCTACGAGCCTCAACAAGGAAAAATATACAAAGAGGAAAAAAAAGAATGACAACAAGAGGTCTTTGGTGTGTAAACGCATCGGTGCCCTTCACATTGTGTCACCATGCCGAAGGTTGTTCCGGTTTGGCAATTAGACGCGTCATCACTTGACTGTGTAGGAGATTCACGAGGCTGGGAGCAATGTTGAGACTGCCGCTACAAGTTTCGTGCACCAGTTTTGCATACGTACCTGCGATACGTTGTGATACGCACCCACCAACGGAAGACTTGCTCGCTGCGGTCGGTTGCGCGCAAACGTAGCAGTATTACTTTCAGATAATACAAAACGGCAAGAGTAATTACACATGAAACTGAGATGAGGTACGATAGGAGTGAGGTCGTAAATAGCTTAGGACTACACGCCAAGTCAAACTGAGACGGTTCATAGGCATATAGAGCGGAAGCGTTAAGGTTCAAAGAGGAGAAATAAAAATTTCTCCTAGTGTACAAGCGTAATGTATGATTGCATGTGTCAGGTTCTTGACTGACAAATTTCTGTTCGGATCTGTTGCCGATCATGCCAGCCGCTTTAAACGTCGAAAGGTGAAAATAGATTACCAATGAATATCAAGACGTATAGAACGGCACTAGGTCAGAGCATCCTCGCCAGTAATCTGATATAAGTAGTCTGAATTGTCTCCTATGGAATCCCGCGATAGCCGCGGTCTACGTCTCTTACGTATGCATCCTGAGTCAGAATCGAAAATCATTCTTGAGGTTATCGTCAGTTCGGCGCTCATATTGCTCTTCTGAGACAGGTTTGCGTACTGAGCTCGTGCGCTCTATACTTGACTGATGGCATCTTCGAGCAGACAGCGCATTCACAGACACGGGATGACATTAGAAACCGAAAAGGAGACTGACGCGAACAGTACTACTGCCTCTAGTCGAGCTTCACGGGTGAGTCTCGCCACGACTAGCATAAATGTGCTGTTGTCGAGCGCCGTCTTCATATATTTGATCGTAGGTGGGTGTTGTGTTATACAATCTTCTTGTGTTCTTGCGCCATAGGAGAGAGAATGCCCGCATATCGCAGTTTCATGTGACTTTGAGACACCTTCGCAGTTAAGACGCTATATTCAGAGATCAAAGAGGTGAAGCGGATGGTTTTGCGATCACGAGGGGTAGTAGACAGGTCATTTACCTTGTTACACATTTTGATCGTGAAGTGTCACAGAATACGAATCATGTGCACAAACATGTCCAGAGTTTGTTGGTCCTGTTTGGGGTTTTGAGTTCGTCGGGGGGATGCTACTAAGTTACGACGCTATCGCAATAGTAATCCTTACAAGTTACATGGCGCGAGTGTGTTCAAGATTGGTCCCGCTTGGTCAGTGATCAAGGCGGCAGGCCTTTCCTGTTGCGGCAATCCGGATGCTTGGTCCGAATAACTCCAATCTACACCGTGGGACCGTGTGCCCGGCAGAGAGTGACGCTCACTCCATCGTGATCCTGAATCAGTATTTTACCAGCAAAAGGCACCATCCTGTTTGAAGGGGCTCGCTTTATCCTCCGTTCGTGTAGTGACCGTGTTCCCGTGCTGTCCAGATCTTGACATTGCTGTTCTTAGCCGTACAGACCAATTCACGAGTTCGCAACCTCTAGTAATTTTGTGGCCGACGGTTGTATGAAACAGAATAAATCACAGAGGCACATGATATATGTACAAAAAAAGCTAAGGGTCATTTTGGGTGGTCTTCATTAAGTTAGGAATATGAGATAATAGTATATTCAACAGCACGAGACGGTATGCTCTGCTTAAACAACGCAGCTTCTCGGTGAATTCTAGTGACCGAAGTGGCATTGCAACGTTCAATGCGGAGAACGTGCACGTGGATGGGAAGAGAAAGAGTTCTGAGCCACGGCCTGCTGGGCCTGTCCAAGCCTGGTGCTTTTCATGTGAAGAGAGGCTCAATGAATCGGAAGACTCTTTGTTGTGGAAGAGCTGAACTCGGAAACCGATACGACTGTTATCACATTATTACCGCGCTTACTAATAGCGGTGCTTGTGTTTTTGCAGCCAAAGAAAGGTGTAAAAAATTTGAGGTCGGTTTCTGTCAGAATGTCGCCTCCCTCACGAGTATGTACTTGTATGCAACTGCCGCGGGCAACTTTTCCACTCGAATTTGCTGATTGCACGATATGCGACATTTTACTGCCTTCACGATTAAAAACTGCTCGATCAGCAGTTTCTTTAGATACAGTGCACTTACTCCGCAGATGTTCTGAGACAGCTTTTTTTTCCTCGTCTTTGGGCTGCGTTCTTTGTTTTGATGGCCAGATGCTCGGCTGCCACCGAGCGAGTGCGAGGCCGTCCCGGCTATGCTGCTGTGGTTCTGAGTCCACTCTGTGGCTACTCAACAGGAGCAGAGGGCCGAATGTGGATGCTATACATGTGGTGCCAATTCTCTGCGCCTCATCGCCTTGCCGATTGCAGCCACTACCACCCCAGGTGCGCCTCTTGGACGCCAGAGCAGCATCGCAGTTCCGTGCGTGCCCGATTTTGCCGCCCCCAATGCCATCATTCAGCTAGCCCGCCACCTCCCGTTCTCTTCATGTGACACGGTCTTACTGCGGTCCCGCCCCTAGCATGTCCGTCCTTGGTCCTTGCAAAAGACTTCCCTTGGATGGTTCGAATATGTGTCTATCTTGCTTTGGTGATTCTGCCGAGCCAGCTGCTCAGCCACTACGTTCCAGACTCATCTTGTCGATATTATAATTGATGTGTCAGCAGCGCACCGAATCTCTTGTGGGACTGTTTGATCTGGTGTACATGACAACATGAGTCTTGCTCTGTCCTCTTCGTGCTCGTGATCTGTCACTGCTCGTTGCGGCGAACAACGAAACCGCACCCGAAACCCGATTTCTTCTCGGTGAAACAACCGTCTCTGGAGGGATTCTATCTTACGAATCGCACGTTTTCGAATATTGCGTGCTCTGTCGGTGATGACCAAGATAAACGCACCAAAACATGTGATGAATACTCATTATGTATAATACGTTATCCTTCTTCATTAGGAAATACTGTAATTTGCCAGGCTATGATTATTTTAATTGTCGTGATCCGTGCATACGGCCTATTTTATTCCATAGTGACGCTATTTTCAGCGGGATCGGATTGTACGCAGTTGTATGGCTTTACAGCGGAGGATCTCCGGGGTGGACTGGTCTATGCCGTGGTTCGGTGACTGGGGTTACAATTGTGTTGTTCGCGTCCACACGTCTTGTACTGGGAGAGCTGCAGTGTCTCTACTAGGCTAATTTTTGTTCAGTGGTCATGTTGTTGAAAAGCGATAGGGTGGCAGTGACTAGCTCGCTACTTTCTCAATGGAACTTCGGGCGTTGTGAAGACACGGGGGATCTTT
This sequence comes from Eptatretus atami, assembly GCA_035128595.1. NCBI lineage: Eukaryota > Metazoa > Chordata > Myxini > Myxiniformes > Myxinidae > Eptatretus > Eptatretus atami. The sequence continues at coordinate 32,834,097 of CM068961.1, read as the reverse complement.
CTGACGTCCGCGCATGTGTCCACGATTAGTTCGTCCGGCAGACCGGCACGGTTGCCATGCACTGTTTGGATGGGATCGCATTCTGTGGATACACTCCTAGGTCATGCGACTGATGTTCATTCTGCTCGTCTAGGAGAATTCAATTAATCTACAGTAGCTAAGATGGCGAGTGGCGAGTGTGCGTACTCCTCAGCATCTGCCAACACCGCGCAAACCTTTCATGTCATGAAAATTCGCTGCTTTATTCACTGGCTCCTGACCGGTTATACGACCAGATATTTGTAGAAAGAACCAATAGTCTGATGAAGGCTTACAGGAATCAGATATTGGTGATATGGGATTTTGAGAACTACTGGTTGCATTCGGATTAGTCGTTAGTGATCTTTGTTGCACCATTAATGAGGGCACGCGCGGGCAACCATGTGCACCACCCTGCGAAGTTGCATCAATGTGATATATTTGATCGTGGACTTCTACTCCGAATGCAGTGGGCTTAGAATATGCACTAAGCGCTTCTGCTCAAACGCTAGATTGGTTCTTTCGGTGCATGTGGTGGCAAGGCTAATCCCTTAAAACGCAGAGCTAGCTACGTTCGTAATGCCCCGCTAGCTGCCAGTACTATCCAGAATACGGCAGGTTGTGTCTTTCTCGGATAGTCGATCGAAAGGAATGACCTCTCTTGAGTTAACCTTTACACAGAAGTAACTAAACACAGTGTCTTAACGAATTGTGTACGGAAGGTCAGAGGTAAATGTAGCTTTTGTTGTGCACCTTCTGTTTCAAGAGCTTAATTTCAGAGATCACCGAATTATAATGATCTTACATATCTGTTGCTCAAAAATTGCTTCGAATAAAGAAGCAAAGCAAGTAACGAGATATCTGGTGTCACAAATGCGTACAAGGGTTGGCCTCAACCAGGTCGGGGAGGCTTACTTGGCGATCGCCAGCAACTTTACCTGGGACATGATCCGATGTGGCCATATTTCTTTCGGGACTACAAATGCATTCAATTAGGTATGAGTGTTAAATTTAGAAATGTGTCTATCTGCAAATCGATATAACTAATTTTATGAATTGGCAGGAACTTTTCAGTTATGTCAAACAAGGTATCTTTTGTTATGAGTACATTCCATAAAAATGTGGGTGGAAGGAACACAATTAGGTGAAATTCCTGCAGTACACTTTTGATGCAAAGACCTCTTGGCCAGCAGCGGTGATTTGAATCGCTTGACAAATTGAGTGAGAAAATATGATTAAGATATATAATAACCAGCTTCCTTTCAGACGCCTTTGGACTTTTTGACTTTACAGAGAGGTGTGATGTGATCAGCGTAAAGCATCTGCTCTCGCATTCTGGCGAGGTGACCTCGTGGGTCTGATCGGATCAAAAGCTTCGTGGTTTTAGTTGAAATGGCAACATTATTTTTATTGGGTATGACCATAATTCGGTCAAGGTTAAAAAACCGATGAGGCAATTCCCTCCTTTTATTCCCACTGTGGTGATCTTTCATTTCCGAAAAGTCCGACGGATCGCAGGGTACTACCGCTGCGAAATCGATGAGTTCTGGAATTTTCGTGTGGGTTCGAGAATAAAAAAAATAAAATTCCCAAATAGGGGTTTCGTACTGCCTGAGCGGCGAGTAACTCTGTTGGTACCATAAAAAATTGAGGTGAGTTGTAGAACAACCGACAACAGCATAGCCTCCCCCTTGTGTCGATCAGGGGAGCTGATGACAACAACTCTGCAGGTTGAACAGTTTATGTTTTATCCAGATCCAACTAATGGTCGGTTCGGACCGGTCGCCAAAAATCACTCGCTGTTGTTTTGTTACCTACCGAATCAGTCCAATAGTTTTGAAAAACCCGTCCACACTTTCTGAGATATCGTGTCTGTTACCTGTATATGTCGTTTTGGTCGATTCTTCCAATGGTGAAGAATCCTGGAAATTAAAACAAATTTCGGATCCAGATCGTTCAGCAAATCCGACCAACCGACGTTGTCACACACCCTCCTGTCACTAGTTTCATCAATATCATTCCAAGTTTTTGAGATTCTCGATGACCAATAAAACAGACGAGGGTGAAAACTCCTCAGTTGAACTTCTGTGTGTGGACTGGTAATTGACACCATTCTTACGTTGCGCAACACTATCTATTATACTGACTTATTTGAATACAGTTTGAAAGTTATAAGAACTAGGTGCTGTTCCGACGAAGATGCACCTTGCACAACTTGACTATTAGGAATCACCAAATGTGAGCACTTACTCTCTTAACTAGCCGGTCCGATTATCCGGTGCTCGTCAAACCTATATGCCGATCCGTGGGTTTACCGGTGCTGCTAAACTTCGTATAGCCGAACGGTGGTACGGCTGCTACTCAACCTTCTTTCCCGAGGTGGGCGGTTACGGGCTGTACTAGTCATACCTCCATATACCGATGGCGGTTTACGGCTCGCGTGTAAACTCATATCCCGCAGTGGTGTTTACCGGCTGCTAGTCACTCCTTATCCGAGTGGAGCCGGTTTACAGGCTGCTTCTTCAAACTCATAACCATGGCCGGTTCTACCGGCTGCTAGTCAACTCCATTACGAGTGGTCGGGTTTACCGGATGCTAGTCAACTACAATATCCGAGGGCGGTTTACGGCTGTGTCAAAACCTCATTTCCAAGGTTGCGGGTTTAACGGCATGCTAGTAACTCAATTACCAGAGTGGCCGGCTTTACGGCTGATTAATTCAACCTCACATTACCCGATGTTCGGTATCGGGTGTGTTCAACCTCTATACACCGGTGGCGGTTTTACGGGCTGCTGTCAAACTCCATATACCGAATGGCTGGTTTACGGTGCTAGTCAAACTCTTACGCGGTGGCGTTTACGGGCTGCGTAAACTCCTATACCGGTGGCCGGCTTTACGGCTGCTAGTTCAACCTCATATAACCCGAATGGTCGGTACCGGGATGCTGTCAACTCATATTTACCCGAGCGGAGCGGTTCCGAGCTGCTAGTCAATTTTCCATTACCAGGTGGCGGTTTCGGCTGCTAGTTCAAACCTCAATTTACCGAGTTGGGGTTTACCGGTGGTAGATGCAAACTCTGCCTTACCGATGGACCGGTTTTATCGGCTTGCTAGTCAAACCCCATATACCGAGTGGCTGGTTTATGGTGCTAGTACATACTCCATATCCGAGTGGGTTTACCGGCTGCTAGTCAACTTCATTTACCAGAGTGGCCAGTTTACCGGCTGCTAGTCAACCTCCATTACCAGATGTGCGGAGTTTTACTGGATGATAATCAAACTCCATATACCGAGTGGCCGGTTATCGGCTGCTAGTCAAACTTCATTACCCGAGTTTGCGGTTGTCGGATCTCTGGTGCTGCTAACGCTCACCTACAACCATGATATACCACGCAAGGTCGACAGCGCTGGTTGCCGCTGCTAGGCAACTCATCCCGGTGGCCGGTTTTCCGGCTGGCTGCGTTGACTTCCTCGCCTTAGTCAACATTGCCAATACGCGTACGGCGGCATTACCGGCTGCTAGATTAAATTCGATATCTCTAATTGAGTGAGTGTTTTACCGGCTTGACTTGTCAATCTTCTCCTAATCTTTATAACCTAGATAGATTGTTGGTGGTTCTTTATCTGCGCGCTGATAGTAACCTCCATTTACCGCGAGCTGGCCGGTTTTCGGACCGTGATTGTCACGCGTTACATATACGAGCGGCTGCGTTTACGCCGCGTAGTCAAACCTCCAGATCTGTACCAGTGGATGGTCAAGCTTGTTCCCGGATTGCTAGTCTCAAGGACCTCGCATATCATGCCCCTTTATACGCAGAGTGGCCGGGACTTTCCGCGCCTGCGTCGGCGTCAGAACATGTGCTCCAAGTATCTTTCCCGAGGCCGTGGTTTGGTGATTTTACCGGATGCATTACTACGGTCAAGAACATAAGTCTCCAATACGTTCCCGATGCGGAGTTATGGCCCAGTGGTATACTGCGTATATACGGATTATGCATGAAACGTCAAACCTCACCATATCCAGGTTGTCAGTTTACAGCGCTATTTGAACTGTCCATAACCAGAGAGGCAGGATTTTTCTCCAGGGGATAGGAGTTGGGGAGGGTGCTCATGACATCCGAAGTCCAAGGAGCCTCAGGATTCAAGCGGTTAATCTAACCGGCCGGGATAGGGCAATAGACGCGTTTACATTTGAGATGTTGTCTTACAACACTATATATATAGTTAGATTACATTTAAATATGTTTCATGCGCGGAAAAACGGAGTTTTCAATGTGAATAAATGACTTAATGTTAACTCCGCAACTCCCGTCATGTGAAATACATTGTCGTTTAGCGGTCGTCATTCGTGTGCCTGCAGCACTGCTGCGGTTCTATAGGCATCGCTGCGTGTGGTGCGGCGCAGTGCAATATGCCGTGCCCTGTAGGTTAGGGAATTTGTAATTTGTTCAGGTATCGGGTAAACCTCTGCTACTCTTTGTCCGAGAGTGATCACCGGATAGCTAGATCTTTAACATCCTCCAACTCATACCGACAGCCTGTGGGCGCACCGTTCACATCATCCTCAGGCGAACTCGGAAAGCACTGATTCCTACCTGCTGTATGTGTATAGACGTAGAAGGTAAAGGACATTAACGCTGCGGTATTTGTGGCACAAGGCCCAACGTTGTTGGAAATTTGTCCTTTATCGGCATTCTATTTTTCTGTGCGTGATTGCGATTTTCTCGATGAATTAGTAAACAGATTAATGGCCTGGTGCTCGGGTTCCACCACTATTCTAAGCGGAGTCTGGAAAAAGTTTTAACATAATATCTGTAACATCAGCCCACGTCCAGGTATTACATGACGCTTTTCATTTCAGCTGACGCTGATAGACCAGCTCGGTTGTGGTACACTGCACAAAAGTTAGTCTCCAAAAATGGCAAGCGTGTGTCTCCTCTTGTCAGATAGGTTTTTTGCATTGATTCAGGATCGATGCAGTGGTGGAAAGAATTCGATTGCCGGAATCAGAGAGTGGATCTTCAGTGTGGCGACCGGGAGAGGGCAGGGCATTTTGATCGATAAGACGTCCAGGCTTATTTAACCTTTCACAGGGTAATGCAAACGAGTGCGGGAGCGAAGAGATGGCATTTTCCTTCATTCAGAGTGCTTGCAGTCGACAGTGAGAAACAGTTTAGGGTGCGTAGGCAGATCCCAACTGAAGTAATCATTAGGGACATACAAGTGGCAGCAGGTGACATGCGCGACTAGCGAGTGGAGCAGACAATGCTCCTGCAGCGCGTGGGAGCGAGATGTGACCGGTGGCCTGTACATACTGACAACTGAAAAAGACTGGCACTATGGCCTTGGAGAAACCGGGACGATCGGCCATCAAAAGACGGAGAGTTTTTGGAGTGTGAGAGAGTGAGGAGACGTTGTGGCGGCATGCCGCCATGTTAGTAAGTGTCTGGCTCGGTCAAGCGTCAGGTCGAATTCGAGATTTCGGAATTCGCTCAGCTGCGGAGCGCACTCGATACGTTTCACGCCTGCCAAGTCGACAGCACCGGGGATAGAGAGGGGGAGCAGCGAGACAGACCGGGGGCGGCAGATGGGGAGAAGCGGCGACATTTAGCCGACGCAGCACAGGATCGCCCAGTCTGGCTCTGGGCTTCACAACAGGTGTACCTCTGCGGCCGTCTTGAAGCATGCAACGACTATACGGCGCCTTGCTCCTCGACACATCCTAGACAGGCGGCCTCTCGCACGCCTCCTGTCACTTGTGTATGGCCTCATCATCGACCGATCTTTTATACAACATGATCTTTACAGATCAACCAAAGGGGTTCCACAGTCCTAATTCATTAATTGTTACTTCTCACCTGAACATCTCCATAGCGCACTTGGATAAACAGCGCTTTTCTTGTGTGTGTTTATACGATTAAGATCGAAGCTGCGAGAAGGCTTATTAATTGTCCGAGTTAGTTTCTTCGCCACTTCCCTCCCACCGCTGGAGTGAATAGCCATGTCACTCATTGCCCGTCGAGCTTGGCATATCCTCGGTGGCCGTGTAGCGAACGCCGCTACATGCTTCTGCCCGCAATGGGTGAAGCGCCCACTTTGAATCTCTAAGATACGAGTCTTGGGGTTGACTCGGCCTGTCATCTTTAGCAATGGTCGGCAACAATGAGCGAGCCTCTCAGTTATACTGCAGATTGCTGGGATGATCGAGCACATTTGAGTTCCTGCGTGCGGACGTCGTCTGTGACCCGTCCGGTCTTGCGCCCCACGCGCTCTCGCGTCCTCAAAGCCAGGGAGTCGCTTCGCGAGCTGTACGAGCACGACGCTTTCGTACGAGTATCGCGTCCCGATTGATGGCTGTCTAAGATGACCGACGCGGTATTGTTTGAGTACGACTAGAACATAGAACGCTTATAGAGGTATAAGAGTAATTTTGGGATCTCTACTATAAAAGCTACAAACAGCTTGTATCTCCTTCTTTAAAAACACAAAGGTGCACACGTTGATGGACTTTTCACGGACAGACTGCATTGTCTATATAGTCGACGTGGATATATAAGTAAGCTGCATATAATTATTAATACGTTTTTTATATTTTTTTTAGCAACAGTACAAATGGGCAACGTCCTGCGAAACTCAGCAGGACAACGTCCTATTGTCTTCCAGGCCTCAATTCGGTCCAGCAAGTGACCCTAGACTTCGTCAGGACAAGACGCACTGCAGCACCCTGGCTCATGCAGTCATAGAAACAGTCACCAACGTTTGAGGCCAAGCCAGTAGGGCTAAAATCCCTACTCTGATGATTTTGGTGCGCTTCGCAGCACTTCATCCTACAATACTACTCTTCACAATGTCATTCGTCTTAAGAATATAGAAGGTAGGTAAAATGTCCACGCTCAATGTTGACAGCCTGATTTCGCGAGAATATCATTGTTGTTTCCAGTTTTAACCACGCTCTGTTGTCATAAAAATCGATTTTGATTTCCACTTTTTTTTGTGCGTATTCTTCGTACGTTATATTGCTCCCCTAGCCGTTTTCACATGACGCTCGCGCCTCCGGATTTGCTCTATACTCGGATGAGATTGAACATGGTGGCATATGCCCATCACCAATTTTATTGTGGCAGACGCTTCATGTCTGATAATCTAAATACTAGCATACGACGAGACTGTATACGATAAAAGTAAGATCTGTTAGTGTTTTCTCACATTTTTCGCTTTTTCAGCTATCAATTTTCTTGTATAGTGTACGGGAACAGTCCAGGTGAATAGTCTAGTTTGTCAGATGTCTGTCGAGAGGCACTTTTGTCGTCGATCAAACCCAATTCTAACTATACATTCCTATGGTATCTGCAAATTAGATAAATTTGTTCATAACTCGTTTTCCTTTTGATCATTTTTACAGCCTGTCTGAAATCAAGAGACTTCGACCCATCAGTAGAGTTACATTGTGCGAAGTCCCTCTCGGAGTTACGCCGTGAAGTTTGAAGCGCAAAACAACAAAAGATGTATTGGATCTCAACTCTGTTTTGTCTTGTCAGAACAATGCAGAACCTGTGAGGTCGGGTCGTCCTGCAGGAAAAAAAAGACAGAACTTTCAAAGTTGTTGAGATACGAGAAAGTTGGAACACAGACTACCTTCTTCGAGACCGTTTGAGATTAGTATCTGCTGGACAGAAGGGATTCTAAATAGTATGCATTGGCACAATTTGTTATGGTAGTTTCCACTTCCAGGATCACCTGAAGGACCTTAGAGAAGATCAGGTGTCTCCTCGCAAGTCCGGAAGCCGCATCGGAGTTGGATCCAGCCCGGATTCAACTTCGGCGAGGGACGTAAGGTTCCTGGCGTTGACCCAGGTCGGAGGTCCATTCAGTATGGATTCGGATAGGTGCATGGTTGTTCGTAAAGATGCCACATGATCTTGTACGGAACGAAAAATGCACAAATGTGGCGTTTGTATTGATGAGTTTCTTTCTTGCATCCAATTTCTCGCTCGGCCATGCACCATGCTACCTAAACAAGTGCGGAGATCAGATCTCGCTAAGTTTGATACTCGATTAAGATAGACAGTAGAGCAGATTTGATTGTGTACAGTTATGCACCCTTGCAAATACGCGCGTTGGGACATCTTCGTTTGACAAAACGGTAGAAATTGCTTAAAGCACAAGAAAGTGTCCCTTCTGAGAGAGAGAGCACGCGAACCCGGGTTTAGGAATAATTCTTGTGGTGGACTTGCAAATCAACGGCGCATATCACTGGCGCTCATGTTTATGCCATGCGCGTTGCACACCACAAATCACAGCGGCCTCGTCCTGCACAGCCCGCCCTACTTACGCCGCCCACCACGTCCTACCCTCAGGCGACAAAGAAGTTCTAGACATGCGAAGCTCTCATTGGCTTCTTGGCGGTAGTTCGTTAGCCCTTTGGGCGGACTCATGTGCTTCGTGTCTCACCTCGTCCTAAGTACCCGTGACCGTCTGACTCTGTGTGTCAGTTGCAAGATCCCTTAACAAATTTTGATTCCTCAATGTCGCCCTTATTTATCAAAATTCTTTTGGGGGGGCCTTTCTCTAATACCGCATGCTTACGTCCTGATCACTGGTTGGCAATTGCAAACCAAATGGTAAAAGTATTTGCCTGTATGGCTGTCAGAAAACTGAGACACTCTGCTATTAACTACAGATTATTGAAGACTCCGGCATGAGTAGGGACCCTTTGCAGGTAACCTCTGTAGGTTATCTGCTATTAGTAACTCTGTGGACGTGGAATACGATAGATACATAGAACGTTGTAAATGATTTGGGAGGGATTGGGATGACTGGTTCATGTCCGATAGCCATGATAATTTAGCGAAAATTCTCGATCTGCTTTTGTTATGAGACTTTTTTATCGTTCGGGTGTATGAATCGATCTCGAGATACTGGAGGATGGACACTAATGCCAACGATAAGTCTACCGACATTGCTGTACGAGTTCGTGCTGCTGCTGTGTAACCTGGACTCAGGGACAGATATGGCGGTGAGTATGCTGCAACCCAAGAAGTTACACCCAAATTGGGTTTGGGTTACTTACACAAAGCGACTAGCGTTCAGAAGGCGTGAGTTTTGCTGTGTTGGTCTTTTTGACTGTGCATGCGTGACATCGTGAAAGGCCACAGACATACTTACACCCAGTATATTTTATAAACACTACACTTCGGCCCAACAATAAATTTATAATTTTTTTTTATGTTTCTTTCCCGTTCGGTTATAGTCAATCGCCATTGCGAATTAGAGACACCATTAGCACACCGCTGCAGAAACATCAAATCAGCCAAACTACATTTTTGTAAGTCCAAGACGGATTCGAGTAGAATCTTAGGGCCCATTTATATTTTATCAATTCCGGTCTGTGGCGGCAAAAATGTAGTCAAAACACCATACATGATTGCATTGTGTGTACTTGTTATTGAGATCATTGTGCATCGATGTACTGGAGGTCGCCCGGATCTCATGGAAATAGCATATTTTGTCTCACTTGCTAATGTGCGTATGGCACAGGTGCCCAGGTCCTCTGTAGAGCAACGACGCGCTGTAATGATGTCTCTCTTCTTGGAGATTGGTTAGTGGACAAACTAGAGAGAATTCCTTAGCAACTATGGAGCGATGGTTATCGGAAACTTCGTTAAGATTCTTTGTGACAGCTACTACATCACCTGCAACAATAGGCTCTTTCCCCTGCTTTGACAGTGAACAAGAATACGCGAAAGAGCGTTGGTTCGATTGAAAGTATGGAGAGCATAATAGCGCGCCAATTGCTGGTTTCAAAGAGACCAAATTATGTCAAGTTTTATTGTGTCACTCGTTGATCGGTGGATGTGCCATACATGGGTCACGTTCTCGAGCCAATGCATTGAGTGAGTTGTCAACTATCAGACGACATTGATTACAGTGACAGCCCTCACACATTCAGGGATGATTTTGATGGCCCATCCGTGTAGCTCCTAGTGATCGTGAAAATCGACTCGAATGGCGAATGCTAACTGTTTCGGTATTTTAGAAACTCCCTGCCGAACAAAATCTCATCTTGCCTAAAATCCAAGTATGGGACTCGCACAATTCAAAAGAATATTCTCTCAATATACTGCTCAGGGCTTAATATGCAAAGGCCACTACGCTGTTTCAGGTTGTTGACCAGTGACGCCTCTCTTCATTGTTAGTGCAATGTATCAGGGGCATGGAGGCTACATTGTCGGTACATGTGCCTTACGCATTATGTGATACTCACAAAAGTAGAGAACTCGATCTTTTGCTGGAGATCTACATTCTTGTTCAACTTCTTAAAGGACAGTTTTCTGAATAGGCTCATAATTATACTATGACAGTGTTAGGTCATATTGGGTGCTGAATATCTCGCTATAGGGAGCTAGCTAAAGCTTTACTATGCCCAAGCAGTCGAACGCAGTTGTATGATCAAGTATGGCTGGAAGTATCGATTTGCAACATTGTTGTCGACGTCGATTTCAATAGTGACTGCCGTACTGTTGAACGTATCCGAAGCTCTCTAGTGTTCAGTACCTTTGTTGGCAGATGTTTTGGTCAGCAATATTGGCATAGAGATACAAGACGGCACTCACGTGACAAGATTACAACAATCTGGTGGAGAGGCCTTTCGCTATGATGATGCAGTGACTCCACGGTTGCCTTCAATGTTTTGTGCTCGGGCGCTCCCATGCGTGAACGGATAAAGAATAGCCATGAACAAACAGGCGGTTTTGCAAGAATTCAATGGGGCACATTTTCAGAAATACCCCAAACTTTCCTTGCTCTGGTTCAGTGGACTTATTTCGGCACTCAAGTAGTGGGTGTGCACAATTCTTCTTTGATCTTTCAGTGCTGAGCTAGGAAGAGGGGTAGACTGGTGCGAGGCTTCCTCTTTTTAAGGCAGCTTTCGCTGGAGGGTCCTGCGCAGAGGAAAAAGGAATGAGTTGCACCAATGAGATAAAGACAGCTTGGTAGATGCAGCGTACACAACCTATGCTGCCTGGTTTGGAGACCGGTGTATTTTGGCATCGATGAGGTCGCTTCTCTTTCCCTGAGCCCAGCGCCCTCGTGAGTGGACTGATATATCCATGAGGCTCTGGCGACCATGGGAAATTTGTTAGTTAGGAAGAGCAGCAACACATCGCTTCGAAGCCAGTAAGCTCGCGCATGTATGACCAATCTCAGGATTTGCAAGGCCTGGGTTAAAGGATTGTGTAAGCTATGCAAGTTTGGAACTCAGCCAATCGACAAGAACCCCGGACCTGTGGCAATAGCTGCGAGAGAACGATTTATTATAAACAAGGTCTGGGGAGGACTGTCGAGTCGAACTACCCACCATACATCTCATGTGCCAACCAAACTTATCAGCATGTAGGTGACTTGCGGACTAGAGAGATTCGATGACGAAGAGGCGATTCTCATACATTGCTCTCGACACGATTCCGCTGTGACTGCTCCTCGTGGAAAAATGTGCGTTACGAAAGAGTGTTGGAAAAAGTGGGCCATTGGTGGATTTTAGTTGATAGAGATTAACGTTGTCATCAGACTTCTTGCCGATACAAGGTCGACAACCCGCTGATGACAGCGAGGACCGGACGTCTTTCCATGAATACTCGATTTGGTGTCTTGCTAACCAATGATATTTGCTACTGTTTGAAATCGAAGATAGATCTTTTGAGCACAAGGCAGCAGGTAGCTGTATGTTGGTGAAGGACAATGTTCAGAAACGGCTTGTAGACAAAAGCGTCAAATTCTTCGATCCCCTGAAGAACAATTCGAAAAATTTCGGAACGCTCCACACGACAAAGGTAACAGCAGCACATAATGAGACAAAAACGGTAAAAGCGGATCGGAAGCTTATCCAACAACTGTTTAATGCTTCTCCGGCCGGAAGAAATTTTCAGCTGGAGACTGTTCTCAAACACGAATTGTCTTGTATTCCTTTGTCTCTTGGCAAAACGGATCGAATGATGAATTCAACGGCTAAATCTGATTTGCTTGGAATCGTATCAAAGAATAT
>CM068961.1:32798034-32815222 GCA_035128595.1 Eptatretus atami | reverse complement strand
AGGTCCAAAGTTTTTCCCATTTTTCCAATATTGCTGCCACACCACGTGACCTATGACGTCATAATTATCATTAAAACATTCTACATGAGTCGTCACACAAATGGTGCAAATTTTGTCTCAATCCGACAAGCGGTTGCGGAGAAAAACACGAAAGTTCTGTGCGGACAAACAGACAGACAAACGGACCCAAATGCAATACCCTCTCCTTCGGCGAGGGTAATAAAATTGAAGACAGGGTGTTGTGAAATCAACATAATTTTACAGCAATCCTTTAAATCACAATGTAATTATAAGAATAGCCATTGCTGTACAATAAAGAAGTGGAATGGTTTCAAACAGACATGAAAAAACGAGTTGTGTGTGCGTGTGTGTCGGCCCCTTACTGGACTGGCCACCTTTGGACTGCACACATTCAGGGTGAGTTTACAATCAGTCAGAAGTCTAATCCACACTCAATGTTTACATTGCCTCAGATATATGCTGCCAGTCCCCAAAAAGGTGGCACCTCGAAAGATGCGCTTACATGTTTTATAACCTAAGTGTTTATATTAAAAATCTGTTTATGCATTCCAAAATACAACTTGAGCATGTGTGGGTATCCCAGAATCGTTTGTCACATGCTCACGTTATCTACAACGTGTAGTTCTCTTCCAAGTGCTTCAAAGTCGTGGCTCACCACGATCTAATGTTTCCCATTCTTTCCCACAATCATTTTCAATCTCACCATCCTTCTCCCATGAATCCTTCTCCTCGAAGGTCACATTCATATTGTGGCCGTTTTGGAAGACCCCGGGGAGACACATCCAACACATAAGGGTTCCTTAGTGTAGCTATATCTGTCACAATTTTGTTTAGCTAAATTATCTCTCCCTTCATATTAGTGGAAAGGGAAATGCGTTGTGCTTGTATGGAAAACAACGCTCTGAACCCAATGGTCAGGATTTGGTGAATCTTTGGATTCGGGCAGTGTGTCGCCTTGCTTCGAGATTGGTCGTGTGTGGTCGCCATAAAGGGTGAAGCGATGAGCGTTCAGCAGAAGGCAGAAGCGACACAGAGGAGATCTTGGAGGGGAACCAGAGATCCAGCTCCAGCAGCGTACGGAGCCTTGGAGCGGCGGAGTGCTGGGCACAGTGGGAGTCGGGCTGCGAAGGTATCGTGAGCTTTGCATCATTTGGCACACGGTGACCACAGACCTGATTGATTGATCCAGTGCACCTTGCTGGTGTTCGGATTTACTCCTGCCGGCAGATCGGTTGTGCTCACGAAAAGCCAACAAAGTACTCGGGGTGCGAAACAACTTCACGTTGACACCTCACGCCGACAGCTTCTCTGGGCAGCAGTGCGCCAAGGTCATTCCCTCCTCTCCACGCCTTCTCAAGGTTTGCCTGGAGTCGCGGTGAGATTCCATACTGCGTGATAATTCCCACGGGGCTCACTTCACTTCATACACACAAGGCTGACCGTTCATCTGCATGTTCATTTGCATTTTCGCTTCCACAAGGCAAGGTTCATCTGCAGGCTAGTTTTGACATGGCAAAAGGCATTGTCAATTGCACGTGCGGACACTGCAAGATTCTAACTTTGATTCACGGCACGAATCCTGTTAACCGGCGTGTATTAAAACGTGAGTGTAAAATTGCCTTTCTCAAAGGAAAATTGCGTTTGTAAAGAGTTGCTGAAATATTTAAAACTGCATTGAAATACACGTGTGTACCTTTGATTAAGTTTAAAAAACATGAACCGTGACTTGTATTTCCTGTGCGGAACCTTACAGTTACTGATGACTTATTGATTGAATTGTTATTGCATGATATCAGCGCATTTTAACAGTGGGTTTTAATCAATTGTATTTTAAATTTCCTTCTGTTGTACTGTATGCCGCTGGTTGTCACCTGGTTGGTTATCAATTGACTGAAAAGTTCAAAGTGATTGTTTTAATTGTCTGCCGTGTGACCCTTCGTGTGGTTGCGGAGCACTCGCTCTGAGGCACGGAGGCCACACGTAACACATGACAACAGGAGCACACCAAATGGGAGGTGGCACTGCCAAAGCTCAAGCCACACTCAAGGGGGTGGGCCCCAGAACCATGCCTCCCTATGAAGCTTTATATGCATGAGAATTCCAGGACTCGGGGCTGGTACACGTCCTGGGAAAGTCAAGGAGCCAAGACAGAGTCCCGGCGAGAACGAACGAACAGGCTGGTGCCACGGTAAAGGGATTTGATGAAGCCGTGAAGTTTCCCCAAGACATGTCGGCCAACACACTGACTCACGCACTCTTTCTCTTTCTATCCCTACTTCTAATTCGGTCACTTGGAATGCACAAAGAGTAGCCAACGATTACACGCTCGACATGTTCAGAGCTGGGTTACTGACTCGCATTCACGATTTTCTCTGTCACACCACGAACATTCACCTGTACTTCTACCCACACAGCGCACCACATTACCCCCCCCCCATCTTCTCTCTCTCTCTCTCTCTCTCTCTCTCTCTCTCTCTCTCTCTCTCTCTCTCTCTCTCTCTCTCTCTCTCTCTCTCTCCCCCTCCATGCTTCACGTTGGGAACAACGTAAGCCCGCAGGTTTACGTCGGGTGAGTGAGGGGTCGCCAGCAAGCCTCGCCTTCTTCTCTCTCTCTCTGTCTCTCACACTTCCTTATCTCGTTTTGCGGAGTGTATGAGGCATCTACGTGTGTAGAAACATGCTAAAATGACTCAGTGGCTGATGTGCTTAAGGAGTAAGGTCTTTCTCTTGTGAACTGTTTTCGTCTGTAAATTTTGTTGTTTTGATCTTTATAAACTTTCCAAATTGCCTGATCATCTTTTCTCCATTGGTTAGACGATAGTATAGATAACGTCCCACTTACGGTATCATTCGGCCATTTTGATACACAGTGGTGGGGCATTGGGAGCATTTGATGGACTCGGCGTTTTGATAGACTCGGCCATCCCCATCTGGGGTGATCAATTTGCCAGAAAGGTAAAGTAGAGTTAGACGCTGGACCCTGCCAAAATTAAACATCTCAGACAGCGTTCGTGGTTCCCTAGCAACCCGTCATGTCCTGGAGTTATCTGCAGCTCGACCACTTCAGAGTCACCCGTTGGGAAGCGGGTCCAAGTACTCCCCTTGCAACCACACGACTCCTGAACCCGTAACGATATGTATGCTCAACGTTTTCCAGCTGTCATCTCTCCTTCCACATCAAGGGAATCCTTACTATAATTCACGGATCGGTGTTTGTGTGTTTGTTTGTTTGTTTGTCACGCGACTCCTCCTATAGTTCTAGGCCGATTACATTCAGATTTGCAACATAGGATTAGCATGACCCCAATTAATGTATCGAGGTGTTTTTATCTTTGCCGGTGAGTGTTTTGTGTTTCGACAAAGCCCACTCACCTCAATGTAATCATCGGTGAAATTCTTGTCATATTCCCGACTTGCACCAAAATCCAGCAAGGCAACCTGCTCGAGATAAGTTTGAAAGGTTACAAAATAAGTAATAACTTGACAAATAAGTGAATCAACAACAACAACAACAAAAAATCATATCATCCTGTTCCATCAATTTCCCTATCTATCTATCTATCTATCTATCTATCTATCTATCTATCTATCTCTCTCCCTCAGCCAACAAAGGATATGCAAAAGCAGCAAATAAAACAAACATTGGACGATGCATGTCAATCACATCTTGTGAGAGTTAGAGGATTACTTGCCCTTTAGTCTCAGGTATTGTACACATAAACCCATTTACATCAATCTAACCCACATTAATGTACAGTGGCCTGCAAAAGTACTCACCCCGACCAATAATGACACATTTACATGAAATACGTATTGTGTAGAAACAATTTTTCCAAATGAACTTTTTTTTTTTATTCATAACTGAGGATATCAAACTAAAGGAGGATTATATGTCAGAAATAACATTTTAAAAACATCACGTACAAATCAAAATTCACTGGTTGTAAAACCATTCAGCCCCTTATGTCAGGACATGGTGGAATCACTGTTTTCAGCAATGACTGCTACGAGTCTGGTTGGGCAGGTCTCGACCAGTTTTACACGGTAAATGGTGAAATCTTTACCCGTTCTTCATGTGAAAATTGCTCCAGTTCTGCCAAGTTTGATGGGAATCGTCGATGGACTGCAATCTTCAAGTTTTGCCATAAATGTTCAATTTGGATCAAGTCAGGACTTTGACTAGGCCACTCAAAAACATCTTTTTTCTTCTTATCCAGACACTCCAAGGTAGTTTTATCTTTGTGCTTCGGATCATTGTCCTGCTGAAATGTGAATCTCCTACCCAGTTTCAGATTCCTGGCTGATTCATGGCAGGTTTTCATCAAGGATTCTCCTGTACTTTGAACCGTCCATTGTCCCTTCTATCCTGACAAGCTTACCAGTCCCTGCTGATGAAAAGCAATCGCATCACATGATGATGCCACCACCGTGCTTCACAGTAGGGATGGTGTTGACTGGGTGATGTGCAGTGTTAGGCTTGCACCAGACATAACGCTTCAAATTTGGACCAAAAAGTTCAGTTTTTGTCTCGTTTGACCACAAATCGTTTCTCCACATGCCTGCAGTATCATATTAAGATGCTTTTTCATAAACTCCATACGGGCTTTTAGTTGAGTCTCTTTCAGTAATGGCTTCTCTCTTGCTAACTGTCCATGGAGACCAGCTTTGTGAGGGGGAATGCAGGCCCGTCGCCAGGGCTCAGTATTAAGGGGGACATATGAACTGGATGGGGGGGCACAATTATAATATTTAATATTTTTGATAACCCGGTATGCTATTGTATTCATGCAGCATTGACGCATCTATACTGAGGTTGCCGTCGCATACTAACCAAATTTATCTCAGCGAGATTTAATATGTTCCGATGTTTTAGGCCTAAAATTATTTGAATGCTGGAGAGCCGCAACAAACTGGCACATTCACAATGCAGATATTCAATGATTAGACAATTGGCACCAATTCAGGTGCACTTATAACAGGTGTGTGAAGAATTGGCATTAGAAAATTTTATACCAGAGATACAAATGACTAAACGGGGAGGTTGGCACCGGAATCAGTGCACTTTCAAATAAGTAACAGTAGGCTATGACCTGCGATCATCACATTAAACTATCAACAGCAAATACGACCAGCCTGAAGATACCACAAAGTCCGCATTTAAATCAGTCAATTACACAGAGGTAAGGTTATGCACAAAGCACTAGATATGGGATATGCAAAGCACCAAACACAACATTTAACTTAAACATCAGAAGTCAAAGCAGCCGACCACGGCGGGTGCTGACCACAACCACAACCGCAACCTTTTTCTTTCTTAGCCATTTTCGTATATCCATGTCTTTTTCTACTGCTGCTAGCTAGCGGTCTCCGTGACTCATCCCTCGTGACTCGTGTCACTAATGTCGCGACTCGCGACATTTGACGGTTGATGGTTTTATTTATTAAATGATCCATGCACCAAAAACAGGTTTTATCTGCATGATTTCAAATGTAAGCACGATTGCAAACACACGTATTTTTAATTTTTATTATAAAATTACTTTTGTAAGATGGAAGGTTTGAGGTCACGCGGTGCACATCTTTAATTATGTAAATTTGTCTTTTCCTTATTCATATTATCATATTATGACTATATTACATTTATACCTAACTTACAACCAATCAGGTAACCTGCTTAATAGGGCCTCCATATCGAAGACGCTGATTGGCTATTCCTTAAAACTAAATGATCACGATATATATATATATATATATATATACCACCCACAGCATCGACATTCCGACAGGGTCTGCGGCTGTCTGTCGTCTTGGCTGCTGGCGTTGGTGCTTGCGTTATTATATTTTATCTTGTGGGCTTGGACTGTATTGTCTTGCCAATTGCTGTTGGAGATGCGCTGGCAAGCGCACACTTATGTCTTGACTCTTATTCAAAGAAGGATATTATTAAAGAACAGTTTATTCAAGAAGGCCTTATTATTCACCACGTTGAACATCTGGAATAAGGGTTTTAGTTCACACAGGTGAACTCTTAAACGCAAGGAGTTCACAGTCGCGCTCGTCCTTAAACACTAAGTTGTTAACAGGGTGCAACAGGGCATAAATGGGTGGTGTACAAGTGGGGGGGGGCACCAGATGTACCATGGCGGCGGGCATTGCACCCAAATGCCCCCCCCCCCTAGCGACGGGCCTGGGGGAATGGGATATTGTTGATTGATGAACACTGACCCCCATCTCAGACACAGAGCCTTGCAGATCTTTTAGTCATTTTTGGATTTACAGTGACATCCTGAACCAGTTTCCTGCTTACTCGGCTGCTGAGTTTGGATGGGCCACCTGATCTGGGTAGAGTCTGGGTGGTATGATATGTCTTCCTCTTCTTAATGATGGATTTCACCATACTCAAAGGGTTGATGAGTGACTTTGAAATCTTCTTATAACCCTCTCCTGAACGGTGCTTCTCCACCACTTTATTTCTGACTTCTTTGGAAAAATCCTTGGTCTTCATGTTTACCTTGTAGGTTAACCAAGTGAGTCACACCTTAAAACTCCTTCAATAAGTGGGGGAGTTTAATTTTTAAGTTAAATCATTGATTACATACAGATGAAACCTATTCCACTTGTTTTGTAACCTTTCAAACAAATAATTTGCTCCTGAAGTGATTTAGGGTTAAATAGGCAAAGGATTTGAATACTTATGCAACTGAGAATCATCTGATTTTCTCTGTTGATCAAACTTATTCACATTTTATCTGCATTTTTTAGCTTTTCCACTTTGGAGTAGTTTGTGAAGACTCTGCTCATTAAGTTTGATTTGAAAGCATCATGAAATAAGCTCAGGTAGCATCAAAATGTGAAAATTTTTGCAGGCCACTGCATGTCGTGCTTTGATAAAACAAAAAAAAATGAAAGCTATGGCAGAAATAAATCAAACAAATGAATACATTCAACATGCCATGCGATCGACAACATGCCTTTTGCGTGTCTGGGTTGTAGAAGAAGTTAGACCAGTTTGGGTCTGTCTGCATGAAGCGGAACTCAAACAGCTCTCGCAGGCACAGACGGAGGATGTTCAAGGCAATCTACAGTCGAGACGGCAAAGTTTTCTGGGTAACCACGGCAGCCATGAGTGTTGGCACATTAATGATTGTATCCATTAAGAGCAAGATTTCAACCCATCCCCCTCCCAGCATTTTAAGGCTCATAGGGCAGCTTGTACAACAAATATTATATGCAGGACAGACATTTGAACAGCATACCTGAACATGAAATACACACATGAGTAGAAAATGGACGAATCAGTGTAGTAAGAGGGATTTGAACCTGGGATCCGTGCATCGAGCTACGTTTGTGCTCAGGCAGGAACAACGAACGTGCCGATACACACAAAGTTAAATGATACCTACAGTTGTGCTTGGCTCACACAAGTTGCTGACAATTGTGGAATAATTGTTTTAATCATGGATAAATTTCTTCAATGCTACATTTCCATGTTCAGGTCTGCTGTGACTGTAGAGCCTGATCATGCACTCCATAAATACAAACCTTTTCATACGATCTTAAATACAAAGCATTTTCAATCAGACAATGTGTGTTGAATAGAAACAAGCACAACACGATGACAATACGACATTTGAAGGAAAGCCGGAACAGAACTCGAGACCTTTAAGGTCTTCTTATTCTTCTTCTTCTTCATTCACATGCAGAACAAGACTGCGGAGTAGCATCATTGGCTGAGGATACGGCTATGCTGCTGATGTAGATTAGGGCTGGAATTTGGAATTTGGCCCTGGTGCCGGCGATAGCTCAATTACTCAATGTGAAGGACACCATAGGATCTTTAACATCCACAAACTAATGCCGGCAGATGAGATGCCATGTTCAACATCCATCTGAGGGGTGGCCCACGCACATTGATGAATCACCTTGCCTGTGAAACACCGGCATGACAGTTTATAGCCACTAGCCAGGTCAGGATTCAAAACCAGGCTAGATAGCTTAGAGGTGAGTGTGCATACCTCAAGGCCATCCTTCAAACCCCACCTTTAGGGTGGTGGTTTTGCACTTGAGAGCACAGAAAGATACATTTTATTCTATTTTACAATTGATCCAAGGACCATGGACAAGCTGGTGCATCCATTGCATACAGGATAAGTACATTAGTAGTTAACGGGACACACCTGTTGCACAAATTACCAAGACAATTATCAGAAATGCATGTACCATTTTATCCTTGGTTACCATCATCATGAGCAATACAATGTTCAGATGGGAACATAAGTTGGGCCACTTGGTGAATGCACATCCAGCTTGACATCAAGCTGTTATTGTCTACACATCAATGCCAGCTGTCGTAGTTTTCCTCAAAGCATGAACACATCGGGTTCTATGCCAAAACATTGGGCAAGTCTGTTATGCTTAGCATTAACTTATGCCCATGAAATCAGTGTAAAAACCAGGAGCAGCAACTTATCACCGGAAGTTTCATCAACCCATGATGAAGGGGGTGAATTACCTCAAGTAAACGACTGGAGAACAATTCAACCACGAGCACGAAATGTGCCATCAGTAACTGCACGTGAAATTTGCTGCTTTACCAATTTTTACGAGTTCAACATCGACATTTTGATAAACTGCAATTTTGAATGTGCAATAATTTTTGAGACTGGATCGTTTATTTTTTTATCTGGAGAAAACGCGACATTATTTATAACTGGTGGATACACCCATCAAGTAAGAGGCATGGGATGGTATAGGCTTTAAAAGGATGTAAGGGTCATAGAACAATAGAAATCCCGTGACAGAAAGGTGCCGAAAGCGCCGCAACCGGAACATCCAGCACGGCGAACGCTTTGAAAAAAAAAAAGTGAACTTTCAACTGGGCCAAACGGAAAATGTTGCAAGCAAATACAGATGCCATTAAACAAGACTGTAAGACTGTTAGTAAGGCACACAAGGTTTGGTGATGATGCACAAAAAAGTCAGAGAGAAAGGAAACAAAAAGAAAAACAGAGACAAACAGATAGATGCTGTGTGTATGTGTATGTGTATGTGTATGTGTATGTGTATAGATATCAAACCTGGTTTCGGGTATCCTGATCTTGCCTTTGTATCTGATCCAGAGCAACCCCACTGACCAATTCAGTGGTAAGGACTCGTTTACGGCTCAACAAAGGAATAACACGGGGAACCAAGAAAAAGGAATCGTCTGCAAGCAACTGTCTGTATCAATCCAAAGAAAACAAAATGCCCGAATTATTTGTATCAAAGTGTACTCAAGCAAATTATTTTCAAAATAAAACCTCAAAGTTATTCTTTGAAAAGCCCTACCTTCCTCACCTGAACCTCTCGGAACACTCCGCCTCTCTCTCATAGTCACACTCCCAGGCAAGTTCTGTTTGAAACACGGGAAGTGCTGCTTCTGCAAACAGGCCTACCCCCACACCCCCCCCAAAAAAATTACATACATATAGGTTCACCACTCAAGACTCATGGTGACCTGTTCAGACCATTTGAAACAGCCATTGTTCATATTAACTGGTTCATTCAAGGTGTTTGACGATACCCATTATATTATTAGGTGCATTGCAAATAAAGAAATGTGCGTGAGGTTATGTATTGTCATGTGACATGAGGTGAAAATACTCACCTTCTGGAAAAACATTGCTCAGTTTGAGAAGAGAGAAAAGATTTCTAATGTCACTGTCGATGCTTTGGGCAATACCAGGGTACTTCAAAAAAAAAAAAAAAAAAAAAACAACAAGCAAAGTTAAGTCAAAAGAAAACAACTGCTTTATAAAACAGGAAGTAAAAAGTAAAAAAAAAAACAATAAAACAAACAAACAAAATGATCACCTGCTATAACAAAGCTAACAGACATTAAAAAGTTTTAAAAAAGAAAGATAAATTTTCAAATCACGACATCACATCAATATTCTATTCAAATCACGACATCATGTCAGTTTGTGGGTGTGTGTGGGTTTGTTTGTGTCTTTCACCGATATGCACTCCTAAACTGCTGGACGGAACGATTTGAAAATTGTGGTTGTACTTGATGTATGCCCACGAAGGTTTTTGGCACTAAATTTTTTTTTTTTCAATTTCAGAGGTTTGGGAGGAGGAGCTGGACGACGACGACGACGATGCAAATTCTCTGTGTAAATGTGTATCGTGTAGCGCCACTCTCGATGGGAGAGTGTATTACAAGTCACAGTGGTTTACAGTATTATAATAGTATCTCTGTATGATAACCATAGAGAATCAAAAACTACTTTGCCGATATGCTTACATATGTGCTCTGTATTTTATGCACAACTAAACCACTGGACAAGATAAGTTGAAAAGTGATGGTTGCACTGAGTGTGTGCTTGGAAATCTATAATAATAAATGTCAGTCTCTCCTTCAGTCCGTCCATCTCTTCCATAACTCCAACACCATGAAACCGAGTAGCCCCAAACTTTGCATGCATACTCACGGAACTCCAAAGGAGTGCATGAATGAAAACAGGGTGTTTGGATTAATTCAAACACCCCTTTTTTAAAGATAATCAACGGCCTTATTTAATTATCCTTGATCAAGGCGTCATCCTTGGTCAGCCTCTGAGTCAGACTGCTGGGGTCTTAATTTGCCATTTTGTTTGGCCTGCTCAACAATGCCTTGACTTTGAACAGGCCACAATGGTTTATTAACGATAAAGCGCTCAAAAATTTTTTTTTTTCCCCACTTTCCTCACTCGTATCATCAAATCCTCATCTTCATACCTACAAATCGCTACATACGCTGCAATGCTTATAAACGCCCAGAGACACCAGTGCCCATGGCTTTATTTCATTTCCACACATGAGATAAGCTCTAGAATCTCTAAAGCTGAGCCAAATTTCAAATTGTTAACTACGGAATTGACCTCAGCAGCAGTTCCAACTGCTAAAAAAAGAAGAAGTGTTCATTTGTCCAATTCGGACATTGTTTGACACTCCAGGCGTCTCCAGGTGCATGGTGTTTAATATGACCGATCAGCAATCGCTAATCGCTTGCCAAGCCTGCCGTTCCTTATCAACCGTTTCGTTAGTGTGCTCGATTGAGTGCTTAAGCCACTTGGAGAGTGCTCTACATGCTGTTTGGATGTTTGATTGCAAGCCAGGGCAGTACAGCAAAAGTACCCACACTGTCCCTCTGCACTGTCCCCTTACACAACACAATCAAAATACATCAAACTATGGACAACGTTCAGGACCCACCTGCCTGTGTTGCACCCCGAGGTGTCGTGCAGTGCCAAGGCTGCCATTCCTAATAAACGGATGGATGGACGGAAGGATGAATGAAAGGGATGGAGGGAAAGATGGATGGAGGGAAAAAATGGATGGATGGCTGGAGGGAGGAATGGAGGAAACCTTCCACATGAGAAACCTTCCTTCTGACCCTCCCGGGTGGAGTGAAATCAGAGATGGGAGCAAGAATGGACACAACAGCCTTGGTCCCTGGGGATCATCACTTTTCGTAGACGGATCTACGCCATCTGGTCTCCATCGCTCTTAGGCTCCATCGCTCTTCGCCTTTCCTCACCTTTGCGGGCAGAGTCACTTCAGCCCGCCATCGTGAGATCACAACCAGCTCATGCTTATACAAGCCCTCGTTCTGTCTCTTTTTACCTCATGTGGAGTCTCGTGTTTCTTTTGGTGCCATTAGGGGGTGAGGTTTTATTTGTTTCCTTGTGTATAAGTTTGCATGTCCTCTGATCCCTATTTGTATCTATTGACAGCCTGGTTTGTTCCATATAGCCAGAGCATCTTGTCCACTCTTCTTCCCATGTTATTTTAAAATAAAACCCATTTTAATTATAAGGAGCGTCCACTGGCTTTTTTCTTCCTACGCCCTTTCAACCGCCACCATTTCAAATTGAGTACACATTGGGGGTGAAAACGCCACCACAGCTCACCACCACAGCATGGTTGGTCGTAGGTAAAATATTGTTTGGCTGTTCGCAGAGACAATAAATCTCCGGTGCAGAGGCATATCACATTTGTGAGCCTCTGATGGGATAATATCATATTCAAATCAATGTTACATCAGCATCTTATTTAATCTTCATCTATGTGAATGCATCGATACCTACTGGGTAGGAAAGAAAAATTCACACTAAAGTGTGGTATATTTCATCCCACCAACCCACCCCATCTCCAGCAAACAGCCACCACAAGCTCCACCAAATAATCATCCCCAGCGCCATCAACCAGCCACCCCCCGGCTCCACCGACCACCCACCCACCCAGCTCAATCGATCCTCCCTCACCCTCCAGAGCGATCTGCCCTCCTAGAGTAGGGGTGGTTCTGTTCTTGCATATGGCAGCTTGGCTGCTGGGTAGCTATCATTTCTTGGAAGCATGGCTGTGCCGCTGATGCTCTGCCCCTCCACCAGTACATTGGTAATCATTTCACTGACCTCAGAAGGATGACAGGCTGAGTCAACCCCACCTGGTGTTAATTCAGCAGCCAACGGGACTCCAACTGAGGACCCTAAGATCCTAAGCCAACCACCCTAACCACCAAGCCAACACCAGGCTTAGTAAGGGTGGTAAACTTAATGTTATCACACACACACACACCTGTCAACTCTCACGTTTTTGCCGTGAGACTCACGACTTTCTGATTGAAAGTCACGTTCTCGCGATAAATTCACACTTTTTAAAATTTTATTCTCTCGGCAACAAAAAATATTTCCAACATCATTGCATTGCGACTGGTATAACTGATGTTATAACCTTGAATATCGACTTAAATCCGATTGCTTCACGTCGTTCCGCACGTCCTATATGAGAGACGGAGTACGATTGGTCAATTATTATCGACGACCATCCTGATCCAATGAAATGTCTTGTTACTGGGGGGGGGGGGGTTCATTTTCCACTTGAAATCGCCGCAAAATACTGGGAAATACGATCAATATGCTGAAATAATACATCTTCATTTCAAGGATGATGAGTGTTCTAATTCCTGTATAGCATTTGATCTGTTGATGAAAATATAATATATGTCTTGTTTGTTCATTTATTTTATTCCATGCAGTGGACTAAACAGTAATAACATGACAAAACAAAACAGTAACAAAAAACAATCTTCTGTCTGAAAAACAAAATGGATGAATTTGGCCTGAAAATGCAGGAAATTGCATCCGAGACACCAGAAAGCAAACATTTTCTGGGGGGCATGCCCCCAGATCCCCCTAGATTTTCCGGGCGCTTCACGGCCTCACTGGACACATTTTACATAATTTGGGGTTTACAGGCCTGGATCACATTATGGTATGCTTAGATGTCAACCACAATCAATTCCTTGTGTTTGTTTTTTTTGTTGTTGTTTGCTTGTTATTTTAATACACATGCTCTAGGCTCATGGAAGAGCTACGAAAGAGAGAAAAAAAATCAGAACACAACACAGCAAAGAGAACAGCAGGAGAAGGGGAAAACAGCAACAGCAGCACAGAGGGAGAAAGTAGACGGAGATGGACAAACAAGGGTTGCAGGTAACGACGAGGGGTAAGGGAGAACATAAAGGTTGGACAATATGGAAAAGCAAAATTTTGGGAGGGGTGCAGGGTGGTTTTACGGGTGTAGAAAAGATCATTATTTTGGATGGGGGATGACTTGAGATGGTGGTAAAAAGCTGTCTTGAAGACTGTAGAGAAGAATGAGATTGAAGAGTGTGTGGAAAGAGGAATAAATGAGTGGAAGAGAGCAGTGATTCTGGATTTAGGGAGTTTCACTAAGAGGGGGTTGCTGGTGGATGACGTGCATCCTGCAGATGCCTGGGTGGACAAAGTACGGAGAGAGCGGAGGGTGCAAGTTCAGAAATGAGGAGGAAGAAGACAGAGAGAGCACCGACTTGTCGGCGATGGCGAAGTGATAAGCCCATAGACTCAGCTTCATTGCAAGAGATTACAATGATATTGAAGGCCTTTGTTTCCACAGCGTCAAGTTGAGAAAGATGTGAGGTAGGGGAGCCAGCGCAGAGGGGAGAGCAGTACTCCATTGAGCTGCACATGAAAGCCTGGTCGGTGGATAGGAGCACAGGTGTGCCAAGGAAGGACTTTGCATGACAGAGGATGCCCAGTCGGCATCTGACTTTGGAGGCCAATTTTGAAATGGGGCTTGTCCAAGATAGATCATGACTGAGAGTGACACCCAAGAGTTTGACTGATTGAACGTAGAGTTGTTGAAAAAGTAGATGGAAGGGTCTGCAGTATGATCCTTTCAGACAGAGAGAGTGAGTGTGAGGGATTTCTCAGGATTGAAAGACATGACATGTTCCAAGTGTTTGACCAGTTTGTGATTTTGTCAAGGTCTGCAGAGAGGGAAGAGGTTGCTGCCTGTCTGTCAGAAGGATGACAGATGTCATGGCAGAGAGTGGAGTCATCAGCAAATAGATAAACAGGATTTTTCCAGAGTCAGTGAGATCATTGATGAAGATTAGGAATAAGATGTGGCTTAGAACACTGCCTTGTGGTACTCCAGCCTTGACAGGGAGAGGAGAAGAAAGGGTTTTGTTGAGAGCCACATGTTGGCTATAAGAGTGGAGGAAGTCAGTAATCCATGAGTGGCGTTTGCCTTGGATTCCATTGGCAGACAGTTTGGAGAGCAAGGCAGAATGCCAGACTGAATAAAAAGCCTGAGATATGTCCAGAGAGATGGCCCTGATCTCAAGTTTGATATTGAGGGCCTCTAGCCATTGTTGGGAGAATAGAAGCAGCATGTCGAAGGTGTGACCAGGTCTGAATCCGAGTTAATGATCTGAAATGAGGCTGTTGGAGAAAAGGAATGATTTTATGTCAACTGCTTGCAGCTTGAGTATATAAGGTACATGAATATTCGATAAGGAAAGTGGCTCTGCAGTACTATGCAAGGCCACTTGTCCTGAAGAAGGATTACAATCTATTGTAATTGATGATATAAATAATCAGTAACATCCTGAAGTTGTTTTACAGCTCATCTTCTGGTAATCATTGTCGAAGAAGCGAGTTCTTGCAAAGTTGCTATTTCAAAGCCCCATGCCGATGCTGCGCTGCATCCAAATCAAGACGGGTCAGTACACACATAAAAAGGCAAGAACGTTCTAATGTTGAAGATCATGGAAGAATGAATGAATGGCTCTTACGATAGTGGAATGGTGATCCTCTAGTACTCAACGAAGGCAATAGGTATGTCTACGGAGCAACGCAAGCACCACAAACAAAGCCGCTCTTCAGAACAAAAGAAGAATTAAAAAACAAGGATGGCTCCCACCTGAATCTTGATGGCAACCTTCCTTTCATCCTTGAGAACTGCAAAGTGTACTTGACCGATGGAAGCCGCAGCAAAGGGTTTTTCCTCAAAGTGCTGGAGATTCTCTTTCCATCGAGGTCCAAGCTCTCCAACCAAAACTTTCTGTGGAACACAGATTGCAAGCATTGGAATCAAATAGCACACTCAGTGGCATTGTGGTTAGAGTGGTCATTCTGTGAAATGAATAGCCAGACTCAGTCGCAATGTGGTTTGAGTGTCCACTCAGAGTCTGTAAGGTCTGCGGTTCAATTCTGACACTGGCCGAGTCATACAAAGGACTACAAAAATAGTACGAGTACATGCTGCTTACTCGCTGAAGCTCAGCATTTAAAGGATAGAGCACGTACAAAACCTGTGGGTCGCCAGTATCCAATCCAGTGTTTTCTGGGAAGTAACTTTCCCCAAGGTCAAGGGCTGTGTCCGACTGTGTGCGTGTGTGTGTGTGTGTGTGTGTGTGAGATTTCTCAGCGACAGTTCTTTGACGAGCCTTAGATAAGAGAGAAATAAATAAGAAATGACCAAAAGAATGTCGGAAAGTACAAAGCCTGCCTTTACGAACCTGCACTTGCCACATGGGCATGGAATCGGCACTCTGCCGCACTCGCTCAAATATCTTCTGCAGTTGAGGGTTTAGCACAGCTTCATCTGAGTGTACACATGCACAAGCGCAGCAAAATGATTTTGGTTCAGACTTTGTCCAGTCCAGATTAAGGTAATCAAGTTAATTGTAAATTTCTAGTGCTCGGTATATCAATGCCAAATCGCATCATTCATGGAAACAAACTGTAGGTTCGATACAGGCACCAACAGCATTTCATTAGCATTCTCAGATGCGAAGGAAATATCAATTATAGGAGTTCCTTTTCAAGGAACTTCAACGCAGGAGGAGACCATTTGGCCAACCGAGCCCACACAATGGTCGCCAAATCGCGGTTGTTTGCTACGCTATATCCCTTTGAGCATCAACCGAAGAAGTCTTTGCTATGACTCGACTGGGCTTCAAACTGCCGACCTCCCAGATAGGCTGAAACCTGATTATGCCAGTTATTTCATACCGAGAGGTTAAAGGAGGTCATGTTGAGCTAAAAAGTGCCATTTTGAACCTTGATGCAAACTTCTCTGTGCAGTATTTTCCCTAAGAAATGTATTTGGGGCTCGGTATTCTGGAGAATTGGGGACCTTCTTGGGTACTACTGGCACACCAATTTTGAAGGTGTTGAGTGGTACATACTTGATTCAGTAAAAAAAAATTCAAAAAAAATAAAATAAAATTTGGTCCAGCCCAGGTCTTGGTTTAAGTGAAGTTCTCACTTCAAGGGCGACAACACAGTCATTTTCTCTGATATACATCGGAATGCTTTCATGGTGTTTCATTGTGGCAGCTTCCAGTAGTTTTCCTGAAAAATCATCCAAGAAGGTTTAACATAA
This sequence comes from Eptatretus atami, assembly GCA_035128595.1. Classification (NCBI taxonomy): domain Eukaryota; kingdom Metazoa; phylum Chordata; class Myxini; order Myxiniformes; family Myxinidae; genus Eptatretus; species Eptatretus atami. The sequence goes on along the minus strand of CM068961.1, from coordinate 32,798,461 downwards.
TTTCCATTTACCCTTTTCACTCATTCAGGAAATTTGATTGTTTCATACTCTTGGAAGACTTACTGAGTAATTTACTAACCTGCTGTCGATGTCTCAACCCACATTAAGGTGTCTTTTGTTGTTTTACGAGACACTCATGTTGCATTCCACCTTACTGCAAATCATGCACATTGCACGCAGGACGTCTGCTTGGGCATGAAGGCTCCATCGTGAATGTAATTCTTCCACGGGCTTTGCTTGCGATGAAGAATACAGGTCAGGTCAGGTCAGGTCAGGTATGGGAGCATGTGCCGGAGCAGCGCCTCGCTGCGTCCACTTTCCGCCGGTACTTCATGGGCCTCCGTCTGGCCATCCCCAAGGCAGATGCTTGGCCCATCCCAATCTCCTTGAGATGCCGATCAACCTGCTGCAACCACGAGGCACGTGG
>CM068961.1:32767042-32792516 GCA_035128595.1 Eptatretus atami | reverse complement strand
TAATAAAAAACACCAACGGTGTGTTTAATAGTTACAATAACTTTTTAAAACTTAACCATTCACTCGTATTGGCCAATTTGGAGGCAGAAAAAGGAGAATGTGCTATTGTAGACGTCTGGTGCATTCGGAGAAATGCTGGTAACAGGAAAGTTCAAAACTGGATGTTGTCACAGTCCAATTCATGACATGATGGTGCGGAGAAATAAAAGAAGAACAAAATGTACACAGAGATAACTGAACATTATCAATGGCCTGACATCGATGAACGAAGGACGGAATAACATCCCCGACATCAATCAGCGCTTATTGTTCCAGCGTCCGGATTGATGAAAACGACGTACAAAAAAAACAAAAACATTGTGACAAACCCCGAATCTCACCATTTCCTCCGCCGGTCAGTCGGAGAGACTTCCTGGCCATCTCAGCAAGTGCTCCGATGCCAAGCCCAAATGCGAGTCCTGCCACAACCAAGTAGAGTTTAGACATTACACATAATACAACACGTATGAGACTATCCATCGTGTGGGCATGACACTGCATACTGAAGGACACCATTTTAACCTTCAGGCCAGTGAACAACTTTCATTTTGTAAACAGCTGTTCTAATTCATCAGATTCTTGCACATTCAAAGGCTCTTTGCTACTTGTTTATTTATTTTTGTGTGCAATGTCGAGGCTCGTGTAAGAGCTACCACTCAGAACGTATAACAAGGGGATCAGGAGACAAGAGGGGCGGGAGAGGGAAACACAAAACAGTGGGGAACAGACACATGAGGAGATCTATGGAAGGGAGAGGGAGACGGTAGAAGACAGAAAGACAACCGACCTCTTCCTTTCAATGAAGCATTTTCCTTTTTTTATCATCAATGAAACCCAGTCGTTCAAAGACTTGATATTGTGCTCCTGTCTACCTCTTCTTTACTCCCCGATACAACTTGTGTAATAAAAGGAGATGTATGTAGAAGGCTTGGAAAGGACCCAAGTTTGCAAATTCATTAAAATGCGTCATGACAGAAAAATCTTGAACATACACATGGTACATGCAGAGTGTGAACGAATACAAAAGCTAAGGAGAAAGAATACAACTCGACGCTATGAGAGGGCGGTGACAGGAGGATCAAAGTGGAAGCACACGAGTGAGAAAGTGCTCAGCTAACTGCTCATGCACATCATACATAAACCAGATGGTGCGGGATAGTCAATCATAGTGGTGTCCTCAAATAACTCGTAATTGGTGTTGTAGTAGTAGTAGTAGTAGTAGTAGTAGTAGTAGTAGTAAAAAAAAAAGCACTCATTTTGCTGTCATCGCTCACATAAACATCACACACAAAAGAACGAAAGGCAGGAAGGAGGTTTGGGGTCAGGAGGTCAGGAAGGAAAGCAAAACCTATAAATGGAAGCAATAAACAGACAATTTTTGCTTTCAAAGCAAGAGAGACAGGTTGACAATTAAGTAAAAATGTAACATACACCGATCTTCACTACAGATGAAACATTCCACACCTCCAAAGTTTGCCATCCTACTTGCACGTGAGGCTGGGACCCTCCGTTCTCGGGCATTCTTCTTTACCTGAAGTAGAGCAAAAGGTAACACAATGTTTGCCAATCTTCCCTTTTGAGAAGTTTATCAAACTCGTTTTTTAAAATCCCTTTTGAATCAAATACATACGAACGGATGACATAAGGGTGCGGTGATATCAAAGTGTACATCTAGAACCTCGTGCCATTATGTGAAATCAGCCGTGTGAGTTACACGATGCGGTCCTATGATAAAGAAAAATGGATGCTAATGTAAAGACTGTCACTTATTTTAACACAAGTTTTAGCGACAATCTGGCACCAAACCATTTTGTGGTTAATCTCCTCCATTTCTATTCCCTATTCTTTCTGCCGCTTATGGAACGCACTTTTTGTGAGACGGTTCAATCCCACTCTGAATATATATCAAAAAAAAAAAAATGAGTAAAGATGTTACAGTTCAAAATTTTTTTTTAAAGTAACAACCTTCTAAACTCTTAAATCAACATTTAAAGGAAAACAAAACGGATTGGGAGAGGAAGAGGGGAGGGGTTAGAAGGTGCCTATGTCATGTAATCAAGTCGGCTGGCATAATGGTTAGAACGTCCGCAATGAATCTGGGAGGTTGGTGGTTCAAACCCCAGCCCAGTCATAGCAAAGACTTTAAAAATGGCATGCACTGCTTTCTTGTTTGAGGCTCAGTATATAAAAGGATAGAGCACGGACAAACAATGCTGGAAAGGCAACGACAAACCGTCCGGTATAACCGTTGCCAAGAAACAGATTCGGCAGCACAAATCCTCTGTGAAGAGTAATGTTGCCGTCGTCCAGTCCGTTCCATTTCCCTCGTTCGAATCCGGCAAGTCGCCTCATTCTGACTGCAAGAGTCAACCAATTCGAAGCTCCCTGCTCACGTGTACAAATACCATGCAACTGTGCAGAATGGGTCACCGAATCGGTTGAGAGCTATGCTAATTATGTACCAAATGAGTTGTCCTAATTAGGCCAAATGAGCCGGAGGTGAGTGGAACCATTTGGGTATGCGGCGTTAATTGTTGCTGCCAATTATCCCTCAACAGGCCTCTTAATCACCAAAGGAGGGACCACGACGATCTGAATTCATCCCAAACAAGGTATATTTACCTCCGCCACTGAAAGTGGATGGAGGTTATGTATTCACACTCGTTTGTCTCTGTTTGTCTGTGAGCAGGATATCTCAAAAAGTTATGGACTGATTCAAATGAAACTTGGTGGGCAGGTTGGGTGTGTGACAAGGACCAATCAATTTGACTTTGGTGAAGATCTGGATCCAGATACTATTATTTTTTTAAAGTGATTCTTCACCATTAAGAGGCAGGGCTAAAAACGGTAAATAGCATGATACTTAAAAACGTTGTGGACGGATTATGACAAAACTGGATGGATGAGTTGGTTAGGTGATAACAAGCCAATTATATGTTGGTATAGGTCTGGATAAAGAACCGAGCTATCAGTGGGCTACAAAATGTAAACTGTTAAGTCTGGCGGAGGTATGCGCTCTACCATGTACCATTCTAGTCAATGTGGCGATAATAAACCCCTTACCCACAACCAAACATACTCGCCCACAAAACGACAAACAATCGGGATCCTTGATTACTAAACCTTATCTGGGCTGAAAGCCTGGTGTTGGCTTAGCGGATAGGGGGGCTGGCTTAGGATCCTCGGGTCCCGAGTTCGAGCCCCGTTGGCTGCTGAATTAACACCAGGTGACGTTGACTCAGCCTGTCATCCTTCCGAGGTCGGCAAAATGAATACCAGTGTACTGGTAAAGGGGCACAGCATCAGTGGCACAGCCACGCTTCCAAGAAATGATAGCTACCCGGTAGCCAAGCTGCCATATGCAAGAACAGAACAGATCTGGGCCCACAGACACACCACATGAGATCAACTAGATAGAGTGACAAGACTGAAATACCACAAGCTGTGTCTGCCGGGACACAGCTGGAGCAGGTGCAGGGTGGCAAAGCAGCAATCACATCCTTAGCAGAGCAGCCCATCCAGACGGCAGCCCAGCGTGTGGTACGAGAGAGGAGACATGGCTGGCTGTGTGAGGGCGTGACATTGCTCAGATCTTCCGCAGCCTCTCCACTGTTGGTCCCAGGAAATCTGCTGATTTTCCCACTGCTGCAAGTGCTTTTAAGGTCTCTCACTCATGGCATGATGTCCCAGGCTCCTACCCTCTCACTTAGCATTGGCCCGAAGGTCCGTTTGATAGGTGGAGGACTGCCCATCTCTTAATGGTCACCCAGGTGGTCCCTTCCCCCTCTCCGTGAGCTGGCTGAGGCACCGCTTTGCTACCTAAACGACTAGTTGAAGGCCCACAAAAATATGAAAAAGAGACAAAGGACAGATTACAGAGGGTAGACCATAAAATAAAAGGCTCACAGGGTTGGCTATTTTCAGAGGCAGACACTGGGGAGTGTGGACATCCTCTGTCTAGAGTCTACAAACAGAAGCGACGAATATCTAATATCACAATTCATGACCTCACGCTTACTCCAAGTCATCCATTAAGGAAATAGCTGAACTATACCAAGCAATGTTACCCCCCTAGGAGTCATTTCCACAACAGTATGGTACATCAAATCAAATCAAAATGAAATCCACATACGGAACCAATGATCACATGACTCAGGCATTCAAGCTGTTTTAACATTGGAGCGAATGAATATAAACAACCTTTCATTCAGAAATCTCAATCGAGAGTCAATCGACAAACTAGCTTGGTGAAATTGCAATTTAAGATACATCCCCTTCAATCTTGTACAGAGATAAACCTTCAAAACAGGGACGTACCATCTGTGAACTAGGATTTCTGAGCCCCTTTTCTGGTAGAGAGCCACCTTGCTCCCCGTGAGCTTGCTGGATCTCCTTTGCAGACAACCCTCGGCCATAATCCTGATGCACTGCTCTCGTGAAACCGAGGCATGAAAACCTCGATCGCACAGTTCCTGCCACCATTAGTGAGTGAGTTGGGATGAAAAAGTGAAAGAGATGTCCTGTAGAAGCTGACATCTTAACGTGGTAATTTTTCACTCTTCCTTTATCTTGGATACCAGCCCGTGATGACTGTCATGGAAAAAAAAAATACAGGAAGGGTTACATGTAAAAAGAGACTCTACTTCACCTATCCTGTCTTGGCACATGCTACGACAACTACTACCACCACCATCCATACTGTATTGCTTAACATTCTGGGGTTGCTCAATGAAGATGAAGTTATACACCTTGTGGATTGCATTATATCTGACTATTCTGAATATGGTGAACCTTTCTTGGTGGCATCGCTCCTTTTAGAATGCGATTTATAACACCGAGAACCCAGCATCATGCAAGATGGATGGCCAAGGTATTGTATGCCCTCAAGATCTGAATTTTTAGGAGACAGTTTAAGCTCATTGGCCGTGAGCAAAGAGGACTCCGTGACATCTGCACTTTTGATGTTCGAGTCCAACTCCGGGCATGGTTCTCCTCTCTGCTCCTCTCAATGACCTTGACTTCGTACAACATCTTGTTAACTATGTTAAGTATGAGAAGGTGAATTCTGCCCTTTCAAAATCTGCTTGTTCTAAATATACTGGACATCTATAGTCCAGTATATTTAGGGGGAAGTCCAGTCCAGTCCAGTATATTTATGCGTGCCAAACCAGCGTAAAAAGTGATGAATGAAACATCACTCATTGTTCTCAATGTGAGGAGCTCGTTGGTTTGGCAATCTTTGAATCAGCTGTCTCCACAGAGTTCAAACGAGAAATGGTAAAGGCACCAAATGAAAAGGAAGGAATGGACAAACCTCCAAAGTATATCCAGCTTGAATATCAAGAAGTCTACAGACGTGTCAATCAAACATTTTGTCACAAAGAGCAAAACGGACTTCAGGTGCCTTGAAATTCCAGCTCATTTTCTGGATTCTGATCATAAGTCATGGAAGCTCGGAGAAGATTACAGGGAGGCACGACAGACAGTTGCGACACTTGAAGGTGGTAAATGACAATGCTGAAAGGTGCGTGGCCCTTATCGAGGAGTACAACGCCATCATAACAAAGCAAGAAGAAAAGAAACGATTCATCCTTCAAGTTGTGCAAGACCACAGAAGCCGAGTAAGCAACAGAAAAAAAAAAAGGAAACTATCAATGTGAAGGTGGTCAACCATCCCCAGCCACTGGTACCAGGTCAATGCAGTCCAGAACTTCAACTTCATTGAGCAACCTCTAAATATGGTCCAAAATGGATGAAAGTTGGCATGCGATGTATCTATCGTTTCTGTAAATTGGAACAAAATTCGGTGATAACTTTTAGAATTTTTTAACTTTCAATTTCACTTACGAATAAGAACCACCCAATTGCTCACGAACCGGTTGGACAGGCCTGACATTCCAGTGATGGCAATTCAAGCAGGAATTTGTTAAGTGCCGATGATAGCTCGCAGAATCTTAGGATCTTTAACATTCAGGACCGACCAACACTGGCAGATAGGTCGGCGGCTTAACGTCCATCCGAGGGGTGGTCATTTTGTGATAAAACGCCCTCCGTGCAAAGCACTGATCGAAGGTTTATAGGAAGGTTGGGAATCAAACGCAGAATACAACACTCAAAGGCAAGTGCGCAACATCTGCGCCATACTGTCAGAACAGGTGAACCTCTGGAAACAATACCATAAAAAAAAGATTTATGGTTACATTTCAAATTAGAGAGCTGCCTAAGAAACAAGACCACAGAGCTTTCTAACCCACCTGCAGAACACCATTTTAACACTTTTATAGTTGGAACCTACAGGCTTTAAAGTTCAAACCTAGACCAGAAAACGGAGCAGCAAACTTGTTATCGTGTCATACACGTGATATTGTGTGTTCAGTCGAAAAGCAAAATATCGACATGCCAATGTGTTTTAATTCACACAAACCTCCTCTGTAGACAACGTGCCAAACCAGCGTAAAATTTGGTTTCGAGCTCATCTCTCTCCACGTTCAAGTAACGCTATTGGTGGCACTAGTACCACACCTCGCACCATCTCAGTCAACCTGGATCCTTCCGCAGATAATTCATCATCAGAAGCAGAATTGTTTACACTTTCTTATATTCATGCTAATGCAAACGAGGAGCTTCGCAGAACAACCCTTCAAGATTATGCCTGGTGTTGGCTTAATGGTTAGGGTTGCGGGCTTTGGATCCAAGGGTTCCTGAGTTCAAATCCCGCTGAGCTGTTGAATTAATACCAGGTGGGGTTGACTCTGCCTGTCATCCTTCCGAGGTCGGCAAAATGAGTGCCAGCATGCTGGTATCCTGTGTCAGAGTGGCGACCCGTCCAAGGATTGTGCCCAATAGCCAAGGAGACTGCTTAAGCAGCACCAACGCTCTGCACAGAGTGTGGTCCAAATCTCCTCTCCTCCTCCTTCAAGATTGTGTGCACTCAATTACACAAAGGGGAAGCATATACAGGGTGTCCATAAAGTCTCTTTACAATTTAAAAAAATTATTACAAAAGCAAATGAATAGATAAACCTGTGTAAATTATTACAAAATGAGGAGTAGATATTGAAGTTTTTTTGCCTCATTTAATACACTTCTATATGGGCATCATTAGTTGCACGAAGCACATCAAGACGGTATAAATTATAGATTATAAAGAGACTTTATGGACACCCTGTATGACAAAGTGATAATGGAATGAACATTGAAATTTTCATTCTACAATTTAAATACCTGTGGAATAAACTGAAAAAGGAACAGATTTGTCTCCCTGTACTTTCGCAATCTCTCTGACCCTCTGAAATACTCTTTATCCATTTGCTGATGACTCCACCCTCTGCGATGACATCCCTCATCCTTCAGGTAGGCAGGCTGCAGCCTCTTCCCTCTCTTCAGACCTTGAAAAATCACAAACTGGTCAAACACTTGGAATATGTCTTTCAATCCTGACAAATCTCACACCTTCACCATCTCGCTTCTCAAGGACCGTCCGGCAAACCCTCCTACTGTATCTACTTTCTTAACAATCGGCTTGAGGAGGTTCAGTTATTCAAACTCCCGGGTCTCACTATCAGCCATGATCTTTCTTGGGCAAACCACATTTTAAAGTTGGCCTCCAAAGGCCAGCTACTGACTAGGCATCCTCCATCATACATAGTCCTTCCTTGGCACACCTGAACTCTTATCCACATACAAGGCCTTCATCCGCAACTTGATGGAGTACTGCATTCCCTTCTGGGCTGGCTCCCCTGCCTCACACATTGCTCAACTTCACGCCATGGAAACCAAGGCCTTTAAGGTTATTGGAATCTCCTGCAATGAAGCCGAGTCTTTGGATCGATCACTTCACCATCGCAGACAAGTTGGTGGCCTCTTTGCCTTCTACCGCCTCCTTTCTGGTCTTGCATCCTCTGCTCTTTTGATGCTTTGTCCCCCCCCCCCCCCCCCCCCCCCCAGGTTTCTGCAGGGCACACATGGTGCACTATCAACCCCTTCTAGTGAAACTACCTAAATCCAGGACCACTGCTCACTTCCACTCATTTGTTCCTCTTTTTCCCCACCTGTGGAACCAACTTCCACATCCTCTTCAATTTCATTCTTCCCTCCAAGTCTTCAAGACGGCTGTTCACCTCAGATCATCCCCTAACCAAAACCATGATCTTTTCCACACTCGTTAACCACTCCCACATCCAAGCCCACAACCTTCAACATTTCCAGTTTTTACCTGCGACATGTTGCAGGTCTACAAGAGCTCCACATTGCTGTTGCTGTTGTTGGGGTTCGTGGTGCAGGTCGATTTTTGAAATGTGCCCCCATTCGTCAGACAACTGCCGGACCACACGCACATTGGTCGCTTTGCTCCACTCACCATGACACCCAGACAAAATGACAGCCACCAGGCCACCAGGACCGCCAAGAGCCAGAATGGGCACCGGAGCAATACTCAGTGAAGGGCTCCCTTCATCCGGGCCACCTTAAATTTTATTTAATTAAACAACCTGTACAGAGGTTTTATATTTCATCGTCAGAGACACATTTGAGGGAAATTGGGGTGTTATTCACCTACATGCGGATTTGTTTCACCCATTTCATCGGGAGATAGCGGTACGTAGTTTTTGAACAGCCCCATGTTAGGGATAAACAATCCGTGACCGTGTGACGAATCAGCTCGTTCTGATATAACCATGGCGGAGGTTGACATGGATAAGAGAGGCTAAGTTAATCTTTTAATTGCGCAGTAAATGTGTGTTTCCCAATCGTGCTGTTCATCTTTTAAGAGTGCTTGAAATGCACGTTTCCCAATCGGCCATTTACCGGATTTTGCCGCAAGTTGTGACCACAGTCAAGTCACTCTTGTTCTTTCATGAATGTTTGCTTCCATATCCATATTGTTCACTCTACGCGTCCTCACCTACCCCTCGTTACTCCCCACGCCCCTTATAGTAGAGGATCCAGACCTCAAAAAAAAAGGTTGAATGAAACATCACTCAGTATTTTGCAGACCTCAATTTTTTGATAGATGGATGTCTCTCGTAATATAATTAAGATGTCTACCTAGCCAAAGATCTTGTGAAATTTAGTTATTGGGCAAAAGGTGATCCCATGTGTGTCATGATTGAGCAAAAAAAATGCCATATTCACAAAAATTACATTTTTCCTTGTACAATCATCAAAATCAAGATTATGTAACATTATTTATTCAAGTATCCATAGCATATGTAAACGAGAAGGGCACTCGGTAGAGCGCGTACCTCCGCCACGCAATGCCTGATCCACGAGAACATATTGGGCCCATTACATTTTTTAAATATCATGCTATACAGTAATATATCGTTGTTGGTCCGATCTCTCAATGGTGAAGAAGGACTTTAAAAATTAAATAATTCTCGTATCCAGATCCGCATTCGGATCTTCACCAAAATCAAATCAATTCGTCCTTGTCACACACTCAACCTGTCCACCAAGTTACGTCCGAATCCGTCCACAACTTTTTGAGATATCCTGCACACAAACAGACAAACAAACAGACAGAATAATAACAAGACGTCATACAAAGCACGATACTTGCAAAATCCACAAAACAAATTTGACCTCAAAAATAATTGGTGGTTGAATTAAATGACCAAATATGCAGCAACTCTTCAAATTTCAAGTCACTCGGATGAAAATTGAGCATTTTAGAAATACCACCTTAGTTATTGACCTTGGGCCATGTTGACCTTTTGACCTCAAAAACAATAGGCTTCTTCCTTATGACAAACTCTACCATGTGGTGAAGTTTTGTGAAGATTGTTTTATAATTGTGACCTGTAGGCGATAAACAGAACAACAAACAGAACAAGCATCCGTTGAAGACAAAGTCTTCGATATCCCCCGCCATAGTAAATGAGGATTAACAAACTTATATTCCCTAAGCGTGTGCAATATGTATGTGAAGTTTCCCCTTGATCTGACTAGCCGTTCTGGAGAAGAAGATGTTGGAGGTTTTAGGGTAAATTCAATATGGCCACCAAACCATGTGACCTATCAATTAAAATTAACAAACTTCTGAAAGGATGTCTTGGGAGGTGTTGTGAAATTTGCCTCAATCTGTCCAGCCGTTCTGGAGAAGAGATTTTTTAATTTATTATTTTCAATCCAAGATGGCTGACGAACCATGTGACCTATGACATCATAAATTTACATTCTGCCTCCAATCCTCCAGTGGAATACGTGTGTGAAGTTTCTTGTTAATCGGATGAGGTGTGTTTTTCTATCCAAGATGGCCGCCAAACCATGTGACTTCTGATGTCATAATTTTTACTATGTATGCAGACATGAGGAAGATGATGGTTGCAAATTTTCGCTTCGTTAGGTTATGTGATTCCAGAGAAAACATTATTTAATATTTTTCTTGAATCCAACATGGCTGCCAAACCATGTGACCTATCAATTAGAAAATATCAAAAGGCACGAGTTCACCACTTGCTTGATATGTGTACCAAATTTCGTAAATATATCTTGAGGGATTTGTAGTTAAGCTCCGGAAACGAAACGTGACGGACGGACGGAACCCATTTCTATATCCCCCGCCAACTTTGTTGGTTGGCGGGGGATAATAACAAAATCGACTAACCAATATACTTGAAAAATCTTCGATTTTGCAAGTAACAACTAAACAGAGAGTGGTGAAAACATAACGTCCTTCACTTTCAGTGGTGGAGGTAACAATACCCACAAAGTTTATAAATTTTGCGAAAATGAAGAAAAATCAACAATAATTGTTAAAAAAAACAAAAAACATTATTTTACTTCGATTTTAGTATTTGCATTGCACATTGTCCACAACTCAGGTCCTACTCAACATATAGTTGATATAACAATATAATTGATATTGAATCACCTCTGATGACCCCTACATAGATTACAACAAACATACAGTAGTGTAGCTAAACTGGAGACCTCATTAGTGCAGTGTATCAACCATCCCCTCGATTTTAATTTTTGTCGGCATACATATTCTCGTGATTTCGTGCATACGTGTCCTGCGACTCATTTGACATTTATCTTTATAAATCGCAGAACAACTTACACACATTCATTTAAAATTAAACATCATACAGCAAATTAAAATGATTAATACAGTCTATTTGTTTGGAATTTTGTATATTTGTCTTTCTACAAGCTGAGTTTGGCAGGTAACCATACCCTTTACATTAGCTTTTGCGCATTAATAACTCCGAAGGCATCTGCTCTTTACGCAACGACAGTACTTGCTCTGTTTTGCAAATGGTGGCTTTGATTCTTTGTCCATCATAATTGGCAACCGTGTACCATCCAAATTAACTCGGACAAAGGACAATGCCTCTGAGTGTTGGATCAGACTCACGCGCTCTTTTACTGACTGCCATTTGGTGCAATCCTCATAGCATATGGAAGTGGAGGGCACCTTCCATCGGTGGTACGCTGCGTGGATCGTCCTTCCTTGTGGCAAACGTGTGTTCGTAATTCATTCAAATTACCTTCAAAATCGTGCATATTGTAAAACCCCTCGAAGAAAACCTTTGCTGCATTTTGAACTTCTGTACTGACATCTAGATCGCTGTTTGGTTCACCATACTGCGCCAAAACTTGCAAGACAGCAACATTCTCATTCTCAAGGGCAAATTTCATTACACATTTCGAGCTGCTCACAGTATCACAACCACTCAAAATGTGTGCACTTAGCAGGACTGATGTGACTAAAGATGAATCAGCCTTGCACACACACTCACTAGATCAGCAGCAATTTTGTGACAAGGCAAATACAAACGTGATTTGTCAAACCGCAGCTCGTCGAAGAAAGGAATGCGCATATTGTAGTACAAGGCCATCAGTAGAACAGCTGTATCTGTGGCCTGAACAACAACCCTCTGATATCCATAAACGCGCACACAGAATGCAACATGTGTGAAGATGCGGCGATCAGCGTCTTCATGAGCTTCGCATGACAACCCAGGAAGCTCCAATGGGTCATGTGACGTCAACGGAACAGTTTTACGATGATCTAATAAACACACCCCCTGGTATCTGCCTCATTCGCGTCGGTAATGCAGCGTGATGCTTGATCCATGACTATCCAAGGAAGTTAAGAAGGCCTTCCTTGTTTAATGGGTTGTTGATAAACTTTTGTTGAGGTCAACAACATATCTGCCAAAAACGAAATTGATACAGTCACAACTAGAAGGGTACTCGGTATAGCGCATACCTCCGCGCATGCAATGCCTGATCCACGACAACATATCAGGCCCAATACATTTTTGAGATATCGTGATATATATATATATATATATATATATATATATATATATATATATATAATATATATCGGTTTGGCCTATCTCTCAATGGTGAAGAATAACTAAAAAAATTTTTTATCAGATCTGGATCCGGATCGGAATCGGATCGTCACCAAAACTGAATCGTATTCTTCCTTGTCACACACCCAACCTGCCCACCAAGTTTCATTCGAATCAGTCCATAACTTTTTGAGATATCGTGCACACAAACAGACAGACAGGGGCAAAAACACAACCTCCTTCACCTTCGGTGGCGGAAGTAACTAACTGGCATCGAAGCAAGTATTTTCTCTAAATACTTCTTCCAGAGTTCACCAAACGTTATGCAGCCAAGGTGTTGATATCGTGGAACAAATTCCATTGCGTCGATGACGAGCACCGTTCGAAGATCCGAGGGAGTAGGAAGGGTTATTTTCTTCTACCCATGAATCACCAAGGTGATTCTTTCAGCCAATTATGCATTCAGCTTTGTTCCCTTTGCACATGATGTAACCTTGCCTGGAATCTTGATCAGGTTCAAACATAGATGATGTTCCAACGACAAATGACAGAAATAAACGTATCTTAAATGTAGACTTCCACAGATGTTCTGAACAAATAAACCAAAGCGAAGGTCAAGAACATAAGCGCGTTGTTCTAGTTTATCCACTCTGGTGTAACTTGTCGGAAGGATTCACTGTAACAGACGGTTATTCAGCAAAACAGTCATCGTGATTTCAATGAGTACACCAATCGGCAAATGTAGAACAAAATCAGCAATTTTAAATCAAATAGGGTTATGGTTCATATACTGTATTAATGGAGTCTCAAGTTCATCTTTTGTGTTGTAATCCATGCAGGGGCCATCAGAGGTAATTTTTATATAAATTACATTGTTATAACATGTATATATGTTGAGTTTGTACCTGAGTTTTGGACAATAATGTGCGATACTAAAACTGAAACACACATACACACACACACATTTTAAGGCCATTTTTCCCTGCTAGAGCAAGGGTTAGCCTTGCAGGCCCTATGACAATCATGGTTCCCTTTTTGAGGCAATGTTTTTATGGCTGGATGCCCTTCGTGACGCCAACCCTTGAGTCACCTCTTACGACACGCAGGGATACGGTGTCCCCATTCTAAGCAGGGCACACACCGGGACCAGTACACTGGTACTCATTTTGCTGACCTCGGAAGCATGACAGGCTGAGTCGACAGCACCTGGTGTGAATTCAGCGGAAAAACGGGGCTCGAACTCAGGACCCTCGGATCCCAAGCCGCCACCCTAACCACTCAACACACTAAAACTGAAATTGAAGTAAAATAATGTATTTTTAAACAATTTTTGTTGATTTTTCTTAATGTTCTCAAAATTAATAAACTTTGTGGGCATTGATGAATATATGTATATATATATATATATATAAAAATAAATACTCTTGATTTTGATGATTGACAAAGGAAAAAATGTAATTTTTGGTCAATATCGTATTTTTTTGGGCTCAATCAAAACACACATGGGATCGATCACCTGTTGCCCAATAACTAAATTTCAGAAGATATTTGGACTGAGCAGACATCTTAATAAATATTACTGGAGACATCCATCTATCAAAAAATAAGGTGTGCAAATTATATTGAGTGGTGTTTCGTTCAACAACAAATAGCAGCCTTTTTCAGGTCTGGACCCCCTACCATTGTCCTCCAGCCTTGATGTCGGTATTCCCCCAACCCCAAACCCCCAATCCCAAGTGTGGGTTGGGATTGGAACCCAGTCGAGACGGCTCAGAAGCGAGTGAGGGTACATATTGGCTGTACCGGCAGCCGAGTGGCAAATAATACACCTTTATCACTTTGCGAAATACACACCATAAAGCTCACCTGCTTTTTCAAAACCCGACGGATGATTTAAACTGTTCGAGGACACGTGACACAGGTGGAAAAAAAAAAGGAGAGGGCTCTGCGTCCTAAAAAGAACAACAACAGCAACGGGATGTTGAGCGATGTTGTTGTTTGTTGTTGTTTTTTTTTTTTTTTAAGTAGCAAACACCTCAGTGGGTCGTTCTTCCAACAACTGTGTACGAGAGAGAAATAGAAATAAATAAATAATAAAAACTCGCCTCACGCATGACGTCATTGTTGTGTACATTGTTTTTTTATAGACGGCAAAAACAATAATTGTTTGTCTTTTATACTTGCTCTTCTCTTTTAACAGATCTCGCCATTCACAAGGTCGAAGGCCACTCCCTTTTAGATGAGGATTTCTATGTTAAAAAGAAACCGCAGTTTCTCTTAAATACGACAATGGCAGAGCGTTCCGAGTGACGTCACGAAAGGTCTCTTCCAGCCTGCCGGAAACCGAGATCTGTGGCTCTGTGAGGGGGCTGCGCCGTACCCGGGCCACGTGGAAAATCACCACAACTTTACATTTGCCATTGTATCCGTTACAATAGTAACAATACTGCTTTTGATTATTGTTTTTTTTAAATAAATATGCAAAAACAACACATTTTCCTATTATTCTTTTCCACGTATTAAACTTCCAAGTTCTGCCGATTCTCGGGATAATACTTTGTAAAAAAAAAACAAAAACATTTTTTTAAGCCCTTTTACTGGAAAGAAGAATGTGCTGGATTGATTGTCAAAAATAAATAGGTCAAACGGCGTTGCTAGGGAGCAGGGCAGGAGACGATGACGTCACGCCTCCCGTGCCAAGACAGATTCCCTCTTCCCATAATCCTACGCGAGACGGGAGGCAGCGCCCCGGCGGATTACGCACAGGAGAGCTTCCGCGGGCCATGGGGTTGTTCGCGATCGCACTATTCTCTGGAGGCCTCTGTGTGTGTTTGTGTGTTTAACGATCTGAGGTAACGTGGAGTGTGGTTTGTGTGCTGAGGGGGATCATGGAGGAGTTCATTATGATTAACACGGAGGTTTTATTGTTGTATCATGGAAGTTTATTCGTTAGCTTTTGTGTAAAGTTATTCTCGCATTCGACACGGGCGTCTCGAAAGGAAAAGACCGAGAGTAAGGCCATGTTGACAGGTCGCTTTGATTTGACGGTTATATTGTTTTTAGGAGGTGAACGATGAACTGATTAATGTGTCTGAAGAAATGACCTTCTGTAATAATCTCGGATTTTCCCTTTGTTCGACGTTTTCAGGAAATGAGTCCCGAACATTGATTGCTGATGTGAGGGGAACGAAGTTCAATAAAAAACATGAACTTTGTATCCGAAACCTCAATCTCTCGCTCCCGTCACCCTGACTCCTCGCTCCCGTCACCCTGACGCCTCGCTCCCGTCCCCGTTGACTCCTCGCTCCCGTCACCCAGACTCCTCGCTCCCGTCACCCTGACTCCTCGCTCCGTCACCCTGACGCTCGCTCCGTCACCCTACTCCTCGCTCCGTCACCCGACTCCTCGCTCCCGTCACCCTGAATCCTCGCTCCCGTCACCCTGACGCCTCGCTCCCGTCACCCTGGACTCCTCGCTCCCGTCACCCTGAATCCTCGCTCCCGTCACCCTGAATCCTCGCTCCCGTCACCCTGAATCCTCGCTCCCGTCACCCTGACTCCTCGCTCCCGTCACCCTGACTCCTCGCTCCCGTCACCCTGACTCCTCGCTCCCGTCACCCTGACTCCTCGCTCCGTCACCTGAATCCTCGCTCCCGTCACCCTGAACTCGTCCTGTTACCCAGACTCCTCGCTCCCGTCACCCAGACTCCTCGCTCCTGTTACCCAGACTCCTCGCTCCCGTTACCCAGACTCCTCGCTCCCGTCACCCAGACTCCTCGCTCCTGTTACCGAATCCTCGCTCCCGTCACCCTGAATCCTCGCTCCTGTTACCAGACTCTCGCTCCCGTCACCCAGACTCTCGCTCCGTCACCCTGAATCCTCGCCTCCGTCACCCTGAATCCTCGCTCCCGTCACCTGAATCCTCGCTCTGTTACCCAGACTCTCGCTCCCGTCACCCAGACTCCTCGCTCCTGTTACCCAGACTCTCGCTCCCGTTACCCAGATCCTCGCTCCCGTCACCCTGAACGTCCTCGCTCCCTCACCCTGAATCCTCGCTCCTCACCCTGATCCTCGCTCCCGTCACCCTGACTCCTCGCTCCGCTCACCCTGAATCCTCGCTCCCGTCACCCTGAATCCCGCCTCCGTCACCTGATCCTCGCTCCCGTCACCCAGACTCTCGCTCCCGTCACCCAGATCCTCGCTCCGTCACCCAGCCTCCTCGCTCCGTCACCCTGAATCCTCGCTCCCGCTACCCTGAATCCTCGCTCCGTCACCCAGACTCCTCGCTCCCGTCACCCTCATCCTCGCTCCCGTCACCCTGATCCTCGCTCCCGTCACCCTGACTCCTCGACTCCCTCACCCGCTCCTCGCTCCCGTCACCCGACTCTCGCTCCGTCACCCAGACTCCTCCCTCCCGTCACCTGAATCCGCTCCGTCACCCGACTCCTCCGCTCCCGTCACCCTGATCCTCGCACCCGTCACCCTGAATCTCGCACCCGTCACCCTGACTCCTCGCTCCCGTCACCCTGAATCCTCGCACCGTCACCCTGACTCCTCGCTCCGTCACCCTGCTCCTCCGCTCCCGTCACCCTGACTCCTCGCTCCCGTCACCCTGACTCCTCGCTCCCGTCACCCTGAAATCCTCGCTCCGTCACCCTGAATCTTCGCTCCCGTCACCTGAATCCTCGCTCCCGTCACCCTGAATCCTCGCTCCGTCACCCTGAATCCTCCTCCCGTCACCCTGACTCCTCGCTCCGTCACCCTGACTCCTCGTCACCCGTCACCCTGACTCCTCGCACCCGTCACCCTGAATCTCGCCTCCCGTCACCCTGATCCTCGCTCCCGTAACCATCCTCGCTCCCGTCACCCTGAATCCTCGCTCCCGTCACCCTGAATCCTCGCTCCCGTCACCCTGAATCCTCGCTCCCGTCACCCTGACTCCTCGCTCCCGTCACCCTGACTCCTCGCTCCCGTCACCCTGACTCTCGCTCCGTCACCCTGACTCTCGCTCCCGTCACCCTGACTCCTCGCTCCGCCACCTGACTTCCTCGCTCCCGCCCACCCTGACTCCTCGCTCCCGCCACCCTGACTCCTCGCTCCCGCCACCCTGACTCCTCGCTCCCGCCACCCTGACTCCTCGCTCCCGCCACCCTGACTCCTCGCTCCCGCCACCCTGAATCCTCGCACCCGTCACCCTGAATCCTCGCACCCGTCACCCTGACGCCTCGCCGTCCTCACCCTGACGCCTCGCTCCCGTCACCCTGACCCTCGCTCCCGTCACCCTGACGCCTCGCTCCCGTCACCTGACGCCTCGCTCCGTCACCCTGACGCCTCGCTCCCGTCACCCTGACGCCTCGCTCCGTCACCCTGACGCCTCGCTCCGTCACCCTGACGCCTCGCTCCCGTCACCCTGACGCCTCGCTCCCGTCACGCCTGACGCCTCGCTCCCGTCACCCTGACGCCTCGCTCCCGTCACCCTGAATCCTCGCACCCGTCACCCTGAATCCTCGCACCCGTCACCCTGACGCCTCGCTCCCGTCACCCTGATCCTCGCCTCCCGTCACCCTGAATCCTCGCACCCGTCACCCTGAATCCTCGCACCCGTCACCCTGAATCCTCGCACCCGTCACCCTGATCCTCTGCACCCGTCACCCTGACGCCTCGCTCCCGTCACCCGACGCCTCGCTCCCGTCACCCTGACGCCCGCTCCTCACCCTGACGCCTCGCCTCACCCTGACGCCTCGCTCCCGTTCACCCTGACGCCTCGCTCCCGTCACCCTGACGCCTCGCTCCCGTCACCCTGACGCCTCGCTCCCGTCACCCTGACGCCTCGTCCCGTCACCCTGACGCCTCGCCCTCACCCTGAATCCTCGCTCCCGTCACCCTGAATCCTCGCTCCCGTCACCCTGACGCCTCGCTCCCGTCACCTGACGCCTCGCTCCCGTCACCCTGACTCCTCGCTCCCGTCACCCTGAATCCTCGCTCCGTCACCCTGAATCCTCGCACCCGTCACCCTGAATCCTCGCACCCGTCACCCTGAATCCTCGCACCGTCACCCTGAATCTCGCACCGTACCCTGAATCCTCGCACCCGTCACCCTGAATCCTCGCTCCGTCACCCTGACGCCTCGCTTCCGTCACCTGACGCCTCGCTCCCGTCACCCTGACCCTCGCTCCCGTCACCCTGACGCCTCGCTCCCTCACCCTGACGCCTCGCTCCCGTCACCCTGACGCTCGCTCCCGTCACCTGACGCATCGCTCCTCACCCTGAATCCTCGCTCCCGTCACCCTGACTCCTCGCTCCGTCACCCAGACTCCTCGCTCCGTCACCCTGAATCCTCGCTCCCGTCACCCTGAATCCTCGCTCCCGTCACCCTGAATCCTCGCTCCCGTCACCCAGACTCCTCGCTCCCGTCACCCTCAATCCTCGCTCCCGTCACCCTGACTCCTCGCTCCCGTCACCCTGACTCCTCGTCCCTTCACCCTGACTCCTCGCTCCCGTCACCCAGACTCCTCGCTCCCGTCACCCAGACTCCTCGCTCCCGTCACCCTGAATCCTCGCTCCGTCACCCCTGACTCCTCGCTCCCGTCACCCTGACTCCTCGCTCCCGTCACCCTGACTCCTCGCTCCCGTCACCCTGACTCCTCGCTCCCGTCACCCTGACTCCTCGCTCCGTCACCTGAATCCTCCTCCCGTCACCCTGACTCCTCGCTCCCGTCACCCTGATCCTCGCTCCGCCACCCTGACTCTCGCTCCCGCCACCCTGACTCCTCGCTCCCGTCACCCTGACTCCTCGCTCCCGCCACCCTGACTCCTCGCTCCGCCACCCTGACTTCTCGCTCCCGCCACCCTGACTCCTCGCTCCCGCCACCCTGACTCCTCGCTCCGCCACCCTGACTCCTCGCTCCCGCCACCCTGACTCCTCGTCCCGTCACCCTGAATCCTCGCACCCGTCACCCTGAATCCTCGCACCGTCACCCTGAATCCTCGCACCCGTCACCCTGAATCCTCGCACCCGTCACCCTGAATCCTCGCACCCGTCACCCTGACGCCTCGCTCCGTCACCCTGACCTCGCTCCCGTCACCCTGACGCCTCGCTCCCGTCACCCTGACGCCTCGCTCCCGTCACCCTGACGCCTCGCTCCCGTCACCCTGACGCCTCGCTCCGTACCCTGACGCCTCGTCCCGTCACCCTGACGCCTCGCTCCCGTCACCCTGACGCTCGCTCCCGTCCCTGACGCTCGCTCCCGTCACCCTGAGCCTCGCTCCCGTCACCCTGACGCCTCGCTCCCGTCACCCTGACGCCTCGCTCCCCACCTGACGCCTCGCTCCCGTCCCCACGCCTCGCTCCCGTCACCTCGAATCCTCGCACCCGTCCACCCTGATCCTCGCACCCGTCACCCTGAATCCTCGCACCCGTCACCCTGACGCCTCGCTCCCGTCACCCTGACTCCTCGCTCCCGTCACCCTGCGCTCGCTCCCGTCACCCTGACTCCTCGCTCCCGTCACCCTGAATCCTCGCACCCGTCACCCTGAATCCTCGCACCCGTCACCCTGAATCCTCGCACCCGTCACCCTGAATCCTCGCACCCGTCACCCTGAATCCTCGCTCCGTCACCCTGACTCCTCGCTTCCGTCACCCTGACGCCTCGCTTCCCGTCACCCTACGCCTCGCTCCCGTCACCCTTACGCCTCGCTCCCGTCACCCTGACGCCTCGCTCCCGTCACCCTGACGCCTCGCTCCCGTCACCCTGACGCCTCGCACCCGTCACCCCAATGCCATGGTCCTTTACCCGCCGACGATTACCCACCAACCCCTACCCCTCAGACAATGCCGAAAACCCCAATGCCTCACCAAACTATAACTGCTGACCTGTTAAAACTGACACCCAAGTGCACGTTTACGGACTGTGTTCATCGTCTGGTTCATCCGCCTGTTGGTCGTTCGTCCATGAACGCGTGTTTTGTAATCCTAGAGTTGAAGGAAAATCCGAATTTGAAACGTTTTTTACACGTTTTATCTCTTGAAAGATGTAATCCACAAAATGAAAATCTGAGATCAGTTGTGCAGGTTCTTCCAGCGTCATTGTTTGTTGTTGCCAATGTTTGGGTTTTTATTTATTTATTATTGTGTCGTTTATTGCTCCACAAAGATTTTCTTGTGTTCCATTTATTGAAACAAAGATCTTTGATCTTCTTGCAGGCTGTAAAAGTCAGTAAGTTACTGACTAAAGACGCTGGATATGTGTGAAGACTATTGACCAACGATGAAGAAGAAAGCCATTTTTGAAAAGTGAGAGATCTTGAAATGAAGGAATGAAAGTTTTATTTGTTGGAGACCAGTTGTCACCAGTGGTGAAGGAGACCAGTTGTCACCTTTTGAACTTTCCAAAGACAAGAAAATCTCCCATGACACTCACCAATATGATAACTGCTTCAACTTAATTTTTGGACAGGTTAGCCTTCGAGCAATCTGTTGATCAATTGTCGGCGTGCGAGGAAGCAACTGAATGGCCGCTTCTCCTCAAGCTCCTCAATCATGTACTCTGGGCAGGAGATTCCACCTGCTGCGATGACGGCGGCGAAAGAGGAGAGGTTCCCAGCACCGTTGGAATGTGTGAACGGATTGGTGCATGAGGAGACTCGTCGGGTTAGGGACTCAGGGCACTGTATAAGAGTAGATTGTCAGGCAACTCCCACCGTCATCCCACAGCTCATCGTGACCGAATGCGGCCTTTCACGAGAATCAAATGGTTTGCAACAACACATCCTCAAAGAGTTGCCCCTTGTGCGCTCCCTTTCAAATTCGTCCAATTCTTCAACTGGCTTCTCCTCTTCTTTTGAAGAGTCCGAAGAAGATGCTGTTAGTGACTCGGAACCCCTTAGGTTAGAGATCCCTGCATACCAGCAGATGAGTCCAGACAAAAGGAAGCGGGTGAGCTTATCCTAATTATGTTTGAATTTTGCATTGTTTGTATATGACTGACAAACAAAAGCTCTCATTTAATGATTCATTCCTTTGAGTTTATGAGCATGGGTCCTGGAGTGTGTACTTGGTCGGGTGTGAGGTGAAGCAGGCTTGTTTATTTGTGCATTTAAGAACCACTAGTCCGCCCACTCCCTCTGGGAGCGGCAGGAAGGGTGATGTTATTATCCTCTCTGGGGTATATAGATTACAGTAGATCTAGGCTCGTGGTTATGATCAGTTACCAAGTTTCTTGTAGAGCGCTCGCCAAGTGGTTTAAGCACTCAAACAAGTGCTCCATTCAAAACTGTTGATAAGGAACGTCTAGCTTGGCAAGCGCTAACTAGCTGCTTGGTAACTGAATCCACCCCCGGGTTCCTCTGTTTCAGTTTTAAACAGCAGCAGCGACTGTTTAAAAAGGTAATCGTGCATGTTTCTGGTACATAATAACTAGAAGGGGTACCCAGTTGAAAAATTAGCTTTCACCCCTTGAAAATCGTGTGAATAAATTATTGAAATATCAGCTGCTTTTTTTTTCGTATCCTTTTCTCACCTGTGTTGCAAGTAGAGTGAAAGGCAGTGTATAATCAGACATACTGCTTGATTAGGGTGATATATTGCTGTTATATGAATAAAATGGAAATGTTGAAAGAAAAAAAAGTATTGAATATAGCAAGCAATTTCTGAATCTAATTGCGATGAGACTCGCCATGATTATAATTGAAGAAGAAGATGAAGGAGGAAGAGTTTTTGTTTGAATGTAAATTGAAACCAGCCCGTCTATCCTTGCCTTACTCAACAAATCGTGCTGTTTTTAGATTGGGCTTGATTAGTGGTATCCCATATAGGACAATTGTTGCCGGCCGGACGGATGCAGGCACGCCGAGACCGAGCTCCTTTTTATATTATAGATTTTTTTTAATTCTGGTAGAGGAGCCTCACGAAAAGCTATTTATACACGTTGACACAGCGTTTGTCCAAAGAGAAAAATAACCCCTTGGGGAGAGGAGATATTATTAGTACAGTAGTAATGTTGTTTTGTAATAACAATATTATGCTGTTATCATTTATCTTTGGACAAAACTTGGTGGACAGGTTGGGTGTGTGACAAGGACAAAGTGATTAAATTTTGGTGAAGATCTGAATCCAGATCCGGATACGACAATGATTTAATTTTCAAAGTGATTCTTCATCATTGAGAGATAGGGCCAAAAACGATATATAGCATGATATTTCAAAAATGTATTGGGCCTGATATGTTCTCGTGGATCAGGCAATGTGTGGTGGAGGTATGCGCTCTACCGAGTGCCCTTCTAGTTAGTAGTATTAATTTTGTTATGAGAAGTGGCCTTGGAAAAATGCCACGATTAGCTATCTTAACACGGATGTACACCTTAACACTGATTTCACCAAAGGCAGAAAACCCCCTTGGGGAGGGGGTGGATGAAGTCGCTACAACCTCCACGGTGTGACCCTTGGTCCTCCTGTCAAGTTTGGTTGAGATTGGATAAGTAACGACAGAATGTATCGTGGTCAAAACTACACACAGAGAGGCACCAAATTGCATATTTTAGTGTGATGGACCTGCTCTCTCTGGGAATGGCCTAAGAGGGGAGGTGGAGGGGATTGCAAGTGTGGGAGGTGGGACAAATTTTTTTTTTGCCCAATGGGTAGTAAAACCCATTCACTCCAGCAGGGGTCATAGGACAGAATCCTGAAAACTGCTTGACTTTTCATTTCACCAACGACATTGGAAGCATACATGTTCTTATGTATGATTCACAAGGTTATTCAGATCTTTGAAGTCTTCCTCTTTTTTTTTTCCACACATGTTAGTTGAGTTGAGCACTTTACACATTGCTCTCGACTGAGAATAACACTTTTTCTGTCGCATTTGCAGGGTTTGCCATGACTTAACAAGGACAAATGTGTCCCAAGAAGCGCCGTTCCTAAATGGTTTTGTCTCACCAGAAGAAGAGGAATAAGAGAGGAAAGAAGAAGAAGAGAAGAAAAAAAAAACAACAACTTCCGATATTTTGTCACATGCCTTGATTGAGCCAATAGCGACACCCGTCATGGACGATTGTCGTTCATGCGAGAAAATAGTGTATTTACGAAATTGCAATACATTAAATGGAATAATCTTTAAATAGTAACGTGAACTTTTCGAAACTTAAAAGCAAATGTCCGAATATATTAAAAGTTCATGATAGACGCTCTCAAAAGGCACCCTCAATGCGAGGATGTGTACAGGTGTTTAGTATTTAAGGAGATCCGGATCCTGTATATAAAAGAGCCGAGTCCGAAAGGTTTTGTCTTCACAAGAAGAAGAAGAACAACAACAACAACCCGCGAGCTCCTTAGAGCACGTCTCACAAGGCGAGACCGGCTAAAATATATAATGCTTTAGATAATTAGATATAATTAATCCTACGATGAATTTGCAATTGGTCCCTGGATTTGACACCAATACAAATATTTATTATTGACCCTAGGCATAAAAAAGCTATATATATATATATATCAAAAAAGCAGTTTCAAATTGAGCACCTCACCACCATGAGAGCATTAAAATTTCATCAGGTGTGGCAATAAATGTGAATTGTTGCTCCCAGCTTTCTGGCTCAATGGCACAAAACGCCATTTGCATTTTTTTTTCCTGATAATGCAAAGGGAAATGGTAGGCCAGATCTGCATCCTGACCTCAACCAAAATATAATCGGCTTGTTCTTGTTACCTACTCAACTCGTCCACCAATTTTGTCATAACCCATCCATAACTTTTTGAAATATCTTGCAATATATCATCTTTGGTCATATCTCAATTGTGAAGGATCACTTCAAAAAATATATATATCTTCACCAAAATCGAATCGATTCGTCCTTGTCACACACCCAACCTCTCTGCCAAGTTTTGTCCGAATCCATCCATAACTTTTTGAGATATCCTACTCACAGACAAACAGACAAGGGTAAAAACAACCTCCGTCCACCTTTGGTGACGGAGGTAAAAAGGGGTTTTCACTGACAAGGTAGTATTTCATGAAATTCTGTCATAAGAACATGAACATGACTGTGACTGTGATATGACAGATATTTGAAATGACTATTATAAACCATAGAACGGCATAGTAGTCCCCATTTCTACCCCGTTTAGAATCCTGTGCGGGCACAGGCAATTTGCTAGGATATGTAGAGTGTGATTTGAGTGTTTGAGAGAACAGAGCAGCTGTGCCTCGCTCTCACTATCACGTACTAAAAGTGTCAGTGCAGCCGGGCCAGGCTCTCATCACGTGATAGAGGAACAATGCAGCCATAAAATACAACACAGTGCATCTAGGCCTAGGTCTTGCCCCTAGTGGGGGCATTGTCTACTTTATCAGGCACAAAATGCCCTCCTATCATTATCGTTGAATAGGTGTTCACTGGTTCAGCGTGAATACGCATTGCAAAATGGTTGTTGCATTGTTCAAATGTCTTGACAAGGCAGGTGAATGCTGTGTTGGTCGGGACTACTCTACCTATTGATTTCCATGAAGAAATAATTGGGATACACTAATTAAAAAATTAATAATAACATTTTTTTTTGAAGAGATGAAGAAAGTAGACAGGAGTACAAGGAATGGCGGTGCAAGGCGAAGAGAGAGGTGGCGAAGGCTAAGGAAAAGGTAAATGGTGAGCTGTATGAGAAGTTGGATACAAAGGAAAGGGAAAAGGATTTGTACCGATTGGTCAGACAGAGGGACCGAGCTGGGAAGGATGTGCTGCAGGTTGGGGTGATAAAGGATGCAGATGGAAATGTGCTGACAAGCGAGGAGAGTGTGTTGAGAAGGTGGATTGCAGATGGAAATGTGCTGACAAGCGAGGAGAGTGTGTTGAGAAGGTGGATGGAGTACTTTGAGGAGCTGATGAATGAAAGAAAATGAAGGAAGAGAGAAGTATGGAAGAGGTGAGATAGTGATCGGAAGTGTGTGTGATTATTAAGGATGAAGAGTGGAAAGGCGGTTGGCCCAGATGATATACCAGTGGAGGCATGGAAATGTTTCAGAGAGATGGCAGTGGAGTTTTTAACCAGATTGTTTAACAAAATCTTGGAAAGTGAGAGGTTGCCTGAGGAGTGGAGATTAAGTGTACTGGTACCGATTTTTAAGAATAAGGGTGATG
>CM068961.1:32680633-32697491 GCA_035128595.1 Eptatretus atami | reverse complement strand
ATTCCCTTTTGCACTTCTCCTTCCAACGGCCTCCCACAACAACGACCTTCCCATCCAACGACAACCTTCCCATTCAACTCAATACCTTCGCATCCAACAACTCTGACCGATTTCTTCCTTTCCAACCACCCCAACTACGCACCAACTCTGAGGATTGCTCTGTACTTTATAGCGAACGCAGTGAGCTTCATACTTAACGCGTGCACGTGAGAGAATAGGTAAACAACAACAACAACCACAATACCCCTGGCTATTTCGAATCCGTGTCGTGGATATGACCTTTTGCTTACGGTTGTTGTTAAACGCTGTGCGGTGTATAAACACGATTGGGTTTTATTTCTATCTTGTGAATATTACTTGACGTGTGCACATGAGAGAATAGGAAACAACAAAATAACCCTGCCAATGTTGTAATCCGTGTCATTGGCTATGACCATTTTTTTTTTTTAGCTTCTGTTTTTTTTTGTTTCTGTTTTTTTCATGGGAAATGTGCATGCTGGAGATCATGACCAGAAGTGTTTATTTATTTATTCAATTTTTTTTTTTCCCAAAGTTAATTTTATCCTTCCGAAAGTGATTTTTTTCATGACAGGAAGTGTTTTATTTGTATTTAACATTACCGGGAGTGATTTTGAAACTCTTTCCGAACTTTTAATTTCTTTTATTCTTGACAGAAGTGATTGTTTATTTATTTATTTATTCAATTATTTTTTTCCCAAAGTTAATTTTAATAAAGATATCTCCGCATCATCAAAAATAATTTTTAATCGTGATTTACATTATTTGTTCGCTGATCCCGAATCCAGGCCGAAGTAACGGAAATTGCGTCAAAATCATCAGCTGTGCGGCGCTTACATGTACCACGGTATAGTTGGCAAGTATACAGTTGTGAACAAGTTTTATGTAAAGGTCAGAAGCGAATGTAAGAAGAATTCTACGTTCGCTTCTAGGCTTTGCCTATTCCATATTAGATCACGGAGCGCGGGGAGGAGCCATGGCGAAACCGACTTCATCGTCCGATCCGAGCATCCCGATTGGACCGGGCCTTCATGTGGTCCGCCTTTCTGGGCGGGGTTTCGGCCAGACGCTAGTTTGGCCCGCGCGTGTCGGGTTTTGGGAAGGTGGATGCCGATGCGGCTTCCATAGCGAACGTCGGGATTTTGCCTCTGAAAACGAGTCGCTGGATAGACGGTACGCTGTGGCCAGCGAAACGAGGGTAGCAAGCGAGACGATTTCACCTCAGAAAATAAAAGGAGGGAATAAAATAAAAGGGGAATAACAATTTATTAATCCTAACTAATAGCCCATCGCAACGCACTCCCTGCTGTCCCGCTAGACAAAAGGTAGGGATCTATCTACACGTATATTAATGGAATAACTGGCTCGGAACAACTCTCTGTTTTATGCATACGGTTCCGAGAACCGTAACAATATATATATATATATATCTCATATACGTACATACATAGTCGAGTCTCGTGGAAGAGTACACTGAACAGATCAGGACAAAGAGAACAGTGAAGAGAAAGGGGGGGGGGCACCAACAGCAGAGATGAAGGCCAAGCTAAAGGCAGACTTGGACAAACAATGGGTGTTGGGACGAATGAGGGGCAAGAGAGCATGCATGGGTTGGATATGATGGATACAGAAGGAAACTCAGGAAGGAAAACTGGAAATTTGGAAGGAGAGATTGGAGTGAGGTGGGGGAGATAATGGGGTTAACGAGGGTTGACACAGTCATGGTTTTGGATTGGGGAAGATCTGAGATGGTGGTGAACATCTGTCCTCAGAACTGGAGGGAAGAATGAGATTGAAGAGAATGTGGAAGTTAGTTACACATGTGGGACAAAAGAGGAACAAATGAGTGGAGGTGAGCAGTGATCTTGGATTTAAGAAGTTAAACCAGGAGATTGATGGTGGATTGTGTGTGCCCTGCAGAATCTTTGGTGGTGGGGGGGGGTTGGGGCAAAGCATGGAAAGAGCAGTGTGTGCAAAAGCAGAAACGATCGAATAGAAGACAGAGACACCACCGACTTGTCTGCAATGGCGAAGTGATACACCCAGAGACTCGGATTAATCACCAATAATCTTAGAGGCCTTGGTTTCCACAGCGTTGAGCTGAGCAAGGTGTGAGGCAGGGGAGGCAGCCCAGAGGGAAGAACAGTACTTCATCAAGCTGTGCATGAAGGTCTTGTAGGTGGATCGGAGTTCAGGTGTGCGAAAGAAGGACTTTGTATGACTGAGGATGCCCAGTCGGCGGCTGGCTTTGGAGGAAAACTTTGCAATGTGATTTGCCCAAGAAAAATCGTGGATAGTGAGACCCAGGAGTTTGAGTGACTGAACACCTCCTCTAGAGTATTGTGAAGAAAGTAAATTAGGGGGGGTGGGCGGATTGTGAAGAAAGTTCGGCAATAAATGGCCATGCTGAAGCAAACGCTTCAAGGTTTAACCAAGCACCAAGCCCCAAGCCAATTTGTTCAATGCGACACTCGAGCGGTTGTGTCTCATGTCGTTAATTATGTGTGTTTATCACTTAGTGATGAACAAATCAATTTCTCAGGAGTTTCCAATTAACCCACTCCGCCAACTTGGAAATGATGTCAGGAACCAGACACGCATGCGTGGCTTAATAAATGTAAATAATTTAATTGGCCCAAGACGGAACGTTCTGAATTCTTTATTACTTCCACCACCGAAGCTTGAAGGAGGCTAACCCCTCTCTGTCTGTCAGTGTGCATGATATCTCAAAAAGCTGTGGACGGATTTGGACGAAACTTGGTGGACATTTTGGGTGTGTGACCAGGACAATACGATTCCATTTTGGTGAAGATCCGAATCTGGATCTGGATACGAGAATTATTTAATTTTCAAAGTGATTCTTCACCATTGAGAGATGGGGCCAAAAACGATAATATAGCACAATATCTCAAAAATGTATTGGGCCCAAAAATATATTGGGATATGTTCTCGTGGATCAGACATTACGTGGCAGAGGTATGCGCTCTACCGAGTGCCCTTGTAATACTGTTTGATTTTTTGGGGGATATTGTATCACTTCATCACAATGCCTCCTAAAATTGCCAAGACGGACATTGCTTCAAGTGCAATTATCTTTGCAGGACTTTCCTGGAGGAACTGGAGCATGCTCGGGAAAAACCCCGGAAAGATATGTACGACAAGATGGTTGTGGTGGATCCCAAAGCCCCAACTGCTGAAGAGCACGCACTCAGGGCAGTCACAAAGCCTCGCTACATGCAGTGGCGCGAGACTCTAAGCTCGAGTGCAAATCTTGGATTCCGCATTGAAGGCATCAAGGTGTGGGAGGGACGGGGCGCACATCTTGACTACAAGCTGGATAAACAAAATAATGAGTGTGTGTTAGTGTGGTGGTGTTAGTGTGTGATGGAATGATTCCACGGCATCAGTCAATTACAGTATTACCCATAAAGTAGTGCACAATGACAAGTTTTGGTCTTGGACAAACAGATGAATGATGACTGCTCATTGTGATATTTCCTTGTAGACAGATGATGGATCTATCAATACAAATTTCAAAAAGACAAACACCAAGGAGCAGATAATTTCACTATTCAAATCCTTCACCAATGACAACACACATGTGCAGGTACGCAACGTCGCTGCGAGCACCACCTTCACGTACGTAACTGCACGTTGCCATTTGCCTTTCAAATATGTCCATGATGGAATGTTTGTGTCGTGCTGTGCGAGTCGTCTTCCCGGTGGTTTGATGAAGCTCTTTTCTTTCCTACAGACGAAGTATTTGATGCGCCTTCGTGCCATGAGAGATACCCTCGAGATCTCACCGTTCTTCCAAGCACATGAGGTACGGAGCTTTGTGTGATCAAACTTCTTGCTGCCATTTATCCTTTTGAAACCCCCTCATTATAACTTCTCTTTCCTCTATTTTTTTTTCTTTTTTTTAATTTTGTCAGACCTGCCATTTATCTAAGATTATCGAGAAAATCTATACGATAAAAGTGAATTTGTATGTGTGTTCGTTTGTTTATATATGCTTCAAAAACTTTAAATAAAAACTACTGAACCAAATTTTACATGTTGCCAAGCATGGTTTCTGTCAGGGTAGCATATCTGGGTAAGATGTGGGGTGGGGGTGGGGGAGACCCCAATTCTCTCAATGTAAATGTGTATCGTATAGCGCCACCCAGTGGTAGCCAGGATTACAAATAGTCATCTTTTCTAACGAAAGTTTATACAACTTGATAATATGCATTACAGTGGTTGAAATCCGAGTGAGAATAATTCGAAATTTTCAAAATGTTTCATTTGATTCATTTTAAGTGGAGGTTCAAACCAAAGCATCCAACACTGAGCTTTGCAGCGAAGTGGAAGTGATTTTTCTCATGCCATGCCATATATAAGCAACAAGGATGGTTGACGAAGATGAAGTTAGTTTACTTCCAAGCAGATGGAAGATGACCTCAGGTAAATGATATATCGAATAGAGCAGAATGTTTGTGAAGTACAACATGCCATCTTTTGATTAAACCCGTCAGCAAAACATCCATGCATATGTTGGGAGCATGCGCCACAGCGCATCGTTGCGTCCACTTTCCACTGGTACTCCAGGGGCCTCCGTCTGGCCATCCCCCAGGCAGATGGCTGGCCCATCCCCATATCTTAGGGATAGGACATTCCAGGCACCCACTCGAAGGAACCGCCTTAGATTAACCCAAAGAGACCGCCGTCTGGTGGACGACACCTCAGCAAAACACAAGTGTGTTTTACGGAGTGAACCGTTTTGTGGTGGCCAGAGTACACATCAGAGTGCAAAGCCTGCCAACAACCTCCAAGGGAAGGTAACCAACGGCAGGAGGATATCCGCATACACAGTTGGCACCAGATGTGGATGGCCATTGACTCACAAGGAAGTCTTCCGCCCTTTGGCAGGTTTTGGATTTAATCCTGCTGGGTGTCCATGTCCACACACCCTCCACACCAGGGGGACCTTGTGGGGTGGGGGTAGCCAGTTTAGTCGCCGACACTCGACCATGAATAGGTTAGTAAGAGTTTTACGTTACCCGTAGCAAGTCACAGATCTGATGTGGCTTCACCTGACAATCAGGGTTGGGTGCCGCCGCATGGACGGGCTTTGTTCTGCCTATTGGCACGGCACAACGTGGGGCTCCCGTCAAGCGATCCCCCAACCCCAGCCTCCGCGAGTCACCGGATTGCAGTGCACACCACTACACCCAGCACGTCAGAAAAGTGACCGGTAAAATCCTAGTATCCCACATTTTCTTGTTCCTGAAATGTGATTTTAATTTTGCCAGGCACAGCATCACAGCAAAATATTTCTAATTTGTTTTTCAATCCCTTAATTGTCATGGAGTTCTTAATGGGTTGAGTTGAGCTTTCGGGTATTGCTTCCAGGTTTGGAATTTGGTTCATGAATAGTTTTGGTGAGGTTGCTCATGCAAGGCAGATATTAATAAAAAATTTGCCAATCCCACACAGGTGGTCGGGAGCTCGCTGCTCTTTGTGCACGATTCTAGAGACCAAGCCAAGGTTTGGATGATCGACTTTGGCAAAACCAGGGCGATGCCAGTGGGCCAACGTCTGTCGCACCGCAAAGCTTGGCAAGAGGGGAATCGCGAGGATGGCTACCTCACTGGTCTCGACCATCTGATCACAATCATAGAGGACATGCCGCAGAGCTCGACGCTGCAGGATTCCCAGTAGTGGGCCCAGGTCACTCTCCAATCAACTGATGGTATTCTTACTGCATGTACAATGAAAATGGTTTTGGAAAACTGCAGGCAGTTGTGTAGGTTAGGTATTAATGGACTATATAGGTCTTGGCTGGGTTATATATATTATATATAATTCTTGTTATATACATTTATACATATATATAACTATATATGCAATTTGTAATTATCAAAGCTTGTGCCATAGTATCCTGAATAATGACCAGCTGAGTTTTACATTTCCTTTATTTTATTTGTTGTACATATGCTACAACTGTGCTTTTACTGTCACCAATCGGGTAACTAACTAATTTGTACCGGTATTTTTCTGATGCATGAGGTGAGGAGCGTTTCCACTCCCTCGTATTATTTTGTGGTTTCTTTGACTTTTTGGGGAGCGTTGCGTCAGGTCCATATCCGTGGCTATACAAATCACACTTCGATGCATTTTTCTGTATTTTAATAAATACGGTGCATGGTATGATTTTTATGGACATTTTTTTGGGTTGTTCAATTGACTGTGATACCAAGCGTCAAATCCATGTATGTACTCTTCATTTGTCTGTCCTTTTTGTGATTCTTCCTCGTGTCAATCGATGCCAGTTTTGTTCAAAAGGCTTGTTGATGCACCCACACACATTTCGGAACATCAGATAATCACTCGATCATGAATGTTTCCATTACTGAAAGTACCCAGGACAATCGAGGACTTTTGACATGACACCTTCACAGTTTTTTCTTCAACCTTTCCTTTATGCAATCTTTAAAAATCAATCAAAATTATTTTTCTTTATATCTTTTCACTTCTATCCTTACACCTCCTGTAAGTGTTTCTCTATCCCCCTCTTCTTCCTGTTACTTTCGTCA
Source organism: Eptatretus atami (assembly GCA_035128595.1). Taxonomy (NCBI): domain Eukaryota; kingdom Metazoa; phylum Chordata; class Myxini; order Myxiniformes; family Myxinidae; genus Eptatretus; species Eptatretus atami. The sequence continues at coordinate 32,690,895 of CM068961.1, read as the reverse complement.
AACTACCAACTTCCTTCTATGTTAGCCGATCCAAATTCACCTTCATGATTTTTCTTCAACCTTTCCTTTACCTAATCTTTATCAGAAAAATTATTTTTTTTAGTCTTAAAATGTTTCAACATGCTCCTTCTTTCCTCTCATCACACCCCCCCCTCTCTCAACTCCTCAAATCTTATACCTCCCCCTGCCCACTCCCTTCTTCACCATACCGCTACCAAGTCTCATCCTTCCCCTCTCCCCATCGCCCTCCTGCCCCTTGACCATGCCAACTCTCATCTCAAAGCAACCTTCACACTCTTCCCCCTCCAAGCTTCCCTCACCTTTCTCAAAAACTCTCCCCTCACCCTTCTCCCTCAACTCTCTCCAATCTCCCCTCCTCATCCCCCTTCTGCCCGATCTCATCACTCTACCTCCTCCAATCTCAACTGCCCTCTGCCCTCTCTTATTACTCCCCACTGTACCTCAATCAATCACCAATCCTTTTCTCCTCATCCGGCTCTCTTCCCCAGCTCTTCTGCAATCCCCCACACTCTTTTCAACAACTCTCCTTACCTCCACCCTCCTCCCTCCCCTCTACCCAAAACCTCCTTCCTTCCCTCTTCTTTAACAGTGGACCTCAAACATCCAGGGCCTTCTCTCAAACCTGACATCTTTCCATATAGGTTGCCACTCACAAACCAGACATTTTTGCTTCACAGAAACTTTCCTCCTTCAAGATGTCTTGACTCTCCAGTATCTCTCCCTGGTTACTCCCCCTACGGAATGACAGACCTGAGCCTCGTCCTGGGCAGCAGACTGTCTCACCCTCCATGCACTCTCCTCACTTCCCCACAGGAATACCTCTGGCTGCAGCTTCCCTCCACTCCCACCTCATGTTTATACGTGTGTTGTTCCGTCCACCAAACAGTGATGACTCCATTTACACCTCACTCTCCCAAAAACATGGACCAACTTCTATCCTCTCATCCAAAACTCTTTTCCTCATATGTGGTGACTGCAATTGTCATCATGCCAGTTGGCTGGGTGTGGGTACCTCTCTCACCTGTCATGGCTCTACAGCAAAAGATTTCTGCAACTCATTGGGACTGACTCAATCGGTCAACTTCCCGACCCGGATCTCAACCATTGGTGCTCCATCTCTTCTGGATCTGATTTTGACAAATTTAACTGAAAATATTTGCTGTTATTCCTCTGCTTCAATCGGTTCATCTCACCACATGCTTGTCAAAGTAGACCTCTCTGGCTGATATCAGAAAACCACCTCAGCGCAGAGTCTGGCATTTCATTCAGGCTGACAGGCAGGGTCTTCAAGCAGCCATCAAACTTTGAGATTGGTCTCCCATCTCTACTTTCTCCAACATCATCCCATCCTGGGAATTCTTTCAAAGAAATTTGTTCTCTATCATGCACAGATTTACCCCCTCTCATCGACAGTAAATACACAGTTATAAAAATCATGAGTTTAAATTTTCAGATTCAACTCCAGATTGACACTTTTTTTGTCAAGATCCGATTCTCTAATCCAACATATTTTGATTATATACTTTAATCCGTGAGAGTACATCGTGTTTCCAAATCGAGGCATGTTTGAATAGGTCAAACAAAATGTTGAATTAGGACACAGATCCAGTGAGAGCAAGGTGTCTGAGGATGTGCCTGATGGATACAATTAAGTGAGGCCATTAATTATCCTCAAAAGGGACGTTTTAATTAACCCAAACACCAAATTGTCAGTCATGCACTCCCTTGGAGTTTTGTTTGTGTGCATGCTATTTCAGGCTGCTCAGTTTCATGGTTTGAGTTATGGAGGAGACAAACACTGATATTTATTAGTATAGATTAGAAGTGGCATGCCACAAGAATGGATTGTTTCCCTATACACCTTAACATGGCATGCGTTTAAAACATGGGAATTCTTCTGGATGCTTTGTAATGAGCCGAATTAACAGAGGTCATGACGATCAGTTCGGTGCATCACATTCCACATCAGAACACTCTAATCAAACTCAACAAAAAAATTCCCCCACTCAGTAGATTAATCATCATGAAGTGATAGGGCTAAACCCAAGATCTCAAAGTTGTGGACAAGTTGGATGTGTCACAAAGACGAATAGATTTTGGTGAAGATCAGAATGTGGATCCAGTAAAAAAAATTTTTTAACCTTGTAACTGATTATTCACAATTGAGAGATGAAGCCAAAAACGATATTTCAAAAAGTTATGAATGACATATGACAAAACTAGGTGGAAAAGTTGGTGAGGTGCCAAGAACAAGCAGATTCATTTTTAGTCCAGGTCCGGTTCCAAAACAAACTGTGCAGCAGGGTTGAAGTATGTGCTTGATTGAGTGCCATTGTAGTCTTCACAAAAATAGCCATCCACTTGAAGATCAGTGTGAGAGTTGTCTCTGGAAGTTAAAAATGAGAACTTGAGTAGCTGCAACATTTGGTTTGTGGTCTTCCTCCGTAATGTACTGCATATGAAAAGATGTTTCTTTATGGACCAAACTTTTGCCAGATGGTGCTATTTCATGGAAACCTGCACATTCAGTGGCAGTGGGTTTTAATGCCACACTTCTCAATGCCCAAGTCCGTGCTTCAGAAATGACTACCTATAGTAACGAGGATGCAGCTCCATCACCAGGACGATCCAAGAGGATGTGCTTCCACACCCTGCACCAAATGCCAGCTGAAGTGGTAGATGCACGTTTTTCAAAATGATGGTGGTGAACAACAATGATGGTAAGATGGTGAACATCAGACTTCAACAATGTTCAATTTGAGTGATCTTGCAGAAGAAAACCATTCAATCAAATATTTGGCTAAATCCTTTTTATTTGGCAGCTTTATTTAAAAAAAAAAAATTATTCCAAACCTTGTACAACTCAAAAGCATCCTGATTGTATGCAAGAAGCCATTGCACAGGCAGATTTGAGCGGAAGATTAAACGGCAAAAATAAAAGGCAATTATAATTTACGGGGCAAAGTCTCAAGATTAAAACAATTCAAAAATACTAAACATACAGAAAATAACAGCATAGCTCAAATATGTATAGCCAACCTTTGTTACACATATTACCCTATCAAGCCAACCTTTTACACGCTATCTGATCAATGGCACGGACACAAAAGTGAGCAGCGTCACCAAACGGGCTTTTATCCTCAGGTTAAGCTCGCTCGCCGCGAATACGACGCGCTAGCTGGATGTCCTTGGGCATGATGGTGACACGCTTGGCATGGATGGCACACAAGTTTGTATCTTCAAAAAGGCCCACAAGATAGGCCTCACTTGCCTCCTGGGTAAAATAAATAAATACTTGTTAATGTACTCAAGCCTTGTGATGGAATCAGCAAACAAGACAAGCTCAACAATATAATGATATAATCGATCCCACAGTACACTATAAGAGCATGGGGAACATAGTCACACACACGACGGTGCAATGGTGTCGGCAAACAGTGATGTGATATGTGGTCGTGGCGGAGGACATCACAAAATGTCCAGGGCCATTTCATCAGACTCCCCAACTCCAGCCCCACCTTTTTTATTTTAAAGGGAATTCAGGTTAAAATTTGTGATTAACAAATTGCTACTTTTAAATGGCTTCCTCCAAACAGTGATCGGTATCAATTTGAAAAAATTAAAATCATAAAGCTTGTACATGTTAACCATAAAAGAAAATATAAATTACTTAAAACCACACTCATGATCTCACAAATTTGCCCGCAAGACATGCAAGGTTTAGAATCGGAATGAGATTATTTTAAAAACCTTTTTTTTCTCCCCCACATTTGTCACATATACATACCTGCAAGGCTCCGATGGCAGCACTCTGGAAGCGAAGGTCCGTTTTAAAATCCTGAGCAATCTCACGCACCAGACGCTGAAAGGGCAGCTTGCGAATAAGCAGCTCCGTCGACTTCTGGTACCGGCGAATTTCTCGCAGGGCTACGGTTCCGGGTCTGACGATTACATGAAGGGGATGAAAAGTGTGCTGCGTTGCATAACTGTACTCAACCTGTCTAAAAATCTGTCGACCAAGTATTCACCATTGCACAAAAACGAGTTTCAAATGCAGCACTTAAAAAAATTACTTTACATTTTCAGGGATAATCACAAGCCCAAGGCAGCCTTACATGTCAAGACACGATGAGGATATTAGTGAGTGAGTGAGTAAAAGAGCCCACGAGATGAGTGTTCAGAGGTACAAATTATACCTTTAATATGTTGTCCACCATTCACAACTTGCATGGCCAACACATGACAAGTCCTCAATGTACATTCAATCAAAATTCTGACTGTACAAAACACACCATGTTAGGCTTTATCTGTTCATACAACAAGGTGTGTGCATGTGTGTTCCTGCTGTTGTACAATAATAAGAATGGTCCCCTTGGAAAGCTAATAATCATGTGACTTTAATGTAGTGGTTCCAACAGTAACATTTATTATTCTACAACAGCAGGAACTATTTTGAAGAACATGAAGGGACAACACAAACAAGAACAAGTACGAAGTACACAGTCCCCATGCCAAATAAATAAATAATAGACCCTCCAGCGAGCAACATCACCGAGGCACCTGGCGATGCCGCCTTGCAGCACATGCAGATGGAATTGGGAGGGAATGGTGTCCAATAATTGATCAATTGCATAATTAAAATAAATAAAGAATAATCGTAATATAATTAATTTCTTAATGAATTGGCTAATAGCATACCTCAACCACCACCGTTTCATCTCAATATGAAAATTTTTGAAAAGTAGTTAATTGAAATATTAAATAATTAATTGATCAATCAATAAATCAAAAATACCCTTTATAGCCAAATTACTTGGTCACTGTCATGTCTAAATATCAGCTTCCCAGCTCAAAACGTACCCAAGATATTGCCCTGATTTATTAATTACTTTTTCTCAATTAATTGATTGATTGATCAATCAAAAAATAAAAACATTTTTGCCAAAGCACATCTTCACTTTTGTCCCCAAATTTCAGCTTCCAAGCTCAAAGGATGGCTGAGATATCGCCCAAACAAACAAACAAATGGAGTAAAAACAGAGTTCTCCCTTCCTTCTGTGCCCAGCGGTGACGTCATAAATCGCCTGGATATGGAATTGGGAAGGAGTGGTGTACAAAAACACGTCCATTTTTTTCAGACTGGTATTTGGCTGTGACCTTAAACTCTGAGGGGTATGATGTAAATTAAACGTTTCAACCCCCCACCTCAACCCCTGGCAAGCCCTTCGTCAATATATCGGTAAATTAAATCGCCACGATAAAACAAAGCAGCATATAGTTTCACCTGTTCATGAGAACTCCGTATACGTGGACCGAGAAGGGAAAGGATGACGAGTCGGCGGGGCGGGGCGGGAGGGTGTGGTGAATAGTTTAAAACTGAGTTTAGGCGATGCCAGTTTGGGTCTATATAAAGCAAGAAAGCGCCTGCCCGTCCACATCCACTTTTGTGGTGAAATATAATGAGGTGGGGGTGGGTACATTGTTAATAGGATATTCATCACAGCATTTTTAGATGCTGAATTGTGAATGATAACACCACACTAAAAGGAAGATCAAAATGTAAACTGGAAAGCCCATTTCAGGTTCTTTGTGTGGGGGCGCAATTAGTATTTGAAGATACTTACCATATATTTATTTATTAACGCAAAAATAACAGCATGCTCAAAGGAAACACCCAAAGTCATTCGTATTCAAAGTGTTCAGGTACAGACGCACGTGGAAATTGAAACAGAGCTCCAATCAATCAATCAATCTGTGATTGGCTACAAAGTGTTACTTCACGTTTCTCTTCCCACGCAGTGCCGGGAAAACCTGCTAGTGTAGTATAAACACAGCAGGAATGCCTCTGTGCTCACCTGGAAGAACCAATGAACCACTGGTAGGCGTGAATGATCCATGAACTATGTAGACTAACCGATGATTTGAACAAACTTGGGGAAACACCATGTGCAGTGATTCCTACCAAGTTGCATCTAAATTGGGTGAATACTTTGTGAGGTCAAAAGTGGTAATCCCAGAATCATACTGACTAGCCAAACCCACGCTCGGCATGAAGTTTCTAGAATGAGGGTTCATTAGGATGTCAATATATCCAGTGTTCACAATGTGATTTATAGAATTTCATTACATACAATGTTTGTTACATTTTTTGTGTGAAATTCACCTTCTGAGGTAGTCAGCATGTGCAGAAGAGGGTTTTACATTGCAGACGCTGTTTTCTAGGAGTGGCATTACGCCTCTCAGCGGTGACGGTGTGTCGACGACAGACGTAATGACGTCAGCGAATGACCGATGTCATGACGTAATTACGCCTCTCAGCGGTGACGTCACACGTCGCCATGCAAACGAATGTAAAAATTAGAAAATCGCCAAAAATTCCCAAACCTGTCCATCAAACGCGATCTCACATAGCCCAAGCTGTACATTAGACCACGGAGAACCCGCATGCCGAAAGTGGCGACAATCCGTCCGGCAGTTTCAGAGGAGATACGTCCACAAAATATGGCTTAGCGTATCAATATAATATAATAATGATCGACCGACTTAATATGCAATTTGCATGGGACTTGCAAGGCATCAGGAGGCCTTGATTCTGAGGAGTTCCCAAAAGTTTGGTGAAAATAGGACTATTCGTTTTAGCATAATGGGTGATATGAATGTTGTGGTCACGTTTCATCGAAATTATGTGTGTAGTTTCGGAGAAGAAATTCCAAGGGTTCACATATAGCCTGTGACTGATACCACACCTGAACAATTTTTGTTCCAAGTAAGCGAAAAATGAGTAACCATAGAAAGTGGTTACCTGATGCCTCACGTTGAGACCAAGGGTATACTGATAAAATAAAAAGTTCAGAACCACTGGCCTAAGCTATCTTTGAGAGGGAGATTTCCTTCGAAATGGACAAATCGTAGTGGTTAGTGTAAAAAAAAAAATAATGATAATAATAATAATGTTAAAATGTCTATGTAGGTCATGATCTTAACATTAGGTTATGGTAGGGTCTGGCAAAATACCAGAATAATTATTTTAATATTGATATACTGGGATTGGAATTTTGAATATGCCAGTATGCTGAAAAAATAATTAAATAATAATTGGTACATCACCAACAAATTGAAGAAAGGTGTTTACAATCTTTAAATACCATACAGGCAGACAAGATTTTAAAAGCTTTGATGCACTCAGTTACACCAGAAACAGTGGAACATACGACTTCAGGACGTACCAGGAAGTAGGTAGAGGTTTTAACAAACCCCTCAAGTAACGTTACTTTTATATGTCATGCACAATCCCAAATTGCACCCTCACCACCAATGTACAAACATCAATATTTGTATTTACTTATGTGCAGATACTCCATTTCATGCACAAATGCAGCTCGACATGAAACTGGGGATAAAGTGCACGTGTGTGCAATCTGCACCCCGTTTGCCACTGATGCAGTGCCCTCATTACCAGAAAGATGGCACTCATTTTGCTGACCTCGGAAGGATGACAGGCTGAGTCAACCCACTTGGTGTTAAGTCAACGGCTGACAGGGGCTCAAACTGAAGACCCTAAGATCTTATGCCAGCCACCTTAACAGTGAAGCAAACAGTAGGCTTTACGCAGTCATCGATTCTTAAAGAACAGAGTCGACTACAGCCACAAGCAGAGAGAAGGAAAAGCCAAATGTCAAGTCCACAATCTCCGAGGGCATCAAAATCATGGAAAGTTGAAGGGACAGATGGAAAGGCGTAGTTCCTCGTGTGGTGCAAATGCCATTACTCTCATAAAAATTAATTAATTAAACCATCACAATATTCTTGACATTCTACAGTTCGACAAGTTTGTACCCTCACAAAGTGCCATAATTACCCATCGACCTCATAAGGCCAAACTGAAGACAGCCATGGTGATAACTAAGGAAGTTGCACACATTACAATAGGAAATTCAAACAATTCCTCAAAATGTACAATTGCAAACTACTTTGATAACATGTGTCTATTTATGCACATATTACCACCATGTTTGTCGTGCTCCCAGCGGGTGTTTCAATCGGAATCGAATGATGATATATACCGGTTTTCAAGCTCACATTCACAAAATTTGGATAACAGCAAAACTGCAGGGCTACAACATGTCCATTCTCAGCTTTACAAGTACACTCACACCATGCGAGTCACAAAACGTAAATGGGATGGTGAAGGGGGGGAGAGAGAATGAAACCCCAACAGCAAACAGGAGCATCGTAAGAGTTGGATACCTGTAGCGGTGAGGCTTCTTCACACCACCAGTTGATGGGGCACTTTTGCGAGCAGCTTTTGTAGCCAGCTGCTTGCGAGGAGCTTTTCCTCCAGTGGACTTGCGAGCAGTTTGCTTGGTACGTGCCATCCTGCTCTGTTACTCGCTCTCTCACTGCATGGTGGAAGCACGGAATAGCATGGAGGAAAATGAATAAAAGGGGTATTACGTGAGAGTTTCAGAGGGAGGGGAGGGCGTTTCAGAAGGAGGGGAATGCGAGAGGCGCGTTTCAGAGGGGAGGGGAGGGGAGGGTGTTTCAGAGGGAGGGAAGGGGGAGGGGAGGGTGTTTCAAAGAGGGAGGGAGGGGAGGGGAGGGTGTTTTCAGAGGGAGGGGGTTTTGGGGTGTTTCAGAGGGAGGGGAGGTGTTTTAGAAGGATGGATGAGGTGTTGTTTCAGAGGAGGGAGGGAGAGAGTTTCAGAGGGAGGGAAGGGGAGAGAGGTTTGAGGAGGGAGGGGTTTCAGAGGGAGGGGTGTTTCGAGGGAGGGGACGGTGTTTTAGAAGGATGGGATGAGTGTTTGTTCAGAGGGAGGGGAGGAGAGGTTTCAGAGGGAGGGGGAAGGGAGAGAGTTTGAGGGAGGGAGAGCGAGAGTTGGCATTGGAGAGAGGAGAGCACGGGGGGAGTGAGCGTTTGAGGGAGCTGGCATCTCGAAGGGGGAAGGAGAGTTGAGGAAATTGACCTTTTCTACATTATCAAATCCCGTTTTTTCAAACTTTTTATTTATATCAAATCAACCTACGATTTTAGATCCGGGGGGGGGGGGGGATGATCATCAATGTTTTTCCTCCGAGGATGCGAACAATGGCCCTGCCCTCGGATTTCGAGTCCATCACTCTCACTACCCTATGAAAGAGTTTAATCGAAAGAAACAGAAGAAACAAAACCCCCAGAGCTGTAAAGGATGAATTAACTGTACCGAAGCCGCCATCACACGGAAGGTAGGTATAAACACGTCAAGAGGGCGTGGAAAATCGCCTTAAAACAGGATAAATTATGTTAATGTATGGAACAGGCCAATTCGAACAGATATTCAACTTTGGAGGCGACCGTTTTCGCTCTTAACGTGGATAATTAAAATAATAAAATCATAATAGAAAAAAAAAAAAAACATTCCACATAAAGAATCTTAAACAGGTAAACCCTAACAAATATCGGTGATTGCGTGTGTATAAACATGGCCTACTGACTGATAATGGCGGGAGTAAATTACCCCTCCCCACCAACAACAATAGCCTCAAAGTCACGTGACACGAGTGGGTACGGAGCGAGACGGCGGCACGTGCCCGGGGGAGAGCGAGGGGTTTTCACAGAGGGATCGAGACCTGAGGAGAGGAAAATCCGTTTGTACAAAGCGGGAAACAATCCAATACCGAACTTAACAATCCAATATCATTACAAAACGAACAACGAAACGAAATTCCCGAAAAATTTTCCTTGTAATTTTGTTTCAGGCACTTACGGAACAATAAATAAATAAATAAATAAATAAGAACGCTCAACACACAAAAGATTCAACAAGGACTCAACATGGCGTCGTTCCTCATTCTTCCCGCTCCGAACCAAACATGGACCGCCTCGCCTTCGCTTACAGTCTTTGGGTGCAAGGTTAACAATCACTTCCGAAAATAATAATAATAAATGACGTGAACACATCATGGTTCGACGTGTCCCTCCCTCGTCGATCACGAACGTCGATCAATCAGGACATCGACATTCATCAAAGTGTGAAGAGACACCGAGATCGAACGATTCTTCCTCCAACTCGACCACAACACAAACACACAGACCATCTCTTCCTTCCGAATGATCCACACAGACCGCAAAAGTAAAAAAAATAAAAACACAAAAGTACCAACTTGAGAGGAAAGTACGAACCTGCGCTGCGAAAACGACCAACGCACACCGATCCCGCGCTTTTTCTCCACGGAAATAAATGGACTATGTACTACATTCCCCG
>CM068961.1:32654466-32669916 GCA_035128595.1 Eptatretus atami | reverse complement strand
CACAGTTTTCTTCAACCTTTCCTTTATCAATCTTAAATCAATCAAAATTATTTTTCTTTATATCTTTTCACTTCTATCCTTACACTCCTGAAGTGATTTCTCTATCCCCCCTTCTCCTGTTATTCGTCAAACTACCAACTTCCCTTCTATGTAGCCGATCAAATTTCACCTTCTGACTTTCCTTCAACCTTCTTTACCTATCTTTATCAGGAAAATATTTTTTAGTCTTAAAGGTTACAACATGCTCTTCTTTCCTCTCACACACCCCCCCTCTTTCAACCTCAAATCTTACCTCCCCCCCTGCCATCCCTATCTTCACCCATACCGCTACCAAGTCTATCCTTCCCCTCTCCCCATCCCCTCCGCCCTTACCTGCCAATCTCTTCTCAAAGGCAACTTCCACACTCTTCCCTCCCAAGCTATCCTCACCTTCTCAAAACTCCTCCTCACCCTTCTCCCTAAACTCTCTCCATCTCCCTCTCACCCCCCCCCCCATTCTGCCCATCTCATACTCTACTCCTCCAATCTTTCAATGCCTCTGCCCCTCTCTTATTACTCCCCACTGTACTCAAATCAACAACAATACCTTTCTCCTTAAATCGGCTCTCTTCCCGCCTCTTCTGCATTCCCACACTCTTTTCAAAACTCTCCTTACCTCACCCCTCCTCCTCCCCTTACCAAACTCCTTCCTTTTCCCTCTTCTTAACCATGGACCTCAAAACTCCGGCTTCTCTCAAACCTGATCATCTTTCCATATAGTGGCCACTCACAACGACATTTATTGCTTCCAGAAACTTTCCTCCTCAAATCTTGACTCTCCGTATCTCTCCCTGGTTACTCCCTCCTACGGAAGACAGCCTGAGGCCTCTCGTGGCAGCAGACCGGCTCACCCTCCATGCACTTCCTCCACTTCCCCACAGGAATACCTCTGCTGCAGCTTCCCCCACTCCCATATGTTTATACGTGTTGTTTGTTCCGTCCACCAAACAGTGATGCTTCCATTACACTCACTCTCCAAACATGGACCAAACTTGCGGGTCCTCTCATCAAACTCCTTTCCTCATATGTGGTGACTGCATTGTCATCATGCCAGTTGCTGGGTGTGTACCTCTCTCACCTGTCATGGCTTACAGCAAAGGAATTTTGCAACTCATTGGACTGACTCAATCGGTCACTCCCGACCCGGATTAACCCTTGGCTGCTCCATCTTTCTGGTTTTTTGACCAAATTTAATGATAATATTTGCTTTTCCTCTTTCATCGCTTCATCTACCACATCTTGTCAAAGCTAGACCTCTCTGGCTCATCAGAAAACCACCACAGCGCAGGTTGCATTTTCATCAGGCTGACAGGCAGGTCTTCAAGCAGCCATAACTTTGAATTGTCTCCCATCTCTACTTTCTCCAAATCATCCATCCTGGGAATTCTTTCAAGAAATGTTCTCTATCATGCAAATTTAACCCCTCTCATGACAGTAAATACACAGTTATAAAATCATGAGTCTTAAATTTTCAAATTCACTCCAGATTGACACTTTTTTTGTAAATCGTTTCTTCATCCATACATTTTGATAGATACTTAATCGTTGAGAGTACATCGGTTTTCCAGAATCGAGCAGCATGTTTCTGAATAGGTTCAAACAAATGTTGCATTAGACAGCAGATCGTGAGAGCAAGTGTCTGAGGTGTGCTCTGATGGATACATTAAGTGAGGCCATTATTTATCCTCAATAAGGGCGTTAATAAACCAAACTACCAATTGTCATCGCGCACTCCCTGGAGTTGTTGTGGCCTGCTATTTTTTTTGTTTCCCCAGGAGCTTATTGCTCAGTTTCATGTTTATTTATGGAGGAGACCAAACACTGATATTTTATTAGTATAGTATTAAAGTGGCATGCACAAGAAATGGATTGTTTCCCATACACCTTAAATTGCATGCGTTTTAAACATGGGAATTCTTCGGATGCTTTGTAATGGCGAATTAACAGAGTCTGACGATCAGTTCGTGCATCACATTCACAATCAGACACTCTAATCAACTCAACAAAAAAATTCCCCACTCAATAGATTAATTATTGAAGTATAGGTGCTAAACCCAAGTCTTCAAAGTTGTGGACAGTTGAGTGTCACAAAGACGATAGATTTTGGTGAGATTCAGATGTGATCAGTAAAAAAATTTTTTAACCTTGAACTGCTATCACATTGAGAGATGAAGCAAAACATATTTCAAAAAAGTTAATTGACAGACGATATGACAAAACTAGGTGGAAAAGTGGTAGGGTCAAGAACAAAGCAGATTCATTTGTCAAGTCCGGTTCCAAACCAAACTGTGCAGCAGGTGAAGTATTGTGCTGATGAGTGCCATTAAGTAGTCTTCACCAAAATAGCATGCCACTTGAAGATCGGTGAGAGTTGTCTCTGCAAGTTAAAAATGAGAACTTGGTAGCTGAACATTGGTTTTGCTTCCTCCTTATGTACTGCATATAAGATGTTTCTTTATGGACCAACTTTTGCCAGATGGTGCTATCATGGAAACCTGCACATTTAGTGGCAGTGGTTTTAATGCACATTCTATGCCAAGTCTGCTCAGAATGACTACCTATATAACGAGGATTCAGTCCATCACAGGACGCATCAGGGATGCTTCACACCCTGCTACCAATGCAGCTGGAAGTGGTAGATGCACGTTTTCCAAATGATGTGTGAACCAAACAATGATCGGTAGATGTGTGATACTCAACTGCAACAATGTTCAATTTGAGATCTTGCAGAAGAAACCATCTCATATTTGCTAAATCCTTTTTAATTGGCGCCTTATTTTACAAAAAATTATTCCAAACCTGTAAACTCAAAAAGCATCCTGCTTGTAGCAAGAAGCCATTGCACAGAATTTTGAGCGGTAAGATCTAAACGGCAAAAATAAAGCAATTATAATTTACGTGGGTCAAGTCTTCAAGATTAAAACAATTCAAAAATACTACTACCGAAATCACAGATAGCTCCAAATATGATAGCAACCTTTTACACATATTACCCTATCAACCAACCTTTTACACGCTATCTGATCAAATGCCGGACACAAAAGTGGCAGTGGTCACCAAACCGGCTTTTATACCTCAGGTTAAGCTCGCTCTCCCATACGACGCCGCTGGATGCCTTGGGCATGATTTAACGCTTGGCATGATGGCAGCACAGTTGTGTTATCTCAAAAAAGGCCAACAAGCTGGCCTCACTTGTCCCTGGGTAAAATAAATAATAACTTGTTATGTACTCAAGCCTTTGATGAATCGCAACAAGACTAGCTCAACAATATATGATATACTTCGATCCCACAGTAACATAGAGCATGGGACATAGTCCCACACGCACCGGTGCATGGGTCGGCAAACAGTGATGTGATATGTGTCGTGGCGGAGGAACATTCACCAAAATGTCCAGGCCATTCATTCAGACTCCCCAACTCCGCCCCACCTTTTTTTTTTAAAGGGAATTCAGGTTAAAATTGTGATTCACAATGCTACTTTAAAATGGCTTTCCAAACAGTGATCGGTTCATTTGAAAAATTAATCATAAAGCTTGGACATGTTAACCATAAAAGAAAATATAAATACTTAAAACCAACACCTCTGATCTCACAAATTGCCCGCAACATGCAATGTTAGAATCGAATGAGATTATTTTAAAAACCTTTTTTTCTCCCCCAATTTTCACTATATCCATACCTGCAAGGCTCCGATGCAGCACTCTGTGAAGCGAATCCTTTTAAATCCGGCAATCTCACGCACCCAGACGCTAAAGGGCAGTCTTGGATAACAGCTCTCGTCTACTTCTGGTACGCGAATTCTCTCGGCTACGGTTCCGGGTGAGATTACATGAAGGATGATATGGCTGCGTTGCATAACTTACTAACCTGTCTAAAATCTGTCGACAAGATTCACATTGCCAAAACGAGTTCAATGCAGCACTTTAAAAAATACTTTACCATTTCAGTAATCACAAGCCCATCCGGCTTACATGTCATAGACACGATGAGATTTAGTGATGAGTGAGTAAAAAGCCCACGAGGATGATGTTCAGAGGTACCAATATTACCCTTTAATATGTTTCCACATTACACTGCATGTGCCACAGCATGACCAAAGTCTCAATTTACATTCTATCAAAATTCGTTACAACACACTTTAGCTTTATCTTTCGATACAACAAGGCTTGATTGCAGTGTTTCTGCTGTTGTACAATAATAGAATGTCCCCTTGGAAGCTACTAATTCATGTGACAATTTAATGTAGTGTTCCACAGTAACATTCTTATTCTACACAGCAGAAACTATTGAAGACCATGAAGGGACACACAAACAAGACAGTCTAAGTACACAGCCCCATGCCAATAAATAATATAGCTCGCGTAGCAACTCACCGAGGCACCTGGCGATGCCGCTTGCGCACATGCAGATGAATTGGGAGGGAATGGTTCCAATAATTGTCCATTGCATATTAAAATAAATAAAAGATAATCGTATATATAATTAATTTCTTAAATGAATGCTCAATAGCAACCTCAACCATCCACCGTTTCATCTCACTATGAAAATTTGAAAAGTAGTTTAATTGAAAATTAAATAATTATGATCAATCACTAAATCAAAAATACCCTTTATAGCAATTACTTGATCACTGTCATTCTACATCGCTTTTCCCAGCTCAAAAAGTCCCAAGATATTGCCCTGATTTATTAATACTTTTCTCAATTAATGATTGATTATCAATCAAAAAATAACACATTTTGCCAAAGCACTTCTCACTTTTTGTCCCAATTTCAACTCCAAGTCAAAGGATTGCTGAGATTTCCCCAAACAAACAAACAATGGAGTAAAAACAGATTCTCCCTTTCCTTCTTGCAGCAGGTGCGTCATAATCGCTGGATATGGATTGGAAGGGTGGGTACAAAACACGTCCATTTTAGGATGATTGCTAGACCTTAACTCTGAGGTATATGTAATTAAACTTTCAACCCCCCCCTCAACCCTGGCAGCCCTTCTTCAAATATATCGGTATAATTAAATCGCACTATAAACAAAGCAGCATATATTTCACCTTTCAGAGAATCCTAATCGTCGACCGAGAAGGAAAGGATGACGTGTCGGCGGCGGCAGGAGGATGTGACGTGAGTAGTTTAAAACTGAGTTATAGGCAGAACTGACCAGTTTGGTCTAATATAAAAGACAAGAAGCGCCTGCCCTACACCTCCACTTTGTGGTGAAATATAAGAGGTGGGTGGGTACGTTAATAGGTATTCATCACAGCATTTTTAGATGCTGAATGTGAATGTACACACCACTACTAAAAGAAGATCAAAATGTAAACTTGGAAAGCATATTCAGTTCTTGTTGGCGGCGCAATTTGTATTTGAAGATACTTTACATATATATATTTATTAACGCAAAAATGAAAGCATGCTCAAGGAAACACCAAGTCATTCGTATTCAAAGTTTCAGTACAGACGCACGTGAAATTGAAACAGACTCCAATCAATCAATCAATCTATGGCAACAAGTGTTACTTCACTTTCTTCCACGCAGGCCGGAAAACCTGCAGTGTAGTATAAACACAGCAGAATGCCTCTGTGCTCACCTGGAAATAACCAATAACACTGTAGGACCGGAATTATCTTAACTATGTTGACTAACCGTGATTGAACAACTTGGAAACCATGTGCATGTTCTACCAGTTGCATCTAATTGGTTGAAACTTTTGGATGTCAAAGTGTAATCGAGAATCATATGACTAGCAAACCCACGTCGCATGAAGTTCAGAACACTAGGGTTCATTAGATGTCATATATCAACAGTGTTCACAATGATTTATAGAATTTCATTACTACAATGTTGTACATTTTGTGTGAATTACCTTCTGAGGTAGCTCAGCATATGCGAAAGAGGGTTTTACATTGCAACGCTTTTTCAGGAGTGTCATCGCTCCCGTACGGTGCTGTCGAAACGACGTAATGACGTCAGCGAATGACCTATTCATGACGTATTAACGCTTCAAGCGTGACGTCACACGTCGCCATGCAAACGAATGAAAATAGAAAATCGCAAAAATCAAACCTGTCATCAAACGCGATTCCATAGCCCAGCTGTTACATAGCCACGGATAACCACGCATGCAGAAAAGTGGCACAATCAGATCCGCAGTTTTAATCGGAATACTATACCACAAATAATCGCTTAGCGTATCAAATATAATATAATAACAATGATCGACGACTATCATGGCATTTCGCATGGGACTTTGCAAGCTCAGAGGCCTTGATTCTGAGGAGTTCCCAAAGTTGGTGTTGAAAATAGACTATTCGTTTTAGCATAATGGGTATATGAGTTGTGGTCAACTTTCATCGAAATATGTGTGTAGTTCGGAGAAGAAATTCCAAGTGTTACATATAGCCTGTGACTGATCCACACACTGAACATTTTTCCAAGTAAGCGAAAAATGATTAATCCATAGAAAGTGTTACCTTGCCCGTTGGACCAGGGTATACTATAAAATAGAAAAGTTTCAGACCACTGCCTATCTAATCATTTGGGGAGTTTCCTTCGAATGACAAACGTAGTGGTTAGTGTAAAAAACAAAATAATTATGAATAATAATCATGTTAAAATGTCTATTGTAGTCATATTTAACATTAGCTTATGTAGGGTCTTGGCAACTACCAGAATATTATTTATATAACTAGGGATTGGTTTTGAATTGCGTATGCTAAAAAAATAATTAAATAATAATTGTACATCACCAACAAAATTGAAGAAGGTGTTTACAATCTTTAAAACCATACAGCAGACAAGATTTAAAAGTTTGATGCACTCGTTACACAGAAACATGGAACATACGACTCAACGTACCAGTGAAGTAAGTAGAGGTTTTAACAACCCTCAGTAACGTTAGCTTTATATGTCATGCACATCCAATTGCACCTCACCACCATGTACACAGACCAATATTTGTATTTACTTTGTGCAGATACTCATTGCATGCACAAATGCGTCGAGATGGAAACTGATAAAGTGCATTGGTGCAATCTGCACCCCGTTGCACTGATCAGTCCCTCATAAGCCGAAAGAATCATTTTGCTGACCTGGAAGGATGACAGGCTGAGTCAACCACTGGTGTTAAGCAACGCGCGGGGCTCAAACTGACCCTAATCATCTTATTTCGCCAGCCACCCTTACAGTGAAGCAAACGTAGGCTTTACGCAGTCATCGATTCTTTAGAGAACAGAGGCGACTACATCCACAGCAGAGAGAAGAAAAGCAATATGTTCAAGTCCACAATCTTCCGAGGGCATCAAAATCATGAAAGTTGAAGGACGATAAAGGCGAGTCCTGTTGTGCAAATGCATTCCTCTCATAATAAATTAAATTAATTTAACCTCACAATTTCTTACATTCTACAGTTCGACAAGTTGTCCTCACAATTGCCATAATTACCCATCGACCTCATAAGGCCAAAACTGAAGACACCATGGTTATAACTAAGGAAGTTGCACAATACAATAAGATCACAATCCTCAAATGACATTGCCCAAACTACTTTTGATAAACATGTGTCTATTATGCACATACCACCATGTTTGTCGTCTACAGCGGGTGTTTCATCGGACTCGAATGATGATATTTATACGGTTTTCAAATCACATTCACCAATTTGGATAAGCAAATGCAGGGCTATCAAACATGTCCATCTCTTCTCTTTACAAGTACACTCACACCATCGAAGTTCACAAACGCTAAATGGTGGGAGGGGAGAGAGAATGAACCCAACAGCAAACAGAGCAATCGTAAGAGTTGGATACCGTAGCGTGAGGCTTCTTACACCACCATTGATGGGCACTTTGGAGCAGCTTTGTAGCCAGCTGCTTGCGAGAGCTTTTCCTCCATGGACTTTTGGAGCAGTTTGCTTGTACGTGCTCCTCTCTGTTACTCGTCTCTCTCACTGCATGGTGGAAGTCACGCAATAGCATGGAGAAATGAATAAAGGGTATTACTGAGGCTCAGAGGAGGGAGAGAGCCGGGAGGGGAGGATGTTTCAGGGTGTTCAGAGGATGGAGGGCATTCAGAAGGAGATGGGAGGGTTTTAGAAGGAGGAGATGGCGCGGGTTTCAAAGGGAAATGAGGGAGGGTTTCAAGAGAGGGGGGAGGGAGGGAGGATGTTTAGAGGGGGGTTGTTTCAGAGGCCGGGGAGAGGGAGGTGTTTTTAGTAAGGATGGGATGAGAATGGTGCTTCAGAGGGAGGGGAAAGGGAAAGAGAATTTCAGAGGACGGAAAGGGAGGGAGGGAGAGAGTTCAGAGCGAGGAAGGAGGGAGGGAAGAGTTTCAGAGGAGGGAGAGCGAAGTTGCATTTGGAAGAGAGGAGATCACGGCGCGAGTGAGCGTTTAGAGGGAGCTGGCATCTCGAAGGGCGGAAGGAGTTGAGCAATTTGGAGATTTAGCATTGAACCTATTCTACATTATCAAATCCTCTTCTTTTCATACTTGTTGTTTATATTATCATAACATCATCAAATCACCTACGATTTTAACCGGGGGGGGGGGGTGGGGGTGGGATGATCATCCAATTTTTTTCCTCCAGGTATCGAACATGCCCTGCGCTCGATTTCGCGATCCATCACTCTCACCCCTATGAAAGGCTTATCGAAACGAAACATGAAGAACAAAAAGCCCCAAGAGCGTAAAGAGATGATTAACTGTAACCGAAGCCGCCATTCACACGCGTAAGTAGTATTAAACATTTCAAGAGGGCTGAATATCGTCCTAAAACAGGATAACTTTATGTAATGTATGAACAGGCCAAATTCGAACAGATATCAACTTTGGAGTCGACGTTTCGCTCTTAAACGGGATAATTAAAATAATATAATTCATATAGTAAAAAAAAAAAAATTCAACATAGAATCTTAAACAGGTACCCCTAACAAATATCGGTGAGTTGCGTGTGTATAAACAGGCACTACTGTGACCTGATAATGGCCGTGAGTAATTACCCCTCCCCAATCAACACAATAGCTCGAGTTTCCACGGACCACGAGGGTACGATCGGACGGCCGGACGTGACCACAGAGGAGGTTTTCACCGAGGATGAAGACTGAGAGAGGAAAATCCGTTTGCACCAAGCGGGAAACCTAATCAATACCGAACATACCAAATCCATCATTACAAACGAATCAACGAAACGAAATTACCGAAAATTTCCTTGTAATTTTTTTTCAGGCACTTACGAACAATAATAATAAATAAATAATAGAACGCTCAACAACACAAAGATTCTAACAAGGATCAACATGGCGTCGTCCTCTTTCCTTCCCGCTCCGAACCAAACATGGAACCGCCTCGCCTTCCTCGTCTTTGGTGCAAGGTTAAACAATCACTTCCGAAAATAATAATAATAAATACGTAACACATCATGGTTCGACGTGTCCCTCCCTCGTTCGTTCACGACGTCGCATATCATCGTACATCGACATCACAAGAGTGTCGAGAGACACCATATCAACGATTCTCCTCCAACTCGACCACACGACCACACACAATACACACAGACTCTCTTCCCTCCGACATGTCCACTAAACCGCAAAAGTAAAAATAAAAAAACACAAAGTACAACTTGATGCAAGACTAACGCGCTCGCGAAAACGACAACGCACACCAATCCCGCGCTTTATCACGAAATAAATGGACTATGTACACTTCCCGGCATGCACACCGGCACGTTTCCGTTTCGGCGACGTCACCTCGTTAGAAACGCATGACTCCACATCCTGAAGGGCACTTTATAGTCGACCTATGCAGAGAGACTCCGGCTTTGAAATGTTTTCTTTTTCTCCGCCCCGTGTACGATCCAACCTTTAAAGAGACACACGGAATCACCGGATGAGACCGACAACGTTTCTTCACCCGGCCTCATATCTTATGTAAGAGTTCCTGCTCCGTGTCATGTAATTCCGTTCCGGGTTTGAAATACGATGATACTCTTGCGGATTGATATAATCACGCGGTGATCTCTGCCGAGACCGGCGACGCTGCTGGGGCCCACAAAAACCCAAGTTATAATCTACATGGTGACGAACACCGATGGTCTTCTTATTGTTAGATACTTCCCATTTGGATTGAAATTACTCCAGAAATATTTCGGTATCATGATCAAATGTTGATGCATTGTTGGAGTACAGTGAATCATGGAGAATCTTGACTTGAGGACGAGATGAGCCTCATCACGACAGCATTTAAAGCAAAGTCATGGAGAGGCTACTTCCTACAACCTCAAATTGACACATGCCAAAAAATTGTAAGTTCGCAAAAGGAGGTTTCAGTATGATCGGCATACTTAAATGACGACTCAAGCCTGACCTTCACAGAATTGAAGACCTGAGTGCAAGACATTACTTTAGTCCAAATAACACTTTGGATTGAGGATCAAGTTCTCAAAACATGCTGCATACTTTTTTTTTTTAAAGTGAATCAACCTGGCAGCCATGTTCTGGTCACATGGCTATACGTGAGACACCCTTTTGGTGGAAAATAATCTTTATTACGCGAAAGACGAGAATTATTGGATCAGTACTTTTTGGGCTAATAACTAGAATTAAGGTCTTTTGGTAAATACTGTAGGTACTTCTTGTGAGCTAAATACCGAATTAGGACTTTGTGCTAAAATAGCCTGGATCTTAGGTATTTTTTGTGCCTAAGATACTGGTACTTATGGTACGTTTTTGTGGCTAAAACCTGGACTTAGTTACTTTTTGTGGCTAATCCGCAGCTGCAACTCTCAGATTGGACATGATCCACACGCAGGCCCGCTATTCCGAAATGATGCCCATTCTATTGGACCCATACTGTTTCTAGATTGTTAGGTGCTTGATGAATTACCATAAAGGTATGCGTATGGATGGTAGTGGCACTAGTCTTCCGCAGCATATCCTAGCTCTCCTCATAACACGCTTTCACCCTTCGCTACTTAAATGCAAACAAGCATTCGCCTAGAAGTGCTCTATCAGCCAACAATGAACCAACCGTCGAAGACGGCAGTGAAAGCATGTGCACTTCCGAATAACCTTTCTCCACACACTGATACAGTACAATCAGTTTCCAGATTACCATTCAACCAGTTCGCCGTCGAACCTATTCGATTTGAGTCAAAACAAAAATTTGATTCTTGTATTATTTGAATTCATATGAGGTATGTATGCAGCTATCAATGTGATATGAGAAGCCGAACGATTGAATGCATCTAAAATCAAGTTCGTACACTGTATACCTGATTTGGCTTAGGAGCAATCAGCATCCTTCGTTGTGAATCTAGAGTTCACAATATTCTGTTTTGATTATTGAATTAACCAAATAACAGCCCTTTATTGCGTGCAACTTTTGAAGCTGAAAGACAGTGCTCAACTTCTAAAATAATTGTGGGAAAAGCGAGAGGAAACATCTGCTAGTCTTGACAACCGCCACCCTCCCCTGAAGAACTACACTATTCCCCTGCCAGGTTGTTATGGGACTAATGACCACATAACCTGCTGCCTGCAAAGCGCGAACCTATGTACACAAAACTCTTCACATTCATAGGTTAAAGGTTTGAATGGCACAGACCAGCAAAAGTTTCTTCAGATTGAGTAGCCGAGAAGTGGCACCTTTTAGGGTCAGCAGTCCTTATGGAACCACGTTCCGGCCTGAAAATGGGTTCCTGTAAAATCATGCAAAAACCGAGGCCCTCGCGTCCAACGTGCTCAGTAGGAAACCTTTTGTTCCCAGAAATTTTGGACTACGAGTACTCTTGTGCTCGATCTGGAATCACAGCGATACCTCATACGGACCGCGACGCTGCTTGGGCCTGCGATAAACAGTATCTTACAAATACCCTGCAAACGTGGAAGCACTCCACTAAAACTCTCTCATGCGAGGTGCAGTTATACATGACTAAAATTTTCTTCAGTCAAGGTGTGAAAGACAGGAATAGTCTTCCCGGAATTTTGTGGATGCTCAGTCTGGAAGCTTTTCAAAAATAGCCGTTTAAACAGTCTTGGTGGGATGAGCATATTCTTCGTGCTTACTGACCATTCCAGTACTGAGTACACATCCTGCACACAACCATCAAATTAACCAGAGTTTACCACTCCATAGTGCAGATTGGAAAACTTCTACAGAACACCTTCCTTCCATAGACATTATGATGATGATGAGTCCCATGGGATGTTTGGGATGAAAGCGCACGACTTTGGATATATCATGAGGCCGCAATCATAATAATAATAGGAAGAGAGACTTACATGCGTGCTGTGCCATGCGCCAACT
Organism: Eptatretus atami; assembly: GCA_035128595.1. Taxonomy (NCBI): domain Eukaryota; kingdom Metazoa; phylum Chordata; class Myxini; order Myxiniformes; family Myxinidae; genus Eptatretus; species Eptatretus atami. The sequence goes on along the minus strand of CM068961.1, from coordinate 32,657,578 downwards.
TAAAAACTTATTACGAAACGAGCAGCCTGAAACTTTTCAAGCTACAAGTGAGTGACCAGTGACAATTGTGTTTGGGTTAATTAAAACAACCCTTTTGAGATAATAATTAACTGCCTTAGCTTTTAATTTACATAAACATTAAACGAACTTGACCGCATTCAACACATCAAACAGTGTCAAAGCGTAAAAACGGAGTTAGTGCCTGCAGCACACAATCCCTATGCCGAGTCCTAGCTTCATGGACCATGAACATACTACTGGATCCATGGCTTGACCAATAGATAAGCGAATCGATCAGGGAGACAAGAGGCCTGGTGGAAAAACACATTATTCGCTATAAAAATTGAGCTGGAAATCTGGAGTACTGTTCTGGAGCTGAGGAAATGAGAGAATTATTAGAATATAGCATATATAAAAATAATTTATAGACATTTTTCGAACTCGCGCCCGCCGGCGTGCGAACGACCACGTGCTGGATCGCGTACGTCCGCCATCCGGACAGGACATTCCTCGTGACCCTCCACTAACGTCCGGATCAGTCACGGTGGGCCTTTCTGGCCGCCACACGATCGTGCCAAGTCGCCACCCGCGTAGGATTTAGGTTGTTCGCCACTGACCTACCTAAGTACCCACTCGGATGGTAAACCGGGCGACCGCACCTCGCCGCAGTCGGGGGGAAACTTCGGGGGGGAGGGGGAACACCGGGCGCTTAAGCGATCCGTTCCTCTATCGGGTAATCCGACAAGTGTTATCGTCCGCTCACGTTCCAATTAATGTATCGGCTCCGCCACTCAAACCCTTACGTTAAGCAAGATTGGAATCCATCAAAGAGGGAAGGAGCCCAGCGAAAACGGATCGGAACATTCAACAGAAGCACATTTTTCACAGCCTCACCATAGTGATGCAACATATAGCACTCAGTACAGGCCCAAATCAATTCAAAATCACATATTCACATAGATCAAAAGCAACACATGAATAGCATGCGAGCCCCTACGGACCGACTAAACGCAACACTCGTCAACATTATATAACATTCTACTACGACCTGGCCGCACACACACACTCTCACACAGACCCCAAAAGATAAATGGAATACGCGACTTCCCTGCGTGAGTCCTTGGCGACCTCACTCCTCTCCGGCCTAGCTCGCTCACTCTGCGAGCGTCTCTCGCCCACCTCGACCCGAATCCTCCCCACTCGACGCGATATCTCCTCTCGACGCTCGATCTCCGCATATCCTCCGCTCCCTGACGCCTGAGCATCCTCCGCTCCACTCACGCGAGATCCCTCCGCTCCACTCGAGGCACGATCATTCCCGCTCCACTCACGCGGATCCCTCGTCTCCACTCGACGCGAGTCCTCCGCCACTCCGACGCGAATCTCCGCTCCACTCGGACGCGAGATCCTCCGCTCCATCGACTCGGTCCTCCGCTTCGCACTCGGACCCGATTCCTCCGCTCCACTCGACGCGAGATCTCCGCTCCATCTCGACTCGAGTCCTCCGCCCCCTCGACGCGAGATCCTCCGCTCCCTCGACGCGAGATCCTCCGTCTCACTCGACGCGCAATCCTCCGCTACCACTCGACGCAGTCCTCCGCTCCACTCTGACGCCAGTCCTCCCGCTCCACGTCGACGCGAGAATCCTCCGCTCACACTCGACGCGAGATCTCCGCTCACTCGACCGAGAGCCTACCGCTCCACTCGACGCGAATCCCCGCTCACCTCGACCGAGATCCTTCCTGCTCCCTCGACAGCGAGATCTCCCTCACTCGACGCATGATCCCGCTCCACTCGACGCGAGATCCTCCGTCACTCGACGCGAATCCTCCTCGCTCCTACTCGACGCGCAGATCTCCGTCCACCGGAGCGAGATCCTGCCCTCCACACCGACGCGACCTTGTCATCCCCTCCTGCCTCACTCGGACGCGAGATCCTCGCTCCACTCGACGCGAGACCTCCTCCACGTCGGACGCGAATCCTCCGCTCCACTCACGACGCTAACATCTCAAGCGCGAAGATCTCCGCTCCATCGATAGAATCCGTTCCACTAGCACATCCTCCGCTTCATCGACCGAGATCCATCGCTTCTATCAAGAAAAGACGCAACTTTACCGCTGACTTGCGATTTCCTACTCTCCTTCTCTACCTCTTCAACCCTCGAATACCTCTCGTCTCTTCCGAGCCCAACCTCCTTCCGTCGTCAGCCTCTTTTATCGCCCTGGGGACCCGCCCCTACCTCGCCCCCGTATCTCGCTCCACCCCTCTTCCAACATAGCGGAACTTCCAGATAGGCGTGTCCTCGTCCAATCGTTGCCATGCGTATCAGGGAGATGAGGGAACATGTGGGAGACGCACCGACTTCCCTTGCACCAGGCCTCTGCAACCGCCTGCGAGTACGGAACGCCGTCGGTGTGCATTGTGGCGTGGGTTTGGCATGTTTATAACTGACGCTTGGTGCGTTGTTGTACTGGTGGCGTGGTTGCGTTGTTGTAATGTGCGTGTTGGCTGTGTTTTGTGCGTGGTTGGCGTGTAGTGTTGGCATTTGTTGTAGTGCGTTCGTAAAATAAAGCAAGAACACGAAACGCCTAATCAAAGTTGTCGCAGCCGATCATAATCCACATAATTCCCTCTAAAACAACGGGTTTGGGCTAACATACATGTACTTAAAATCTATAAAAAATATATCTCACCTACGGGACCTGAATGGTGTAATGCGAATTTCCACAGCCGTAACAATATAAAGCATATGAGGGGCAATCATTGCAAAAAGACCAATCGGTGATAGCTCCTGAGCAGGGTCACCAAAATACAGACTTCGACGTTCTTCCTTTTTTGACTCTTTCTCCCGCATTCCCTTTGGATGCAAAGCCATCAATGAAGTGCCAACTGTCCTTCAAGCCTGACTTTTACACCTCACAACACACATTCAACCTCTGCACCTCTCCAACCACCCACATCATCCACCCCATTCGGGAGCACGTGAACCAGCCGGTTCACCGATAGTGGGGCAACTTAGCTAAATATAGCATAACAATTGTGCATTTTGTGAGGAAAGCACCAAATCTGGAACACTAGTAGCCTATCATATTATGAACAGATTTGGATATTG
>CM068961.1:32597512-32611780 GCA_035128595.1 Eptatretus atami | reverse complement strand
TCGCGAGAATAATACAGGCAAGAATTACAATGATCAAACTAGAGGGGGAGCACTCGGTGGAGTGCAAAACCTCCGCCACCAATAGTGCTGGGCCTTAAGGAACTGATATCCTATTCTTGTAGTCAAACGGATCAGACTCTACTGAACCACGATTGAATAAACTAAACTAGATCGACGCGAGGATGTAGAAATGCCAAAAAAAACAAAAAAAAAAAAAACTTTTTTTAATAAAAAATTTGCAAAATTTTGGGTTTTTTTTCTCTACATTGTTTTTGGTGGAAATCACTTAAAACATGTAGAACCAAAAAAAAAAATCAAATATTTCAAATAAAATCGAAATTTTTAAAAAAAAAGTTGCACATTTTTTTTCTCTAACAAATTTATTTATTTTTGGTTGGAAATCACTTTAAAACATGTAAAAATGCAAAAACAAAAATTCAAATATTTTTTCAAAATGGCCGCCATAGCGGCCATATTGGACTTTGGACCAAGTCCAAAATCTAATGGCATGATCCTGGACCATACCTAATCCCCAACCAAGTTTCGTCGAAATCCGTCCAGGAGTTTTCCATAATACTGTTCACAAACAAACAACAAAACAAACAAACAGACGGGTGAAAACAGTAACCCGTCCATCTTCGATGGCGGAGGTTAACTAGAGGGGGAGCACGGGAGAGTGCAAAACCTCCACCGCCATATGCTGGGTCACTCAAGTGGAACCTTATATCTTATTCATTAAATATGATGTCAACAGTGCTGACAGAGTTAAGTTCTTTCTCCAACATTTTGGGGGGGGGGGGGGGGGGTGGTTGGAAATCATAAAACATGTAGAAATGCAAAAAAAGAAATGAAATTTTGTTGAAAAAAAAGTTGCAAAATTTTTTTTTCTCTAACATTTTTTTTTGGGGGGGGGGGAGGGGTTGGAAATCACTTAAAACATGTAGAAATGCAAAAAAGTTTTTTTCTCAATTTTTTTTGGGGGGGGGGGTTGGAAATTATTAAAAATGTAAAAGCAAAAAAAAAAAATTCTCTAAATTTTTTGGGGGGGAGGGGGGTTGGAAATCACTTAAAACATGTAGAAATGCAAAAAAAAAAATTTTCTCTATTTTTGGGGGGGGGGGGTAACAATTTTTTTTGGGGGGGTTGGAAATTACTTAAATCATGTAGAAATGCAAAAAAAAAAAAATTCTCTAAATTTTTTTTGGGGGGGGGGGTTGGAATCACTTTAAACAATGTAGAAATGCAAAAAAAAAAATTTTCTCTATTTTTGGGGGGGGGGTAACAATTTTTTTGGGGTTGGAAATCACTTAAAACTGAGAAATGCAAAAAAAAAAAAAAAATAAATAAATAAATAATAATATCTCTAACAACTTTTGGGGGTGGGGACAAAGTCCAAAATTTAATGGCTAGATCCTTGGACCATACTAACCCCCACCCATCGAGTTCGAAATCTGTCCAGGAGTTTTTTCCGTAATACTGTTCACAAAAAACAAACAAACAGACAAACAGACAGGGGTGAAAACAGTAACCTCCGTCCATCTTCGAAGATGGCGGAGGTTAAAAATTATACAATTCTACTTAAAGGACAGGCGCCACACACTCAGACACACACTCGGACAAAATAAACACAGTTGAATGGCAAAAGACTTTTGCAGTCACGGAGGGAGGGAGCTGAGGTCGCAGTTCTTTCGGTACCTGAACGTTCCGAGGGAAGGATGTCCGTGGTGCGGCACCCGACAGAGGTCGTGCAGCTCGGCCACAGCTGCACGTGTGGAGACGCGGTGCGGCGAAGGAGCCCGGGTGGAGAGCGCGGAGTCCAAGGTAGAACGGGGCAGCAGACAGGAGCAGGACCCAACGAGAGACCCGGTCAAGGTTGGGTGTACTCGGACCAGCACAAGTCGGGCCGCCGAGGCGAGACGTGCGCAGGCCCTCCGTGATCACGACCTTCCTTCTTCAACCAACAACCAAGGGACCAACTCAACTAACGACCTTCCTTCCTTCTTTGCCACCAGCCAACGAACCCACCGAACTCTCTCACTACCAATGAACGAACGAACGAACGAATGAATGAATGAATGAATGAACGAACTTCAAATCCAACCAGCGAACCTCTTCCTGCCTCAACCAACAATGAACTCTCCGACTCTCTCACTCTACTCTGAGCCCTGAGGATGGTGTCGTAATTTATAGATCCCCAAGGTCGGTGAGGGGCCTTGGCGAAGCTGACGTCATCATCCGTCCTGATTGGACAGGGCCTTCATGGGGTCCGCCCTTCCTGGGCGGGGTTTTGGCCAGGCCGGGAAAGCCCGCCCACTCCACGCGTGTCTGGACCCATCAAGAAGGAATTGGAACGTTTGGGGAAGCCGAGAAACTGGAACAGCGAACGCGAAGATTTTGCCTCGAGAAACGAGCCTCCGGAGACAGCAGATGGACAATGGTGCGCTGTGGCCAGCGAACCGAGGGCTGCAAGCGCTATGGTACCGTGGATCGTAATGGAGGGGATATAATGATTTATTAATCTAACTAAAAAAAACATCACAACGCACCCCAGTGTCTTCCCACTACACACAAGGTAGGGATCTATCTACACATATACTTAATGGAATAACTGACTTCGGGACAACTGTATGTTTGTATGCATACGGTTCCAAGAACCGTAACAATATTACTGTGTGTATTTATTTCAAGTATTCGTGAAAGGTTATGCAAAGAAGAATTTTATAACAGTTACAGGGAAACAAAAATCAGGCCGGGTCAACATGACCCACTTCTGCATTCCAGGGGGTAATGCATTTTTAAAATATTTTTTCCAACGATCCTGAAAAAATACAAAATAAAAACAGACCCACATAGGAACATGCATTACCCTTTATTTGAAACATTTGTGAAAGGTCAAGCATAAAAATGTTTTTATTAAAAAGTTATAGGAGAACAAAAATCAGGCTCGGTCAATATGACCGGATTCTGCGTCACAGGGTACAGGAGGAGAAGCCGGTTGCATACACTTCACGATCCCTCCAGGAGGTGGAACACCGGTATGCTCAAATTGAAAATGAAATACTTGCAATCCTCCACACCTGTATGAAATTCCACTGCGACATATTTGGCAAGACAGTGACTGTATTTATGGATCACAAGGCACTTCAAGAGGTTTTCAAGAAAACCTCCCATGTGCCTGCAGAAGATGCTGTTACTTCTGCAGTGGTACGATCTCGAGGCAGTGCATAAAAGTGGCAACGACATGCAGCTCCCAGATACACTGTCTCGGGCTTATCAGACTCACCAGTTGTCGGGACAAGAAGTCAGTCTGGAGCAGGTTTCCATGTTCGACTTCATCTCCATCACCAAGGAGAGGAATGTCCAGCTGCAGGAACAGACCCAACAAGAGCTACAACTTCTGTTGGACATGATCCACACTGGATGGCCCAGCTATCGAAATGAAATGCCCATTCTATTGAGACCATACTGGGATTCTAAGAGTGAGTTAGGTGTCTCTGATGGAATTATCCATAAAGGTATGCGTATGGATGGTAGTGCCAGCTAGTCTCCGTCAGCATATGCTCTCCATCATACACAGCTTTCACCTTGCTATTGTAAAGTGCAAACAGCATGCTCGGGAAGTGCTCTATCAGCCAACAATGAACCAACAGATCTAAGAGGCAGTGAAAAACTGCACTACATGTGCAGATTACCAGAATAAGCCTCCTCCAGAACCACTGATACCGACACAGATTCCAGATTTACCATTCAACCAGGTCGCCGTGGACCTATTCGAGTTTGAGTCAAAACAATAAATTTTGATTCTTGATTATTATTCGAAATTCATAGAGGTATGTGAGCTCAAGGATACGAGAAGCCGCACAACGATTGATGCTCTAAAATCCATATTTCGTACACATGGTATACCTGATGGTCTTAGGGACCGGCAAGAGACTGTCTGCTCAGAAGCGTCATCAAGATACTAATCCTAATAGAACATTTCAGAGAAGCTGCCAGAGAGCGGCTAGGCACCTGCCGCTCTCTCACAATGCCAACTCGAACCCCACATTTCGTAACACCCACCCTGGACCGCACCTTCACCAGCCAACCCACTGACCGGACCACACATTCAATCGGCCCGGGGACAATCATCTGCAACTTCTTTGCTGAGTAGCTGCTTTCACTCATTCACCCATAAACACGCTCCAACATGGGTCACCTGCCCACTGTCACCTCGACCAGCTCAGCCACCACATTACCTTGATCGTGCACCAGCTCAGCTACCCGTCTCTTGGCAATGACCCACCCACTCATGATTAATAACCCCATGCTCACGTTCTTCCGCCTATTCCTAACTGCCACCATCATGAACATTCACACTCAAGATGGCCCCAACCTACACTCACAATGGCCCCTCGACCACAGGCCCACTCTCGTGAGACTGCTCAGCTTGCTCTCCTAATGGCTGCACGCCTTTACTCTCGCAATGGCCATTCTCGGCTATGCCCTTGCTTGCCCACCCCCCGGCCCCCCAAGCTCTCATTAGCGCTTTCGCCATGGCTGTTCGCCCACCCATCCCAACTCCCACCATCATGACAAGCCTCCCCTCAAGAATGCGTCACCTACTCTCGCAATAGCCCCTCAACCACATGCCACCGTCATGAGGACTCTGGGCTGCTCTCGTTAACGGCCGCCTGCCCATTCTCAGACTGGCAGCCGAAACCCACTCTCCCTCAAAAAGGGCTGCCTCTGGACGCCCGAAACTCTTGTCCATCGACCACCTGCCAAGATAGACCCTTGCCCCACGCATGGTCGCTCGCCTATCTACATGCCTCTGGACAATGGCACTCGCCCACTTGCCATAGTAGTCGTGTCTTAAGGAAAACATTGTAACATGCTGGACTAAAGCACCAAAGTTGCGCACACGTGTTTGGGCCACACAGAAAGAAGCTTTAGAAGGGGGAGGAGGGGTGCCTGGCTAGGTCACTTGGGTTAAAGGCCCAGATGAAGGGTTATCCAGATAGCTGCCAGTGTGCTCTATGATAAGCTCATTTTTGCATATATAATCTTTTATTTTACTCACTAGCAAATACTCATCCATCCACTTCGCTGATGGCGAATACTGAGAGGGGGGGAGGAAAGAAGGGGAGATGGGTGTGGGAAGAGAGGAGGGGTGGGGGAAGGGAAGGCAATGAGAGGTGAGAGAAGTTGAAGGCAGACGGGGTGGTAAAGTGTTAATTACAATTCATTACCGTCTCATCAAAATGATTCTGCATAGAATAACATTTGAAGATGGAAAAAAAAAAGTCTGAAATTAATTTTCTACCGGGCCTTACTGTAGTTAATTGTCCAGAGACAAACACCGCCCGGCCATGTCCGGAGATAACAACAGTCAGACACGTATGGAGATAGACAGTTCGGATATTGTTCCAGAGACAGACAGGACAGACAGGTTGGTGTGGGTAGATGGTGGTTTGCACTGTATTAGGGAGGGGGTGGAGGGAGGGATTTACAAAGAGACAGAGGGGTGGGGAAGGGGAAGGCAATGAGAAGGTGATGAGAAGTGAAGGCAGACGGGTGGGAAAGTGTTAATTTACAATTCATACCGTCTTCATCAAAATGATTCTGCATAGAATAAACAGTGAAGGATGGAAAAAAAAATAGTCTGAATCAATTTTCTACGGGCCATACTGTAGTTATTTGTCCAGAGGACAAACACCGCCCGGCCATGTCCGGAGATACACAGTCCAGACACGTATGGAGATAACAGTTTGGAATGTTCCAGAGGACAGACAGACAGAGACAGGTGGGTGGGAAGATGGTGGTGCACTGTAATTAGGAGGCGGGTGGAGGGGGATGTACAAAGAGACAGAGGGTGGGGGTAGGGAAGTTAACAGAGAGACTATGTTATGCTTTTATGATCACACACCATACACACACACACACACACACCACACAACTATATATAGCCAAATTAACAACGCGCCGCTTTGCTTAACGGGGTTATTTAAGGGGGGCGGTAAGAATGAGGCGGAGAGGAGGGGAGGAATAGGTGAGGGTAGGGTGAGGAAGGGAGAGGAGGCTAGAGAGTAGGCGATATCGAGGTGCGCGTAGGCGGAAGCGAGGAAGAGGGGGGAGGGAAGGCAAGTTCAAGGCATGTGACGGGAGGGTCCGACCGGACAAAACCACCCGTCTGCACGATGGGTTATATTAAGGGGGGGGGGAGAAAAGAACGGGAGAGAGAGAGGGGTGGGAGGGACGAAGGCAGAGAGGGAGGAGGATAGGAAGTTAGAGGAGCGAGGAGGGGGCAGTGCAGTTGAAGGGGTGGGGAGGTGTGGGACAAAAAAGCAGTAAACAATGCGTAAATAAAAATATTATTTACAAACCAAGAGCATTAAAATCAATGGACGTATTACTTAAGTGTTGTCATCAATGGGGTTGGATACAGTACTATTTGCCTTTTGTGGCAGGCACATTCAGATGTGCAGGCTGTCCAGTTGAGGTGAAGGGCTAGAAGATGAATGGAAGCCGACTCGCTTGGAATTTAAAAAGAAGAATTTCATAATGAGACTTGAGTAGCTGCCTTCATTTCTGCTTCAAAGACCTCCTTTAACCATTTCAGGACAAATACACATCAGGAATTTCAGGAATGTTTTGTTGCTTTTAGAAGAATCCAAAGTATTTAATAAAAATTATCAATAATTGTAAAGGGCATACCAGTAGGGGAAACATTCCTCGCGTTGTTGATTATGTAAGAGTGCGTAGTGGGGCAACTTAGCATAAACATTGTGCATTTTGTGGAGGGAAAGCACCAAATTTGGCACACTAGTAGCCTAACATATTATTGAACAGATTTGGAATTGGCTATCTCAAATTCAGCCGCTGATGGCTGTGGCAGCATTTTCCAAAATGGCCGCTAGCGCGTTTACTATAATTTCACTCTAAACATTGTTTGAACATTTATTAAAAGCTAATAAGAAAAACATAACCTGTACCACCCTCAAGTTTAAAAGATAACGCCATTTGCAGATGCGCTGCTAATTATTTGTTGTACCGACACACGACTATCTCACTCATAGAAATTGGTTGCTTGAGAAGGTGGCAAACAATCAAGCGCTTGTGTCTGATTGATATGAATACCAACATCGCTTTATGTAAAATCAGTGGTTGTGGAGAAGGTGGCAAACGAATCGCGGGCTGCGTCTGATGATATGAATTACCAACATCGCTTATGTAAGTGTCATGTGGTTGTGAGAATGGTGCAAACGAATCAAGGGCTGCCGTCTGATCAATATGAATGCCAACATCGTTATGTAAAGTCAGTGGTTTTGAGAATTGGTGGCAAAACGAATCGCGGGGCTGCGTTCTGATTGATATGAATTACCAACATCGCGATGTAAAGTCAGTGGTTGTTGAGCATGGTGCAAACGAATCATTGGGCTGCGGCTCATTTCATATTGGAATACCGACATCTCACTCATAGAAAATGATCGAGAGATGTCTGATTTTAAATTGTTCTGAATCGTGACAGTTCTGCTCTGTTAATATTTCTCAATTTGTGAGACTCTCTCCACACAACACACAAAGCTGGCTTCAAGTGCGGCGTTTTGCACTTGCAACACTTCAGACAGCTTTCTGCCTGCCAGTACTAGAGCTCATAGCCAGTGTGGTCTGCTTTGGGTAGCTTCGTCCAGTGTGGCGTACACCTCCTCGTCATTCTTCACCCAGCCCAGCTGGATGGAGGAGGCAGACATGGTGTGGTAGCTGTTTTGACACCCACACATTGCCTCCTTGGTAGGGGGCCGCCCTCTTACATGCTCCTCCAGAGCGCCTTGGTTGGCGGATCGAGTTGCACGTGTGGCTACTTATCGCGAAGGAGTTTCTTTCTGCGCCTGTGGTGCGTATGGCCGGTTTGTGCTTGATTGCAGTTAGAACTTCAGCACTTGGGCAATGCAAGTGCTCGCAGGCGTTGTGTCTGCCATCTGATCTTTAATGCTGCTGGACCTGAGGACCATGGCTCACAGGGCAGTCAGCAGTGGATGGACAGTCTCGTTGGCTCTTCAGGAATCGACCTGAAGGCTCGAGCTTCTTCAACATGTGGCCGCGCAACGGTCTAGTGCATGCACGTGCAAGATGGACACACATTATCACTGTCCAGATACAGCTTTGATGAGAGCAAGCCCCAACGCTCTTCAATACCAGGCAGGACGTCTCTCACCCTTTGTGTGTGCACGCATGTCAGGGAACATGGGTTAAGGAGTCTCTGCTTCAGTCATAGTGGAGGTGGACTCTTGTGTAGAGCTTAACCCCTAGCTGTTCCATTCTGTGTGATAGGAGTCTACGAGATTAGCTAATGAACACCTGGTGCTGGTCTCCTCTCTAGCTGCTTCTATTTTAGAGGACCAGTTCGGCGAAGACAATACGTGAGTACTTCTCGCTCCTTGTTTTGTACTGGGTCCCTCAGACTGGCCTTTCTAACACGGTTGTGCAGCACTGATAAGCACATTCTTATGGTACTTGGCGTCCTGGGCGACTCATGTCCCGGCACGAGTCGGCCGAGCAGTTCTGTGTCTTCAAGAATGGCTGCCAGTCTGAACTTTACTGTCCATTTGAAGTTGCAACTTCGTGAACACCATCAGTTCCTGCGGTTGCCTGCAGAAGAAACACCTGGGCTTCTTTGGGCCTTCTCTGTACTGGATGATCTTGAATGAAATCTGGTGCGTTGCACGCATCTGGTACACATGGATCTCTCCTTCTGTCATGAGTGTTCGCTTTTCTGCCTTTGCAATTTTGTATTGTTATATTTGAGCTTGCATGTTTGATGGTACAAAGCATTGTTTGCAACCATGGCCGCTTCAATGCATACCCTTTCGTTGAGTCTTTCCAAGTGAAGTGTTCCTGGTAGTTGTCCAAGCTCACTGAATCTGATCAAATTGGCGTGAGTGAACTGACCACTCGAGTCTTTTCGCTTGGAGCTGTGAAGGACATGTAGAGACTCTGCTTTGTCCTCTTGGCAAATGATACACAGCTTCTAGTTAGTCTGCGTTGGGTGCGTTGATGTTGATGGACAGGGACGCTCAAGGCCAACCAATTGGAAGCCTTGGACATGGTCAAGTTGTTCAATGTTACACTAGTATCTTCTGTTCACCAGCAACCACACCATCAGGATCTGCAATGACACAATGTAAGATAAATTAGTTATGAATGAAACCGGTTTTCTCCTAGCCATAGTCTAAATACTATTGCATTTGTAAAATCTTCTACAGACGCTGGTGACGCACATAGACATTCACACCCATCATCTGAGTTACATGGCTTCATTCCCAATACGACCGAATCATCCATATTTAGGTTACTCGAGCCGATGTGCTGAGATGTTTGCGATTGACTGTAAGAGTCAATAAAAAACGCAGTTTCAGAAAACGGTAAGGGTTACTCAACAACTTACCAAACAAATTAGCTAAGCCATGAAAATGGCAACAAAATGGAAAACTACTTACAAATGGTTTGGCATTGCCGTCAATCGAACAAAGGATAACCCGAAAAACTAATAGTTATCATGGTAAAGATATATCTCGCCAACACGGCGGTACGAAGAGAGAACTTCCTCACTCAGTAGCAAACTGGAACTGGCGCGCTGAAGGCAGAACGGAAATAATGCAGAACCTCGTAACCCGGTAATCCGTGACCGAGATAATCCTATGACCAAACATGCACCCCGCAAACCAAACTCAACTTGATGAACTACGGTTAACAATGGGATAGCATAGAACTCTATGGGCACGAACAAAAATAACAATGAATCGAGTTAACAGTGTAACTGGCATCAACCTATTGTGCGCGATTAATTCCGGGTCAATATGCATGCACACCACTTCTGCTACCATGTGCCAAGCAATCGTGCTATGATGTTTATCATTGGTTTTCATTCAGAATCTGTCTTAATAAGACTAATTAGTCCTTTAACTTTTTTTCTCAACCAAATCAAATTGTTACTTTCTTTTGACCATTATTGGACTTTATTAGTAAATAAACTTTCACTATCAACCTGCATTCCTCTCCAGTAAAGCAGATACGTGTCTTTAACAGTAACACTGGTGGCAATTTTGAAAAATGGCTGCCACAGGCCATCAGCGGGCTGAATTTGAGATGGCCCAATATCCAAATCTGTTCATAATAGATAGGCTACTAGTGTTCCAGATTTGGTGCTTCCTCACAAAATGCACAATTGTTATGCTATATTTATGCTAAGTTGCCCCACTATCGGTGAACCGGCTGGTTCACGTGCTCCGAATGGGGTGGATGATGTGGGTGTTGGAGAGGTGCAGAGTTGAATGTGTGTTGTGAGGTGTAAAAGTCAGGCTTGAAGGACAGTTGGCACTTCATTGATGGCTTTGCATCCAAGGATGCGGGAGAAGAGTCAAAAAAGGAAGAACGTCGAAGTCTGTATTTTGGTGACTCCTGCTCAGGAGCTATCACCGATTGGTCTTTTGCAATGATTGCCCCTCATATGCTTATATTGTTACGGCTGTGGAAATTCGCATTACACATTCAGGTCCCGTAGGTGAGATATATTTTTAAGTACATTGTATAGTTAGCCCAAACCGTTGTTTAGAGGGAATTAATGTGATTCATTCGGGCTGCGACACTTGAGTTAGGCGTTTTTTCTGTTCTTGCTTTATTTTCGAACCAACTACAACAATGCAACACTACAAACAACGCAACCACGCCACACTACAAAACGCCAACCAGCCACCACTACAACAACGCCACCACGCCACCACTACAACAACGCCAAACCACGTCGCCATTACACAACGCCAACCACGCCACCACTGAACAACCAGGCGTTCCGACTCGGCACATCGGTTGCCAGAGGCCTGGCCTTCAAAGGGAAGCAGGCGGCCCCGGCCCCCGTTCCCCCTCCTCCCACGAACGAATGGCACCGATTGGGACGGAGGGACACCAGCCCCTTCTGGAAGTTCAGCATGTTCTGGAAAGAGGGTGGGAGCCGGAAAACGGGGGCGGAGTGGAGGGCGGGGCGCGGGCGATAAAAGAGGCGACGGAGGCGAAGGAGGATTTCGGGCGTCGAAAAGGGGACGGTAGAGGCGACGGAGTAAGAAGAAAGAGAGAGGAGAATGCGGCGCGGTAAAAGGGAGGCGAAGGCGAAGCGGAGGATCTCGCGTCCGAGTGGAGGCGAGGGATCTCGCGTCCGAGTGGAGCTGAGGATCTCGCGTCGAGTGGAGCGGAGGATCTTCGCGTCGAGTGGAGCGGAGGATCTCGCGTCGAGTGGAGCGGAGATCTCCGTCGAGTGGAGCGGAGGATCTCGACGTCTAGTGGAGCGGAGGATCATCGCGTCCGAGTGGACGGGAGGATCTGCGTCGAGTGGAAGCGTTGGAGGATCTCGCGTCGGAGTGGAGCGGAGGATCTCGCGTCGAGTGAGAGCGGAGGATTCGCGTCGAGTGGAAGCGGAGGATCTCGTCGTCGAGTGGGAGCGGAGGATTCTAGCGGAGCGATCTCGCGTCGAGTGGAGCGGAGGATCTCGCGTCGAGTGGAGCGGAGGATCTCGCGTGAGTGGCAGCGAGTGGAGCGAGGATCTCGCGTCGAGTTGGAGCGGAGGCATCTGCGCGTCGAGTGGAGCGGGAGGATCTCGGCGTCGAGTGGAGCGGAGGATCTCGCCGTCGAGTGGAGCGGAGGATCTCGCGTCGAGGGGAGCGGAGGATCTCGCGTCGAGTGGAGCGGAGGATCTCGCGTCGAGTGAGCGGGGAGATCTGCGCGTCCGTGGTGGAGCGAGGGATCGCGTCCGAGTGGAGGGAGGATCGCGTCCGAGTGGAGCGGAGGGATCTCGCGTCCGAGTGCGGGGATTGGCGAGTGAGGAGACTCGCGTCGAGTGAGCGGAGGATCTCGCGTCGAGTGGAGCGGAGGATCTCGCGTTTCGAGTGGGGAGGGCGGAGGATCTTTCGCGTCGAGTGGAGCGGAGGATCTCGCGTCGAGTGGGCGGAGGATCTCGCGTCGAGTGGAGCCGAGGATCTCGCGTCGGATGGACGGAGAGAGCTCGCAGACCGCGAGAGGAGGACGGTCGCGCAAGTGATCAAACGCGGGAAGTCGCGACTTCCATTTTCTTTTGCGGGTTCTGTCGTGAAACGTGTTGTGTGGCGCCATGTCTGTAAGGTAGAAATGTCATGTTAGCCGAGGTTCGCGTTTAGTCCGGTCTAGCTCTGCCTTGCTTTTCATTGTGTTGCTTTTGTTCTATGTGATATATCTGTGCATTTGCAATTGTGGCTGTAAATAGTGCTATATGTGTGCTTCTATGTGAGGCGATGAATAAATGTGCTTCTTGTGAATTGTCCCCGTTTTCGCTGCGTCTTTCCTTTGTGGGGTCTCCAATCTTGGCTTTACGAAGGGTTGAGTGGGCGTCGGACGCCCGATAATTAATCTGGAACCGTCGAGGGCCGACCGAATAAACCGCTCGGTTATCCCGATAGCAGGAACGGACGCTTAAGCGGCCCCCCTGTCCGAAGTCGTCGACCTGCCGGCGAGGTGCGTCGCCCGGTTTACATCCCGCGTGGGGTACTAGGTAGGTCGAGTTTTGGCGAACAACCTATCTACGCGGGTGGCCGATTGGCACGATTCGTGGTGAGGCCCGAAGGCCCACCGTGGAGGATCCCGGCGTGGTGCCGGCGAGGCGTCACGACGGAATGTCCTTCCGTGGCGACGTACGCGTTTCGAGTCAGTGGTCGTTCGCACGCGGCGGGCGCGAATTCGCAAACAATATTATATAACTATATATATATATGCTATATTATTTATAATTCTCTCATTCTCTCTTCAGGCTTCCAGACAGTCTCCAGATTCCAGCTCAGATTTTATAGCCGAAAATGTGTTTTTCCACCAGCCTACTTGTTCCTGATACGATCGCTTACCTATTTGGTCAGCCATGGGATCCAGTCGATGTTCATTGGTCGCCGTCGAAGCTAGGACTCGGCCGTAGGTGGGCTGCGGCCGAGGCAGCAACTCGTTTTTTACGCTTTTGCACTCTTTGATGGGAATGCAGGTCAAGTGTTGAACTTTTTGTAATTAAATAAGGCGTTATTATTATCTTCAAAAGGGTTGTTTTTAATAACCCAAACAACCAATTTTCACTGGACTCTTATTTCCCCTTGGTAAGCTTGAAAAGTTCAGCTGTCGGCTTTCCATAGTTTTTAGAGTTATGGACGGCATGCACACAACGCATGTAAGTCCTCCTCTCTCCCTTATTTTATAGATTCGGGCCTCATGATATTATTCAAAGTCGTGGCTGCTTTCATGCAAAACATCCCAGGACTCATCATCATACATCATCAAACTTGTTTATGGATAGTGAAGGTATCCTGTAGAATTTCCAATTGCACTATATGATGGTACTGTGTTAATTTATGGTTGGTGCAGGATGTAGTACTCATGACTGGGTATGTCATGCACGAAGAAATGCTCATCCCACAAGAACTTGTTTAAACCCTAGTTTGTGAAAGCTTCAGACTGCAGCACCACAAAAATCCGGGGAAGACTACTCCTGTCTTCACCCACTCTGACTGAAAAATTTTTAACTCAGTCTAACTTGCACCTCGGCAAAAGAGTTTTTAAGGGAGTGGCTCCACGTTGCAGGGTATTGTAAGATAACTGGTTTATACGCGGCCAGCAGCGTCGCCAGGTTCAGTGAGTACGCTGTGATCCAGATCGAGCCACAAGAGTAGTCCATACGTAGTTCCAAAATCTGCCGGAACAAACGGTTTCCTACTTGGAGCACGTTGGACCGAGGGGCCTCGTGTCTTTTGCATGATTTTCACGCAGGACCCATATTTCTAGGGCCAGGACGTGGTTTCCATTAAGGACTTGCTGAACCCTAAAAAGGTGGCCCTCTCATGTGCCTAATCAATCATTGATAGAACTTTGCTGGTCTTTCCATTGTCAAAATTGCCGTTTAAACCTCATGAAATAGCTGAAAGAGTTTTGGTACAAGGTAGTTGCGCTTTGCAGGCACAAGGTTATGTGGTCTTGTACCCATCAACAACTGTGCAGGGGCAAGTGTAGTTCTTCTTAGGGAGTGGTGCGGGTTGTCTAACAAAAGCCAGATGTTTTTCCTCCCTTTTCTTCCACAATTATTTTTAGAGTTAGCAATGCTTTTCAGCCCTTCAAACGAGGTTTTAGCCACGAGCAAATTCAAGGCTGGATAATAATTTTGGTTAATGCAATATGCAAAACAGAATGCATTTGAACTCTTTAAAGATACTAACAAAGAGCATTGTTGCT
>CM068961.1:32556070-32583838 GCA_035128595.1 Eptatretus atami | reverse complement strand
GTGGTGCGCGCAGATCGTCGACTCACGGTGCGGATGATTACTGAGGAAAATTTCCATCAACAAGGACACTGTCTGGAGCATCATCACTAAAAATCTCAAAATGCGCAAGGTGTGGGCAAGATGGTCTCCAAACATGTTGTCCGAGGACCAGAAACAGAAAAGAGTCACTGTCTGTCAAGACATTATCGAGCTCCTCGAGGGACAACCAGACCTGCTCAGGAGAGTCATTACTGCCGATGAATCGTGGATATTCAATACGATCCCGAGACCAAACGGCAGAGTCGTCAGTGGAACGTCCAGCATCACCAAGACCAAAGAAAGCAAGGATGTCATCGTTGAAGTCAAGGGGTGTTGCTCATCGCGTTTTTGACATCAAGGTCATCGTCCACTTCGAGTTTCTACCACAGGGTCAAACAGTGAATCAATACGTGTACAAGGAGATCCTTCGGCGCCTCATGAGATCAGTCTGGCACAAGAGGAGAGGGATCTGTGGGAGAACAACGCTTAGGTGCTCCACCATGACAACGCCCCTGCTCACAGTGCCCTGAGCATCCGACAGTTTCTGGCGGAGAGGAACGTGCCAACTCTGAAGCACCCCGTATTCGTCCAGACTTGGCCCTTGTGAATTTTTCCCATTCCCAAACTCAAGGGGGTGATCAAGGGGACCCGATTTCCTGATGTGGAAGCCATCAAAAGGGCCGTGACGACGGAGCTCAGAGGATTCCAGAAGAAGCTTTCGGGGGTGCATTGAAGCGTGGAAGAAGATGATGGACAAGTGTGTGAGACTGGAGGAAACTATTTTGAAGGGGACAAGCTGTGATTTCAATATATTTTTTGGAATAAAATTTCTGTGAAGTCAGTCCTGTTACTTTTTAGACGGACCTCATGTATGTTCATATAAATTGTTCATTTGTTGATTATAAGTGAAATCCAATCTTTAAATTGGATTTTCATTTATTTTATTTTCATTCTGAAGGAGAGGAGATGTAATGTAAAGCAGTTCCTGCTCCATACCATGTGATTGGTTCTGAATTTTGGAACTACGATGGATACTCTTGTGGCTCGATCTGGATCACATGCGTGATCTCGAGACCGGCGACGCTGCTTGGGCCTGCGAAAACCAGTTATCTTACAATACCCTGCAACGTGGAGCCACTCCCTAAAACTCTTTATGCCGAGGTGCAAGTTAGACGTAGGAAAAATTTCTTCAGTCAGAGGGTGGTGAAAGACAGGAATAGTTTTCCCCGGAATTTTGTGGATGCTCAGTCTGGAAGCTTTCAAACTAGGTTTAAACAAGGCTTGGTGGGATGAGCATTTCTTCGTGCACTGACCATTACCCACTCATGAGTACTACATCCTGCACCAACCATCAAATTAACCAAGTACCATCCATAGTGCAGATTGGAAAATCTACAGGACTACCTTCACTTCCATAGACAAGATTATGATGATGATGATGATGATGAAGTCCCATGGGATGTTTTGATGAAAGCATGCCACGACTTTGGATATATCATGAGGCCCAATCTTTATATAATAATATAAAGGGGAGAGAGATAATAATACATGTGTGTGCATGCGCTCCATAAGTCTAAAACCATGAAACCGAGGAGCCTGAATCTTTTCAAGCTTACCAAGGGAACTCCAAGGGAGTGCACCAGTGAAAATTGGTTGTTGGGTTAATTAAAACACCCTTTGAAGATAATAATTAACTGCCTTATTTAATTACAAAAGTTCAACAACTTGACCTGCATTCACCATATAAAACAGTGTCAAAATGCAAAAAACGAGTTGTGCCTCGCCCAGCCCAACCTACGCCGAGTCTAGCTTCGAGGCGACCAATGAACATCGACTGGATCACATGGCTGACCAATAGAGTAAGCGATCGTATCAGGAGACAGTAGGCCTGGTGGAAAACACATTTCTGGCTCTAAAAATCTGAGCTGGAATCTGGAGACTGTCTGGAAGCCTGAAGAGAGAATGAGAGAATTATAAAATACTAGGGCATGCCCGTAGGTGCGTGCCCGTACATGCAAACAAAACAAAACAAAACAAAAATAAAATAAACCAATGTCACCCGTAGGGTGATCCGTATCTTGCCAAAAGGTGACCACGTGTGACTTCTTTAAGGTCACACTGAGGTGAACAGAGCTGCTATCCACCCAGGAGCGACTCCTTGAGGAATATCTGCCTACGAGAGATTCCGATGAGAATCGTTCTACCAGAGTAACCATGAAAAAAATATGCGTTTGCCTCATAACGTCACCAAATCACGTCATAAATGTCTTCAAGCTTGAATATATCGAGAAAAGCACTCATCGAGGTGTTCAATTTGAGGTACTACACGATATGGTTCCTAAAACTTGAAATTTGACCTTGGGGTCAAATGTTTTGACCTTAGGCGTTAACCAGAAGGTCAAGGCCAATCGCCACCAAAAATTAATCAGCTGAATGCCAGACCATGAACTATATCCTCATGAAGTTTGAAGAACGATCCGATCAAAATTACTCAAAAAATAAGGGTTTCGTCGACTCCCTTGATTTACGACAAAGTGACCTTGACCTTTGACCTTGACCTTACAAAAATTTTATGCGCTGAAAGGGACCTCCATAGCGCCTCTGATATGCGAAGTTACAAAAATTTCCAATGAAAACTGTGCTCTGCAGAGTGATTTATACGTGATTACAGATAAAAAAAAACAACAACAAAAAAAAAAACACATGAAGGTCAAGGCCAATCGCCACCAAAAATTAATCAGCTGAGCGCCAGACCATGAACTATTATTCCCATGAGTTTGAAGACGATCCGATCAAAATTACTCAAAAAATGAGGTTTTGTCGATTACACTGATTTGCGAAAAAGTGACCTTGACCTTTGACCTTGACCTTCAAAATTTTATGGCCTGAAAGGGACCTCCATAGGCCTCTGATATGCGAGTTACAAAAATTTCCAATGAAAACTGTGTCTGCAGAATTTTTTTTTCATGATTACAGACAAACACAAACAAACAAACAAACAACAAAAAAAAAAAAAAAAAAAAAAAAAAAACATACAGACTGACTAACATATCTTGCAAAAACTTCGTTTTGGCAAGATAAAAAATTCAAACCGCGTGCCAGAAACAACAACCGCACAGGCCGTTCCTTCCTCTCACGTCCGCGTGTGCCCGTACCCGTTCTTTCTGCACGGCGCCTTGCCTCGCGTCCAGTGTTGTCTGCAAGCGAGCAGTTCGTTCTTCATCCATTTCTTCTGCACGACGCCTTGCCTCGCGTTCCATGTTGTCTGCAAAGCGAGAAGTTCGTTCTTCATCTTTCAGCTGCACGGCGCCTTGCCTCGCGTTCAATGTTGTCTGAAGCGAGTTCAATGTTGTCTGCTAAGTCTGCTAAGCGGGCGTAAGATCCTAACACGCGGTGATTAGCCGATCCCACTCCTGACACCAGTGTTACGATCTTACGCCCGCCCGGCGTGCGAACGACCGCTTTAGCCAATGGCGGCCGTCTCGCCCACCGAACGGACAATTCAGTCGTGACTTTCTGGAACAACGCCAGAAACCAGTCACGGGTGGGTTTTTAATCCCACCACGCCCAGTTCGTATTCTACCCGCGCGAAATAGGGTCAATCGCCGAATATCGATATACCTAAGTACCCGCGCGGGTAACCTACCAGTGACCGTACCTCGGCGAAGGCCTGCTTGGACACGAACCGCTTAAGCGGTCCGTTCCGTTCTGGGATAACCGAGCGGGTATTATCGCCAGACCTCGCCGGACCCGATTCTATTTAACGGTTATTTAAAAACCAACTAATATTCCGCAATACAAGATGGCATTTCAATGGGGGAAAAATGACGTGACGAACGGGTAACATTCACACAAGCACATTTATTATTTCTACACACATATACCAGAAAGCAATGAAAAACTTATACAGTCAACAAAAGCAAAACACGCATGCAGTTGTTTATGAAGACTGCGGGACGGGGACAAAGACACGGGCAAGGCGAAGCACTACAACCGTCTATGTGTATTATGTACATTTACTTAACAGGTTTTACTTATGGACTCGGCGCCACAACATTCATTCAGAAGAAAACAAGGAAAAGACCCCCTCACAGACAAGGGAGTCAGACTGGACCTCTTGGGTCTTTATGGCATGGGACTTGGCAGACCGAAAGAGTCCCACGAGACCGTTGCAGGTACCTGCACCCTCGTGGTGCCTTGATGGGGCGAGTCGCGACGTCCCGTCCCCACGGCAGCTAGCGTAGCCGCGGTTGCGCCAGGCCTTGCCAAGCGGCAGGCGAGCTCTCTCCGGCTCTCCCCACACGCACGCGCAGGTTCGCGCGACACAGCAGGGCTGCACCTCCAGCCCCTCTCCCTCGCGACGCCCGGACCTCCACCGACCGACCGCTCCAAGCTCCTGACTCGGACACGAGCCCAGATCTTACGCGGCTCCGGCAGAAGCAGCACGGCTCCTTCCACAGCGTCCAGCGGCAGCAACAACACCAGCAACAACAGAGAGAGAGAACGAACGCTCCGTGCGCGCTTTTTATTACCCACGCTCCGCTCTCGCCCCGCCCTCCTTCCAGAACATGCGGGAAACTTCCAGAACATGCGGGAACCTTCTCGAAGGAAGCGTTTTCCCGCCAAATCGGGGACGCTCCCTCGCCGCTGTATTTGTCTTCTTCACACGCCGGGTGGAATTCACCGTGTAGACGCCATTCGTCCGGAGGAGGGGGGAACGGGGGCCACCTGCTTTCCCTCGACGAAGGCCAGGCCTCTGGCAACCGTGTGCCGAGGTGGAGCGGTGGTTGGTTATGAGGGTTGTGGTTAAGGTGGTTGTGTGAAGCGGTGGTCCAAAATAACGATAGCAAAGAATAACGGCTACCTGAAGATCACAGCCCTGTCCACACGAATAATTCCATTAAACAACGGTGGGGAATATAACTGAACACGGACTTATCGGCATAACTGAACAAAGGACCTTTATGGTGTTCTGCGAATTTCCACAGCCGTAACAGTAATTAACACAGCACCACCCCTCATGTGGTGACAGGTAACACTTAAGCTGACAGTCTCCCTACTTAATTTACATCGAGATGTCTCCTACACATCCACGGACCAAGCAACTCTATAGAATCCTAACTTTCTGATGAAATTCCTCCATCTACCTCACAAATACAACAGTATTTAAAGAGAAAACACCGAATGTTCGAAAATAGGTTTTAATGAAGCAAAAAAGAACCTCAAAGCATTCTAATAAAGAAAGCTCAAATTATGATATGTTTGTAATCAATCCAAGCAAGCCAGTGCTCACTGACAAAGATGTTTCACTGGTCAAGCCAACATTCAAACAAGCACTACATCATAAACATTGAGAAAAAAAACAACAAAATAAAAACAATGTCACCCGCAGGGTGACCCGTATCTTGCCCAAAGGTGACCACGTGTGACTTCTTTAAGGTCACACTGAGGTGAACAGAGCTGCTATGACACCAGGAGCGACTCCTTGAGGAATATCTGCCTACGAGAGATTCCGATGAGAATCGTTCTACAGAGTAACCATGAAAAATATGCGTTTGCCTCATAACGTCACCAAATGACTCATAATGTCTCAAGCTTGACATATCTAGAAAGCACTCATCGAGGTGTTCAATTTGAGGTACTACACGATATGGTTCCTAAAACTTGAAAATTTGACCTTGGGGTCAAATATGTTTGACCTTAGGCGCTAACCATGAAGGTCAAGGCCAATCGCCACCAAAAATTAAACAGCTGAGCGCCAGACCATGAACTATATTCCCATGAAGTTTGAAGACGATCCGATCAAAATTACTCAAAAAATAAGGGTTTCGTCGACTCCCCTGATTCGACAAAGACCTGACCTTGACCTTGACCTTCAAAATTTTATGCGCTGAAAGGGACCTCTATAGGCCTCTGATATGCGAAGTTACAAAAATTTCCAATGATAACTGTGCTCTGCAGAATATTTATACGTGATTACAGACAAAAAAAAAAAAAAATAAATACAAGCTGACTAACATATCTTGCAAAAACTTCGTTTTGGCAAGATAAAAAAGCACAAATTCAAATAATTATGTGGAAGTGCATGATCGTGAGGCGATCAGTCATGTGAAAATCTTCAATAGAAGAGCATTTGGGTTAACAGGGCTATCAAAATCCTGCTCCGTAGCTCAATTCGACGACGCTATCACCTCTCTTACGAGTTGCGTGCGCTAAGATGCAGGATGGTTAGTGCAACAGAAAACAAACCCGAAAGCATGGTAGACACAGTGTGGGCCACACGGAGTGTCACCAAATCATTCACTTGATCTGACCAATAACTACGGAGCTACGGTATGCGAACAAAAATGGTGAATTATGCGAGCGTAGCCACGTACGTGAAACGATCTTTATTCTTCAGCAAAACAATAATACAAGAACACAATTCATCAAGCACTGACCAACAATCTGATGAGCTCCACTCAATGGACAAAAAAACAAAAAAAAACTCATTTGATTTAGCAGGCATGCAAATATTATGCTGCACTACCATTGTCATGAGGGTGCGCAAGGCTGATCAGGTTTCTTTCTGGGAACAGTTAGCCAAAGATCGAATTTTGTGGTATTTTAGAAGCTTGATAAAGGGTGTGGAGTCAGTGCAAAGAAGCATTGTCATAACAGGAAGTGCTTGTGTAAAAATGAGAAGAAAAAAACAACAAATGACCGCCAACGATGGACAGATAATGATATTGAGCAGTATGGGTAGAGGTGCTTAAAATTAAATAAAAACTTGTGTAGGGGTGGTGGGGAATTGAGAGGTTGAGTGCAATGAGAAGTCTATGGTTGATTTAACGACTTCATTTGAAGGATTACAAACTTAGCAACATTACTGTAAATGCAGATTAAGTCACCAGATAAATAAAATGACTTAAAATTACATTCAACTGCACAACAACAACAACAAAAAATTTCTTCATTTATCAACAATTGGTTTTGATTGATTTTTTGTTCAAATGTCATGCTGGCAAAATCCAAAGTTGACACTGTTTTACAAGTGCAGTGTATACAAATGTGGAGAAGCCTTTAAATTGAAGGAATAAAGACAATTAGTACTATATAAGAGCTGCTGTACAAATTGTGAAGCACGCAGCAATCGAAAAACAAAATACTTTCGGCTTCATTTACAACACCCTCACTGCTTGTTCAACAAGCCCTCATCTCTGCCCTCAAGGAGCAATTATATCCACACATATGTGGTCAAAGTCAGAATGTACTTTCACACATGGGAAATCCATGAGTAATGATGTCGATTACTTCCATGCAGGCTGGTGGTTTCCTGGAAGGTGTTCACACTTTTTCAACAACTTTTCCTTCCTCAATAACGGGGCCGGTGTCTTTTTCTTGCGGATGAAGAGGGACGACTACTGCAGGTTCATTCTTTCCCCTGCAGCGAGTAATTGGTATTAAAACAAAAACTTGTTCAATCTATGGTTACAAATTAATATGCTCTATAAATTGCCACACATATGAGTATTAACATGAACACAACAATTAGCATTTTCAATGACTAACTCCTGTGAAGCCAACTTCAATAACTTTAACAGCAATAGCCCTTTGGCCCCTTGCTGCCCCAAACATGGCCGGCAGGAGACTTGTCTGCTCAGAAGCGATCAAGATACTATATCCTATAGAACATTCAGAGAAGCTGCCAGCGAGGGCCAGGCACCTGCCCGCTCTCTCACAATCGCCAACTCGAACCCCACATTCGCAACACCCAACTGGACCGCACCTTCACCAGCCAACCCACTGACTCGGACCACACATTCAATCGCCTGGACAATCATCTGCATACTCTTTGTAGGCGGGATGCTTTCACTCATTCACCCATAACAGCTCCAACATGGTCACCTGCCCACTGTCACCCCTCGACCAGCTCACCACACATTATTGATCGTGCACCAGCTCAGCTACCGTCTCTTGCAATGACCACCCACTCATGATAATAACCCATGCTCACAGGGCCTCTTCTGCCTATCCTAACTCCCACCATCATGAACATTCACACTTAAGATGGCCACCTACTCTCGCAATGGCCCCTCGACCACACGCCACTCTCGTGATGACTGCTCAGCTGCTCCCCTAATGGCTGCACGCCTACTCTCGCAATGGCCATTCTCACTATGGCCCTTGCTGCCCCCCCCCACCCCCTAGCTCTCAATAGCAGCTTTTGCCATGGCTGTTCGCCCACCCATCCCAACTCCCACCATCATGACAAGCCTCCCTCAAGATGGTCACCTACTCTCGCAATAGCCCCTCAACCACATGCCCACCGTCATGAGGACTGCTGGGCTGCTCTCGTAACGGCCGCCCTGCCCATTCTCAGACTGGCAGCCGGCCCACTCTCCTCAAAATGGCTGCCTCCTGGACGCCCGAACTCTTGTCCTCAAGATAGACACCTGCCCCACGATGGATGCTCGCCTATCTACATGCTCTGACAATGGCCACTCGCCCACTTGCCATAGTAGTCGTGTCTTAAGGAAAA
This sequence comes from Eptatretus atami, assembly GCA_035128595.1. NCBI lineage: Eukaryota > Metazoa > Chordata > Myxini > Myxiniformes > Myxinidae > Eptatretus > Eptatretus atami. The sequence continues at coordinate 32,575,299 of CM068961.1, read as the reverse complement.
CATTGTAACATGCTGGACTAAAGCACCAAAGTTGGCACACGTTTGTTGGGCCACACAGAAGCTTTAAGAAGGGAGGAGGGGTGCCTGAGCTAGGTCACTTGGGTAAAGGCCAGATGAAGGTTATCCAAGATAGCTGCCAGTGCGCTCATGAATAGCTCATTTTTGCCATATATAATCTTTTTATTTACTCACTAGCAAATACCATCCATCGCTTCGCTGATGGGAATACTGAGAGGGGGAAGGAAAAGAAGGGGAGAGGGGTGGGGTGGAGGGGGGTGGGGAAGAGGGGGAATTGAGAAGGTGGAGGGGGGGAGAAGAGAGGAGGGGTGGGGGAAGGGAAGGCAATGAGAGGTTTGAGGAAGTGAAGGCAGACGTGTGGTAAAGTGTTAATTACAATTCATACAGTCTCATCAAAATGATTCTGCATAGAATAACAGTGAAGATGGAAACAAAAGTCTGAAATCAATTTTCTACCGGGCATACTATAGTTATTGTCCAGAGACAACCACCGCCCGGCCATGTCCGGAGATACACAGTCCAGACACGTATGGAGACAACCGTTCGGATACGTCCAGAGACAGACAGACAGAGACAGGTGGTGTGGGAAGATGGTGGTGCACTGTATTAGGAGGGGGTGGAGGGGGGATTGTACAAAGAGACAGAGGGGTGGGGTAGGGAAGTTAACAGAGAGACTGTTATGCTTTATGCACACACACACACACACACACACACACACAACTATATATTAGCAAATACAACCCGTCGCTTCGCTAACGGGATATTAAGGGGGGGCATAAGAATGAGGGGAGAGGAGGGAGAGAATAGGGAGAGTAGGGTGAGGGAAGGGAGAGGAGGTAGAGAGTAGGGATATCGAGGTGGGAGGGAAGCGAGGAAAGAGGGGGAAGCGGAAAGGGAAGGTAGTGTGAGGGAAGGGCAAGTTAAGGAGTGTAAGGGAGGGTCCGACCGGACAAAACCACCGTCTGCACGATGGGTATATTAAGGGGTGGGGGGGGGGAGAAAAAGAGGGGAGAGAGAGAGGGGTGGGGGAGGGATGAAGCAGGAGGGAGTGAGGAGGGGTAGTGCAGTTGAAGGGGTGGGGAGTGAGGAGCAAAAAAGCAGTAAACAATGCGGAAATAAAATATATAACAAACAATAGCATTAAAATCTAATCAATGACGTATTACTAAGTGTTGTCATCAATGGGGTTGGATACAGTACATATTGCTTGTGGCAGGCATATTCAGATGTGGCAGGCTGTCCAGTTGAGGTTGAAGGCTCAGAAGATGAATTGGAGGCCGACTTGCTTGGGATTTTTAAAAAGAATTTCATAATGGAGACTTGAGTGGCTGCCTTCATTTTCTGTTCGAAGACCTCCTTTAACCATTACAGGACAATACACATCTCCCGACGCACCTTGGAACTTAAGTAGTCGGGATCGTGCGTAGCACGAACCGCTCCGACGGGACGACGACGGGGGAACGAACCGCTCCGACGGGACGACGACGGGGGAACGAACCGCTCCGCGGGAACGCGACGGGGGAACGAACCGCTCCCTCGGGACACGACGGGGGAACGAACCGCTCCCTCGGGACGACGACGGGGGAACGAACCGCTCCCTCGGGACGACGACGGGGAACGAACCGCTCCCTCGGGACGACGAGGGGGAACGAACCGCTCCCTCGGGACGACGAAGGGGGAACGAACCGCTCCCTCGGGACGACGACGGGGGAACGAACCGCTCCCTCGGACGACGACGGGGGAACGAACCGCTCCCTCGGGTACGACGACGGGGGAACGAACCGCTCCCTCGGGACGACGACGGGGGAACGAACCGCTCCCTCGGAATGAGTTTTCACTGCACTGGAAGAGTGGTATACAATGCAGTGCAGTACTCCTGCACATACACCTCTGAGCACAGTGGTGCAGCTTTCCAGCCATACTCGAGTTGTAGCAGCTTTTTGTGGCGTCACGTGGGGTCGTTCAAAGAGGTTCCCACCTACTGTCCTTAGTCGAGCCAAATGCATATGGATTGGGGATATTCCATGCAGTTTGCAAGCTTGTCACCCAGATGCTAGCTCAGTATAGTGTCTGATTTGCAAGTTCAATAAGAGCAGACTGTGTTGGTGGAGGGTTATATATCAGATGCACCTTGTGTGGAAAGAGTTCCTTCCTCGGATCATTGACTTTTCCACATCGAGTTGAGCCGTCAGACGATGCAAGAGAATTGTTCTACGATGTTGATGCTCGGCAGATCTACAGTCAATTTGAAACACTCAGTAGCTGAAGGAAATACCTTGCATGCTTCTCAAGTGACTTTTTTGCACTACTATTGAATTGTGATGTCACATCAGACCCAGTAAAAGCATGGAAGAAAGGGAGTGCACTGGACTTTTCTTCACTAAGTTCAAGGCAGGTGGGGTTATGGAAATACCTGAAGTACTTTCCTTTTCCAAAGGATAACCAAAGCTGTGCTTCAGGAATAGTCTTCAAGTCCCAAACATGCACAGGAACCCAGCAGGCATAATTTTAGTAGTCCAGGATAACGTCTGAACTTGACAGAGGAGTCCGAAGTGAAGGCCCACTGGGTTGGTTACTTTGAGCGGCTGAACCAGGCTGATCCACCAGCTGTTGAGTTGGATGTCAGGGGTGTTACTATTCTTAGTACTGACGCTTCAATCAAATGCAATCCACCTTCGTTTGTGGAAACACAGGTTGCGGTGAACCGGTTGAAATGGGGTAAAGCTCCTGAGATCTGTGACATCCATGCTGAACTTCTCAAGGCTGGTGGAAATGCTGTACTTGTGTCGATGCATGCAGTTCTGTACCCTGCCTGGAACACAGGCATCATCCCAACGGAATGGAAGAGGGGCCTTGTTCTTCTCTCTGGAAAGGGAAGGGAAAGGTGATCACCAGAACTGCACCAACTACCGAGGGGTGATGCTGCTCTCAGTGCTGGGCAAGGTCTTTGCTTGGATAATTCTTGATAAGGTTCACCACAATCTACTTGAGCACCAGCGCCCAGAGCAGTCAGGCTTTACACCGAAGAGGTCAACGATTGACCGCACCCTTGCCCTTCGGATCCTCACCGAACGCAGACGAGAGTTTCGGCAGGGGCTGCTTGCAGCCTTTGTTGATCTCTCTGCAAAGCGTTTGATAGTGAATTGGGATGCCCTCTGGAGGATTCTTGGTCTTCATGGGGTGCCACCAAAACGGATCAATCTGATGTCTGAACTATACTCTGGAAGAGTGCTGTGAGATGTGGTGATACCACCTCCAACTTATTTCCAGTTGTTACTGAAGTTCATCAGGGGTATATGCCTGGTGTTGGATTAATGGTGAGGGTGGTGGGCTTGGGATCTGAGGATCCCGAGTTCAAATCCCACTCGGCTGTTGAATTAATACCAGGTGAGGTTGACTCTGCCTGTCATCCTTCCGAGGTCGGCAAAATGAGTGCCAGCTTGCTGGTATCCTGTGTCAGAGTGGCGACCCGTCCAGGATTGTGTCCAATAGCCAAGGAGACTGCTTAGCAGCACCAATGCTCTGCAGAGTATGGCCCCAATGGATGGATGGGGTTGTAGTCCAGGTGATTTGTCTTCTTCTAGTATATGACCTTTATGAAGATCACCAAGCCCAGGCACCCCACTCCAGAATATTTGCTGAGGAACTAAATAATGTGTGTAAAGTTTGATGCTTTAGTTCAATGTGTCACAATTTCGTCCAAATTTGACCCCAAGTCACCGGAATACAACTCCAGCCACAGCAATGACTGCAGGCTCACACCCTGGCTAAGAGTCAACGCACTCTAGCTCCCACCACTGTGGCAACTGCCCAATCCCACAATGGCCCCTCCTCTACCTGTCCTCTTCAGGGCTACTCTACCTCCCTCTTCATGGTGACTTGCTCATTCGCCCACTCTCGTAATGGCTGCTCGCCACTCTCCCGATCGACGCCAGTCTACTCGTGTTCTCTGCTCATTCACCAACCTGCTCTTGCACGTTTACAAGTGAGGATTGCTTACTTACCTGTCTGCTCTCGCACATTCATCTGAAAGGGCCACTCACTGGCCCATTTATAGCTTGGTAGTCCGCTCGTGTTGCCCATTCTCCTACAGCTGCTCACAAGTGGTGCTTGCTCTCTTGTGAGTTCACCCACTCTCCCGCTGCTAGGGCCGTCATTCTACCAAAATCGCAATGACCACCGCTCTCTCAGTCAATGCCTTTTTGTTTTTCAGGACATGCATGAATTCACTTACCTTTCCGCCATGTGCGGACAGATCACCTTCACCTGTTTTGGTAAAAGTTGCATAAAGAAAAAAGAAAAAAGAAAAAAAAAGAGTAAAGTGAAAGAGAAAATTGATAAACACATGGTTCGAGGCCAAAACCAAGCAAAAAGAAAATAAATAAAATAATTTAAAAATCATACAAACAACTTTTAAAATGTTCTTTGCAAAACAAAAATAAAAAAAAAAAGTTAGCAAAAGTTCAAAATCAATTGCCACCACATGGAAATAAATAAATAAATACAAACGCATGCAATCACTTGATACAAATTCACTTCAGTCATCACTCTACAGTCTACACGAATGCAATGAGAAACATTTAAAATAAAAGTTGGAGCGTTAATGGCAAAAGTATGCATGTAACTACATTTGTACAACTCACTGCTTTCTCCTCTTCTTGAGGATGACAAAGACACATATGGCTGCTGCTAATCCAAGTACAATCGATGCAACTATCCCAACTGGAATACAAAAAAAAAAAGTTACAGAAAACGATTGAAAAAGGCATTCACCAAATACGATAACATACTGAGTTCAACAATGTTGAGTTCAGTGAGGAACGACAAGAACAGCAAGGTTTTTTTGACACTGACAAAATTAAATTGGGATATCAAGGTCCAAGCACAAAACCTGACAAGCATACCTGGGGCTCTGCAGCACAGCATGTGAATTCACTTTTTAAAACTAGACCGTTACTCTCTCTAACCCCTCACCCCAACAAATGACTGCAAACTAAGACTGTATGTAGAATCTAATCATAGGTGCATGGTCCCTTTTGAAAAAGGTGCATCGTATCAGTCTCACTGCCAAAATGCCAAAAACAAAAATGCAGTACTTACCTGCGATGGGGACAGGAGCTGCAAAATAATAATAAAAAAAAATTAATACAAAATTGTTTTTTTTACCGTCACCAGAAACAAGTCAGATCACTCACAGGCAGCAAATGTAAAATGTACTACATCTTTAGGAACACAATTGTTGGTAACATTAGCAGTCGCTGCCGTTATTACTACTCCCACTACTCATTAATCTTCTTCTTATTCAACAGCCACTTCAACAGCAAAAACAATTACTAATGGTTCTTCATGCACACAATCCTTTTCTTCGGAAGAGGAAATAAATGCAAAGTGTTGTTCCTATATATTCCCGAAGGCTCAAGCTTTGTCAGTAAAACACACAAAAGCACAGAGAAGGCCTTCATCCGCAACTCAACGGTGTCCTACTCTCCTCGTTGAGCCGACACCCCCGCCTCACACATTGCACTTCTTGACGTCGTGGAAAGCAAGGCCCTCAAAAACTCATTGGAATCTCCCACGATTAAACTGAGTCTCCGGGCCTGTTACTTTCACTTGCAGACAAGTCAGTGGCCTCTGAATCTACCACCTCCTTTCTGTTCCTCCACATTCTGCCCTTTCCTTGCTGTCCCACCCAGGTTTCTACAGGGCACAAACAATCTGCCAGTAACTCACTTCTGGTGAAAATCCAAAAATCGAGACTCACTGGTCATCTACACTCAGTCGTTACTCTTTTCTCTTGTCTGCGGAACCAACTTCCTTCATTTATTTAATCTCATTCTCCCCTCCAGGGCTACAGGATGGTTGCTCACTGTCACCTGACATCACTCCCATCCATACTAATCTTTTCTATGATCATCAACCCTCCCCAAACCCAACCCTTCCTTTTCAGGTTATTGCGATCTCTCCTCTCAGTCACCCTCTTTTTCTTGCTCAGTTTGTTTCATCCCCACATTTTTTTCCTGTGTTTGAGCTTGCATCCAACTTGTTAACATCCTGTGTCCTCCTCCTCCTCTCTACCATTTGATCTCATTCTTCCTTATGCCTATTCTCCCTCCAAGGGTCTCATTGTTATGACCCTCTACCTTGCTTTTGATGTCCACCCATGTCCTCCACTATGTTCTTCTTCATTATGTTCTAGCTTTTCCATGACACTTAATGTTGAATACAAAAACAGAAGTCCATCCACTCTATCAGATGGTCCCTTTTGAGAAAGGTGCATCGTATCAGTCTCGCTGCCAAAGCCAGATGTTGAGTTGATCTGCAAAATACCATACGCATGAAGTATTTTCGTCATCTTTCCGAACTATTCCAAATACGAGCAGAAGATTTGTCCCTCATTTCAGGGGAAATCTTAATCACCTCTGCCAATCAAGATGTTAATTTTTACAATCCATTCTCCCAAGGGTAAGTCCAATGTAGCAAATCGGTCAAGCATGGTGAAGTGACAAAACGAAGTGGCCATGTGCCCCTTTAAAAATATATAAATAATTTATTAGACGAGACAGACAAAAACGGAATTAACGACCGGGAAGAATGGACAGCACGAGAAATAATTATTTACCCTCTAGTGGCCACGAACATGAACCATTTATTCAACTGAGTTAGGTGGGCATCTAGAGCTGACGGATGGACGCATTTGCCTGCACAAGGTTTTACGTAGCACCTCCATTCCAACACAGTAAATACTAGAATGGCACTCGGTAGAGGGCATATGTCCACCAGGCTGAACAGTTTGCATTTTATATTCCACCGATTCGCCAGATCTGCTGACCTGGACCAAAATTTAATTGGCTTGTTCTTGTGATCGATCCAACTCGGCCACCTAGTTTTGTCATAATCTATCCACAACTTTTTGAGATATCGTGCTTTGTATCGGTTTTGGCCCCATTTCTCAATGGTGAAGAATCACTCATAAAAATTAAATAATTCTCGTATCCGGATTCGGATCTTCACCAAAATCGAATCGATTTGTCCTCATCACACACACGTAGACAACCTATCCACCAAATTCCGACCGAATCTGTTAACTTTTTGAGATATCCTGTTCACAGACAAAAGACAGACATGGGTGAAAACAGCCTCTCCCCACCTTTGGTGGCAGATGTAAATTAAACATTTGAACTTATGTTGACACAACATACAGCACCTTCAGAAAGTACTCACACCCCTTGACTTTTTTCACATTTTGTTGTGTTACAGCTGGAATTTAAAATGGATTATATTTACATTTTTGGTCACCAATCCACACATTATACGCCATAATGTCAAAGTTGCATTTATTTTTATTTTTTTTAGAATTTTTTACAAATCAATTTCAAATGAAAAGCTGAAATGTCTCAAGTCAATAAGCATTCAAACCCTTTGTTATGATACCTTCCTGAGCTCAGGTGCATCTAATTTATTTCCATCATCCTTGAGATGTCTCCACAACTTGATTTGAGTCGACCTGTGGCGAATTCAATTGATTGGACATGATTTAGAAAGAAACACACCTTTCCACATAAGGTCCCACAGTTGGCAGTGCATGTCAGAGCAGAAACTATTATGAAGTTCAACGAACTGTCCATAGAACTCTGAGAGAGAATTGTGAGGAGGCATAGATCTGGGGAAAGTTATAAAACAATTTATAGAGTGTTGAAAGTTCTCAAGAGCACAATGAGCTCCATCATTAGGAAATGGAAAGAACATGGAACTACCCAGACTCTTCCTAGAGCTGGTCGTCCGACCAAACTGAGAAAATGGGCAAGAAGGACCTTCGCCAGGAAGGTGACCAAGAACCCAATGACTACTCTGATAAGACTGCAGAGTTCCTTGACTGAGATGCCAGGACAACAATCTTGGCTTTATGGGAGTGTGGCCAAATGGAAGCCACTCCTGAGAAAAAGGCACATGACAACACGCCTGGAGTTTACCTCCCAAATTTCCACTTTTTTGCTCCTGAGAGTTTCCTTCTATGTCCATATTGTCCACCCCACATGTCCTTTCCTATCCACCCCCACCCCCCAATTCTTCCTCCTCCCCTCACCCCATTGTTTGTCCTTGGGCTTCAACTCTGCTGTTGGTCTTTCTCTTTCTCTCTCCTCTGTCCTGTTGCATCCTGATCCAGTGTACTAGCTCCTCCACAATGTATACAAATAATAATAATAACAACAAAATAAAATAAAATCTTGTCTGAAGGGATGGACCTCTGATAGCTTGCACCTGTTGCTGAGTTTGAACCTTGGGAGTAACTGCATTATCATTTTGAATGCAGCCTGTAGCTGCTGCTTGCATCATTTTCTGGGGGCATGGCTGTGCCGCTGATGGTGCCCCCATTATCAGTACACACTGGTAGTCATTTTGTTTAACTTGGAAGGATGACAGGGTGAGTCAACCCCACCTGGTGTAAATTCAACGGTGAACAGGGGCTCAAACTCAGGACCCTAAGATCCTAAGCCAGCCACCTTAACTGCTAAGCCAACACCAGGTTTGAAGTAACTGCTGAAATCTATCTATCCAGGTTCTTCCTGACATCTTTGATCTTTGTTTCTTTCACACTACTTTACAACTGGATGGATTCGATGGTAGATGAGCAAGGAACAGCAGCAGCAGAATCCAGAATCCAGAATCCAGAATCCAGAATCCAGAATCCTAGCCAGCTTCATTCTGATGACTATCTTGGATCTTTGCTTGTTCTGGTTCCTTCTGACACCTCCAATGCAGTATTTGGTATTTCATTTGATTATATCAGTACATCAAATTAACAATGAGCTTGTTGTGCTGGCATGACAATCATATTGTTCTGTCCAAATTGTAAAACTTAAACAAGGAAAAACTGCAAAACAATGCTTACAAAATTGCGCCTCACAATACGGAGTCTTCTTGTCCCATTGACCTTCCAAGCAAGTTAGATGAGCATTTCCAATCATATTGTAACTGTGCAACACGACAACCAGAAAAGTAAGTCAACATGATGTCCAGTAATCAAGCTGAGAATAATTTTTATTTTCAATTGCTTTTTAATCATATTTAGAATAACTTTTACCAAAAGTAAACCGCAGATATGCAAGGACGAGCCAAGACATTGAATCCAAATCTGCCCATGCAACCCACAACGGGTGTTAAGAACAAGGTACTGTACTTCAAAATAAAGTTTCGTCAGTGTGCTTTCCACAGCCATAGGTCTCAAAAATTGGTACAAAGGACTGTCAGGCAGGTATGCTCCCCCCCCCATATACCGATACAGACGAGATTAAAGGTGTTGAGAGATGGCACAAGAACCTTGAAACATAGGGTCAATACCCCTGGGCGCTTAACTGGTAGCGGCTGGATAATAACAAGGGAACCACTGGTAGGCATGGATGACACACAAAATATGTAATGGAGAAGAAAATAAATAGCTATGGATTTTTATAGTTTTTAATGTCATGAGCAATCTGTGGTACACCACGGGCCATGAAGGTTGTGGTCAAGTTTCATCAAAACCGTATGTGGTTTCAGAGAAGAAAGTAAATACATATTTTGGGGGGCAACCCCCCCTCTCACAACCCTTTCGACCCCGATTTTTTAAATGTCATGAACAAACTTTGGTACATCACAGGTGATGAAGGTTGTGAAGTTTCATCGGAATTGTGTGTGTAGTTTCTGATAAGAAAGCAAATACCTCTATTAAGGGGGAACCCCCCCCCCCAGATCTCCTTAAACCCCGATTGTTTTTTTTAATGGTGTCAACAAGCTTTGGTACATCACTGGTGATGAAGGTTGTGGTCAAGTTTCATCGAAATTGTGTGTGTAGTTTCTGAGAAGAAAGTAAATAATATTTTGGGGGACAACCCCCCAGTACACTCCCATAGACCGACTTCTTTAAAAAAAAAATTAGGTTTCCAACAAAAGATTGGGTTGCACTTCCTAGAATTTGATGGACTGTTCAGTGATGGAGAAAAATATACCTCTGGTCTGTGTGTCTTTTCAATTCCTAATCAACTCTTACCCTGCTTTGGACATCATCACCAAACCTCATTGGCATAATAAACAGTCATACAATTCTGCTAATGGAACCTAAATATATTATCATTGTAATTACAATTCAAGCTGAAACGATCGTGAAAAAGTTCAAAGAATATTGAAATTTATAGTGGCTTCTCTTATAGGACCACCTATAATCATCATGAGAAATTTGATGAGCAAGGGGATTTCACCATTGGTAAAGAGGAGTGAGAGGGGGACATGTGAAGAAGAAGAGTCAGTCATAAGTTGCTTTTCTGTGTGCCATACTGTGCTGAGAGTATCGCTTGTACTTTGTCTTTCAAAAATGCTTCATATTTATCCATCTTGCCTACCCCATGCACCCACTCCTGCCCCCAATTCTTCCACACACCCATTGTTTGTCCAAATCTGCCTTTATCTTGGTCGGCAACTCTGCTATTGTCGTTTCCCCCCTTTCATTGCTGTTCCTTTTGTCCGTTCAATATCTTACACAAACCTCGACTATGCATACAAAAAAAATAACATCAAAATGCACGTTTGGAGTATAACCACCTAACGGTTGGACATTTATTGAATAAAGAACCAGGCTTTGTGACAGATACACTACAGGCCAAAAGTATGCGGACACCCCTTCTATTTAGTGGATTTGCCACATCCATTGCTGACAGGAGTATAAAATCAATCACACAGCCATGCAATCTCCAGAGACAAGCATTGGCAGTAGAATGCGCTGTACTGAAGAGCTCAATGACTTTCAACGTGGCACCGTCGTAGGATGCTACCTTTTCAACAAGTCAGTTCATCAAATTTCTGCCCTGCTAGAGCTGCCCAGGTCAACTGCAAGTGCTGTTATTTTGAAGTGTAAACATCTCGGAGCAACAACAGCTCAGCCACGAAGTGGTAGGCCACATGAGCTCACAGAACGGGAGGCACTGAAAAATCGTCTGTCGTCGGTTGCAACACTCACTACGAGTTCCAAACTGCCTCTGGAAGCAACGTCAGCACAAGCACTGTTCGTCGAGAGCTTCATGAAAAAATGGGTTTCCATGGCCAAGCAGCCACACACAAGCCTAAGATCACCATGCACAATGCCAAGCGTCGGTTGGAGTGGTGTAAAGCTCACCGCCATTGGACTCTGGAGCAGTGGAAATATGTTCTCTGGAGTGATTAATCACGCTTCACCATCTGGCAGTCCGACGGAGGAATCTTGGTTTGGCGGATGCCAGGAGAACGCCACTTGCCTGAATGCATAGTGTCAACTGTAAAATTTGGAGGAGGAGGAATAACGGTCTGGATCTGTTTGTCATGGTTCGGGCTAAGCCCCTTAGTTCCAGTGAAGGGAAATCTTAATGCTGCAGTATACGAGGTGTGTTCAAAAAGTATCCAACCTTAATTTTTCGTGCGTAAACAAATGAAGCCTGGGAGGCGTGGTTTGGTGCACATATGTAGGCGATCCTAATCCGTATGCGTGAATATTTTCCCGCCTGCAGAAGCTGTCAGTCGCCGACAGACCGCCGATGAGTGAGGAAGTGTAAGTGAGAGCCGTCGGATTTTCGTTTTTGACAAAATGACGGATCACTGTGGTCTCATCGCCAGTGATCACTGTGTTGAAGAAGTTGGGATCGCTGTTCACAGTCTCCAGCATGTCCTGTGCGATCTCCAAACGGAGTTGCTTCTGCTCGATCGTTAGCAGCTTTGGCACGAACTTCACTAAGATTCTCCTTAAGCCCAAATCCTCAGTCACAATGGAATGAACGGATCCAATGCTGACGCCCGCCTCGTCTGCAAGTTCTCCGATCGTGATTCGACGATCCTGCATCAGCAGGGTCCTCACGTGGTCAATGACTATCTCATTTCGGGATGTTGAGGGCCTACCAGAACGTGCTTCACTTTCCATTGATGTGCGACCATCTTTGAAGCGGTTGTACCACTCTTTTATCTGTGTGGTGCCCATTGCTTAGTTCCCGAAGGCCTGTTGAATCTTGCGGATTGTTTCCACTTGGGAATCGCCAAGCTTTACAAAAAATTTGATGCAGTAGCGTTGTTCAAGTTTTTCCGTCATTTTGTCAAAAACGAAAATCCGACGGCGCTCACTTACACTTCCTCACTCATCGGCAGTCTGTCGGCAACGGACAGCTTCTGCAGGTGGGAAAATATTCACGCATACAGATTAGGATCGCTACATACGTGCACCAAACCACGCCTCCCTAGGCTTCATTTGTTTACGCACGAAAAATTAAGGTTGGATACTTTTTGAACACACCTCGTACAATGACATTCTAGACGATTATGTGCTTCCATCTTTGTGGCAACAGTTTGGGAAAGGCCCTTTCCTGTTTCAGCATGACAATGCCCCCATGCACAAAGTGAGGTCCAAACAGAAATGGTTTGTCGATATCAGTGTGGAAGAACTTGCCTGGCCCGCACAGAGCACAGACCTCAACCCCATCGAACACCTTTGGGATGAATTGGAATGCAGATTGAGAGCCAGACCGAATCGCCCAACATCAGTGCTCGACCTCACAAATGCTCTTGTGACTGAATGGAAGCAGATCCCTGCAGCAATGTTCCAACATCTCGTGGAAAAACTTCCCAGAAGAGTGGAGGCTGTTATAGCAGCAAAGGGGGGACCAACTCCATATTAATGTCCATGATTTTGGAATGAGATGTTGAACGAGCAGGTGTCCACATACTTTTGGCCATGTAGTGTATATAGATATTCAGGCAAAAAGGGTGTGTTGTGAGAAGGTAAATGGGGGTACAAAAGATCATGCGTAAGGACAGAGGATAACTTCAGATAATGATAGAATACCAATTTCAAAGCATGTCTTCAAAAGATTAACACACGATTATGCAAGTATTATAATCAACCTTTCATGAGGACAATAAGCAGTCGGTAGTTATAAAGTAGAAAGGAATAAAAAGACATGAAGGAATCATGAAACAAAACTTACCCTGAATTACATGAAAAAGTGACTGTGGCACCATTAGGCACCTTATTTAGGTGATGTGGGTGATGATCTCCATAAGTGATGGGTTGTATTGAACTGCACATATTTTCTGAAAACACAAACATCGATATTTTTCAAAACAAAACTTGAAAATAAATAAACAAATGAATATTAAAAAAAATGTAGTTCGTTTCAAATTTTCTTTGATAATAGACAGGTTAAAACAAGCACTCAAATACATTGCTGTCATGGCCAAAAATAGACATCCTTGCACTTTTTTCAAATAAGACAATTTTCTCTCAAAATAAGTTGAAATTGACAAAAGTATTTTGTCTCCACATTTCTTTATTTCACTGTTAATATTACAGAACCTTTGTTTTTTTATTCAGAACTTGATATATCCTTTTAAATCAGAAAAAAAGAAAAGAAATGACATTGACAAAATTATTGACACCCTAGATCGTTTGGTATCACAGCCTTTGAACAAAATAACTTCAGTCAAGCACTTCCTATAGCCATGAAGGAGCTTCCTACACCTCTCTACTGGTAGTTTAACCCACTCTTCGTGTACAAACTGCTCCAGTTCTCCCAGATTTGAAGGGTGCCTTCTCCAAACTACTGCTTTCAGATCTCCCCACAGGTGTTCAACGGGATTTAGATATGGACTTATTGCTGGCCACCAGAACAGTCCAGTGTTTTCTCTTGAGAACCATTCTTGGGTGCTTTTTGAAGTGTGTTTGGGGTCGTCCTGCAACAAGACCCATGACCTTCGACGGAGACCCAGGTTTCTGCCACTGAGTTGAACATTGCATAAGTGAAGGAGAATCACCTGCTTGAAATCTAATTACTTCTAAAAGGTGCTAATAATATTTTCCAGGCCATTTTCAGATTTATATGTGGAATAAGCTAAGATTTAGTAATTTTTCAGCTTTTTTTGTTTTGTTCCACTGTAAACCAAAGAAATACATATGTGGATATCAAAAGGATTTTCAATTTCAACAATTTTCTGGAAGGAATGGTGCATTATTTTTTTAAAGTGCAACGGTGCCAATATTTTTGGCCACGACAGTATATGCAAGAAAGACAAAAGCAGTACAATGGTGTTGACATGTACCCTTAAACTGTACTGGTATCCAAGTGGCAGAAGTTCCAGTATCTGATGACCAATACACTAGTCTCCAGCCTACAGTACACATGTACACTTCCCTTTTCCTCATATTCAATTCCAATGCACCATCTATTTATTCTGGATCGAAATGAGGCAAAAAGAAATATAAAAAAATTACCCCCGTGTGGGGGTGACGGTCATCTCTATAATACCACAAGTTCTCAATGTTCAGTTTAGTAACCGCGAAAACAGTCCAACACTAACCGTTTAGATTGAAATAGTTCACAGAGATACACTAGGATAATACTACTAATGACATAATTAATAAATATGTATTGTTCATTAGTACCTGGATTAACACATCAGAATCACCAGTAAGTGCAATACGTGGTTTTCCGGTCCGTCCACTCTCTGGGCATTTCACTTCCGGTTGTAGAAAAAAACGAAAAATAGGCTTAGCTCTCGGAGATTATGATAATCCTGTAGATTATTCTTCACTGATTATAATGCAACTTTCAGAATGAAAATTGGTCAAGTTTTATAGAGATATTGAGGTTTGAAAAATCGTTAGAGCTAGCAAATTCATTAATTTAATTCCACAGAAGTTTGTGACACTGCACAAAGTAACATGTCAGGTATGAAAAAACATTTTGTATGCCAGATTCATTAATTATAATTCATTAATATGGAATGTACTCATTGATATATTAATCAGAAAGCCCGAAACATGTAGCAAATTTATCACATCCCCTCATCCGGGATCCGTGCCTCGCCCCACAGCCTGCAGCCCTATGTCCGCCGGTGATTATGTTAGATATCGGCACGATCGAGAGGAGCCGCGAATTATCCCTGCTGATGCACTGAATTGATGCAATCGTTCGGCCAGAATATTCGTTGTCAAGATGTTGCGTGATTAAATCAGCCAATACAGTCACTCAAATTTATACCGCAGACATACTACTTAACAATCACCTTCGCCCCAGAGACCACAGTCAATCTGAACCACGCTGGCCACTGCTCAGACGCCATGACCGGACTACTGCGCAGTTCTACTACACAGTTTGGTTAAAGATGACTCGGCATTTTGGCGCGCGCGCACGAAATTATATTTTGAAAATAAATGCCGACGTTTACATTTCGGGTTTTGAAACTTTTGCACCTTCAGCAGAAAATGTATAAATATAAAAGGCTAAAAATGTGTTTTATATTTATATTTCATTTCTCCTTCCTTCCTTCTTTGCGAATCGCATCGGCGTTTTTGGCCATCTTCCAGATCACGTGACGATCAAACGGGAAGGAAATTCAAAAATCTGTCCGGTTAGATACAAGATAATATTTTTTACGATCATAATCAATAAACAGTTGCCGAATATCTTGTAGAATGGCAGGCTAGATAGGTTTTGAAAATGGCGATTTTTATAACTTACGTGACCTCGTCCCTGACCTTGAACCCGGACAAAAGTTATATCGTTGTGCAACACTCATCGACCTCTACCCACGTACTAAGTTTCATCAAGATCGGAAAGAAAAATTGTTGACGGACGTACGGACGTATGGACATTTGGTCCGGCTTTATTAGGTCATCTCGGTAGAGATGACCTAAAAATTGGCCTTCGCCAAATATATTGGGGGACGGGGGAATTCTTAAAGTGCACGCGCATGCACAGTGTTTGTTTGTTTGTCGGCAGAATAACTGGCCAACAAGGGCAGGTAGAACAACCAAATTTGGAATAGGGCGTCATATTCATGTGAACATCTCAGATGAGGTAAAGTTTGAGCTCACAAGGAGAAAATATGAAATTAAAATGAGCACAGGACTGCACTTAATCACACCATGGCCACGTGACAGTATCAGTTAGCACCGTCTGGCAGTGGTATTGCACAAAGAGAAGATAACGACACAAGCCAGCAACTTCTCAAATGCATCCGAGTTAACTCTGCAGAGGGATCTTAGCAGCATTATTTTGGGAAACAGCAATCCTTTAAGCCCATCTCCAATGCTACCACCAAAGAAAGTTGTGGGCCATATCAGATGAAAAGGCTTTGGACATAAGATCAAGGCTCATTAAATAAAGACCAAGGTGAGAGAATGTAAAAGGTATCACACTAACAGTTGAGCCATAGATGGACACAAGCAAGTGAATGAACAAGAAGAGTAGAGAGAGAGAGAGAGAGAGAGAGAGAGGAGAGAGAGAGAGAGAGAGAGAGAGAGAGAGAGAGAGAGAGAACACACACACACACACACAGAAAGAAATGAAGAGAGAAAGAAAGAAAGAGGGAGAGAGGGAAGGAGAGGGAGAGAGAGACGAGGAGAGAGGGAGAGAGGGAGAGAGGGAGAGAGGATAACAAACATTTGTTGTGAATTTTTAATGAAGTTCTCTAAATTGAAGAACTCTTTATTTGGTATATCGAGCATCAGATTCCTCATCTGTTCTAACCATGGTACCCATTGCCTCACCATTTCAGTGAGCAATGTTATCTTTGCCCATAACTGATCTCGTGTCCTTTCCAGCGTCAACATTATTTTGCTGGAAAGAAACAATTTCAGACTTTAACAAATCATTTGAGAGAGATTGCATCTTGGTGGTATATAGACTATACAGTTTGCAGAAAATTTTTATTTGGGATTTTGCAAGGTCTCACCACAACCAAAGGTCAGCATGTTCAAACCTAGAGGTGCTAATTTTCTCTGATAAAACTCAAAAAGTCTTTAAGTTTCTTGTCACTCAGAAGGTGAGTATTAAGGGTCTGGTATGCACTACAACCTGGTGACAATGGAAATGTAAAAGGACAACACGACTCAACTACGATTTGTGAAGCCAGTTGGTAAAATTTGGGATGGTCACAACATTCAGCATTGGCTTATTAACATCAATTCTATCAAGTCTTGCACTTGATATAAAGCCATCCTGACATCTGCACATCTGCACAAAGTTTGATGATCATTCTGGAGTGACAGGATTGGAATGTGATATTTTCCAGGATTGATGGAGATTTTGCATTTATCAGACCAGCATTGAATCAATTCCAGATCAGCAGAGAGTGCGCAGCTGCATTTGCCTATCAATGAGATGGGGGTGATGCAGATGCACATGGAACAATGTGGACCACCATCATTGTTTGTTATCCATACACCTTTTAAAAAAGAACAGGGGGATATTGTAATTGGGTCTGTCCGTCCGTCCGTCACGCAATCTCCTCCTAAATAAGTGTGCAGAAATTCACCAAATGGCAAGAAGGTGCGAGAGCAGTATCATTTTTGGCCCCAACTCCCCTCCCCCACTACCCCAAATCAGGGTGGGGGTCAAAAACCAAAAAAATGCAATGACGGGCACATTCTAAATGAAGCTTTATATATGCAATCATCGTTTGAGGATGCAGGAAATACGTAACGATTTTTTTTAGGGGATTTGACTCCTGGTTCATACCCCAAGGGATGGGGACTGAGAATCACAGGGGTCAAAACGGTAGAAAAAAAGAAAAATCAACAAAATCTGACATTGGGTCATTACTAATGGAACTTCTTTCCATCTTTCAACTTTGCTTTAGGTGAGAAGCGTGGGGATTTGCGATGGCACGCTATCAACTTCACTCGAGTTTAAATTTGCTACGTCTTTTTTAATACAAATGCAATACATCCCTTGCCCACAAGCCTCAATTTTTTCTCTCTATAAAAGGCTTTCGAACAGACATAAATGGACAAGATAATTGCTTGGAACACCGCTTCACACACTCTCCAACAGGGGTTGCTTTGTCAGCTAAAAGAAACACCAAAATTTTTTCTGAGTTCTTACAGCAAATTATTATTTGGAAACATTGTACATATAGTCCATGGGCCCAGGCCAGAAATTCCACTTGTCGGTACCATCTCAGGAAACCAATCCTAGTTATGATTTTTGAATTGGTGTATATATATAGATCATATTTTGATGTGATAACCATTGCAGACTGGCAGCTTAGTCCATGGGCCAGGCCAGAAATTCCACTTGTCGGTACCATCTAAGGAAACCAATCCAAGTTATGATTTTTGAATTGGTGTATATATATATATATATGTATATATCATATTTTGATGTGATAACCATTGCAGACTGGCAGCTTATTGGTAGTTATCATCTCTGGAATGTACCCACCCTCCGCATAATGAAAACGAAAAGGCAAACAAATCTGGATATCCTGAGCTGTTATTGAATGATATCACCTTCATGGGATGTGTCAATAGTCCATTGTGTGATTTTCCCCCAAAACGTCAATAATCTCAGAATGGTAAAATGGTAAAAATGCAAAATACATACACTAAGCTGCTCTTCTGGAACGGTTATCACATATTGAAATAATCATATAGTCCTACCAATAACTTAGTAGCCCTAAAGTTTGGTTTCCCAGATGGTACCGATATATGCCCCATGGACTAATACAGTAAAGGGAAAGGAATTAAACATGAACATTAAGAAATAAAGGAATATTGAAGGGAAGGCTTGTGTAACTGATGAAACCATTTGGCCCAAGTTAAAGCTTTGCTTTGCATGGCCATTTTTGGAATTGCACAATTTGCTTAAATTGGAATGTTTTATTTGCTTTTGAAGAATCCGAGTATTAATAAAATATCAATAATGTAAAGGGCATACCAGTAGGGGAAACATCTTTGGTTGTTGATGAATGAAGAGTGGGACCAACTGTCGTGATCTGTGGTGATTCTGTGAAAATGAAATCATCTGCCGATGGTGTTAAGGTGTCTTGAATTTTTTTTTTTGTATACAATGTCGAGGCTCATGGACAAGTAAGAATATATAACGGATGAGGACACAACAGAAGAAAAGGAACAGTAGAAAGAGCAAGGGGCAGGGAGGGACACCAACAGCAAGGTTGAAGGGACAAAATAAAGGGAGACTTGGAAAATTAAGGCATGCGAGAGGTGAACACAAAGGGAAGAAACAGAGGATTGGAGGGACAAGATGGATATAGCCGAAACGCTGGAAGGAAACTTGGAAAGAGGTGGACTTGGGTGGATGGGGGAGGGGGAGGGGTGTTAACAGGGGTAGAAATATCATGGTTTTGGGTGAGGGATGATCTGAGATGGTGGTGAACAGCTGTCTTTAAGAGCTGACGGGAAGGATGAGATTGAAGAG
>CM068961.1:32511538-32551948 GCA_035128595.1 Eptatretus atami | reverse complement strand
GAGGTGTAAAACTGTACGTGCACTAAGGGTGGACAAGGAGGCCTAAGTGCGAGAAATCTGTGAGGGGGTAGAGCATCACCTGTGGACAGGTGATTCTCGCCCCGCTTACAGGGGAATTCGCGCATTGCGTTCATTCAAGCCCATCCCTCGGAGCACTGCAGTTAGAGCAGAGAGTGGTAGGCTCTTGACAGAGGAGTCTGAGTGAAGGCCCGCTGGGCGGTTACTTTGAGCGGTTGTACCAGGCTGATCCCCAGCTGTCGAGTTGGACGTCAAGGGTGTTACAATCCCTGTTGCTGACCCTCCAATCAACTGTGGTCCACCTTCGCTTGTGGAAACACGGGCTGCGGTGAACCGGTTGAAACGGGGTAAAGCTCCAGGGATCTGTGGCATCCATGCTGAACTTCTCAAGGCTGGTGGAAATGCTGCACTCGTGTCGTTGCATGCAGATTTGTGCTCTGCCTGGAACACAGGCATCATCCCAACTGATTGAAAGAGGGGCCTTGTTGTCCTCTCTGGAAAGGGAAGGGTGATCGCCAAGACTGCAACAACTACCGAGGGGTGACGCTGCTCTCAGTGCCGGGCAAGGTCTTTGCTCGGATAATTATTCTTGATAGGGTTCGCCACCATCTGCTTGAGCACCAGCGTCCAGAGCAGTCAGGCTTTACACCAAAGAGGTCAACGATTGACCGTATCCTTGCTCTTCGTGTCCTCACCGAACGCAGAGGAGAGTTTCGGCAGGGGCTGCTTGCAGCCTATGTTGATCTCTGTAAAGCGTTCGATTCAGTGAATCGGGATACCCTCTGGAGGATTCTTGGTCTTCGTGGGGTGCCACCAAAACTGATCAATCTGATGTCTGAACTCTACTCTGGTACTGAGAGTGCTGTGAAGTGTGGTGGTACCATCTCTGACTTATTTCCAGTTGTTACTGGAGTTCGTCAGGGGTGTGTACTGGCCCCACACTTTTCAGCACTTGTATGGACTGGATTTTAGGGAGGATGTCAGAAAGATCAAGCTGCGGTGCATCGTTGGGAATGTCAAGATCTCGGATCTTGATTTCGCAGATGATGCAGTCATCTTGCGGAGACTTTAGATATCCTTTTGGGGGCCCTCGAGGTGCTGAATGAGGAGTCGGAGCCGCTGGGATTACGGTTTCTTGGGTCAAAACTAAGATCCAGGCTTTCAATGACATCTTGGATGCTGCTGTCCTGTCTGTGTCTGTTTGTGTGAGGATGTTGAGGTCGTGGAGAGATTCACTTACCTTGGCAGTGATATTCATGTCTCTGCTGGCTGTGAGTCAGAGGTCAATAGACGTCTGGGTCGGGCCTGGGAGTCATGGATTCACTGGATCATGGGGTGTGGCGCTGCCGGTACCTGTGCGGGAGGACGAAAGTCCGAGTCTTCGGGTCCTTGGTGCTTCCAGTCTTGCTCTATGGATGCGAGACTTGACTCTGACCAGGGATCTGAGACGGAGACTTATTCCTTTGGTACCAGGTCTCTTCGGAGAATCCTTGGCTATCACTGGTCAGATTTTGTGTCCAACGAGCGGTTGCTGAGAGACTCGGATGAGATTTGTTACCTGCATGGTCCGTGAGCGTCAGTTGCGGCTGTATGGACATGTGGCTCATTTTCCTGACGCTGATCCTGCTCACCAGATTCTCTCAGCGAGGGAGTCTCGTGAGTGGAGGAGGCCAATGGACCGATCACGTGCCTCGTGGTTGTAGCAGGTTGACCAACATCTCAAGGAGATGGGGATGGGCCTGGCATCTGCCTGGGGGAAGGCCAGACAGAGGCCCCTGGATACCGCGGGAAAGTGGACGCAGCGACGCGCTGTTCTGGCACATGCTCCCATACCTGACCTGACCTAACCTGAAGGGAGTCATGGATTCACTGCATCATAGGGTGTGGCGCTGCCGGTGCCTGTGCGGAGGATGAAAGTCCAAGTCTTCAGGTCCTTGTGCTTCCAGTCTTGCTCTATGGATGTGAGACTTTGACTCTGACCAAGGATCTGAGATGGAGACTTAATTCCTTTGGTACCAGGTCTCTTCGGAGAATCCTTGGCTATCGCTGGTCGGACTGTGTCCAACGAGCGGTTGCTGAGAGAGACTCAAATGAATTTGGTACCTGCATTGTCATGAGTGTCAGCTGCAGCTGTATGGCTATGTGGCTATGTGGCTTGTTTTCCTGATGCTGATCCTGCTCACCAGATTCTCTTCACGAGGGATCTTCATAAGTGGAGTAGGGCCTCGTGGTTGCAGCAGATTGATCAACATCTCAGGAGATGGGGATGGGCCAGGCATATGCCTGGAGATGGCCAGACGGAGCCCTTAGAGTACCGGCAGAAAGTGGACGCATAGACGCGCTGCTCCGGCGCATGCTCCCATACCTGACCTGACCTGACCTGGAGGAGGTGGGGGGCATACAAAAACAGCAGAGTAGATGAGGAAAAAAAAAGATATAGCGAGAATCTACATGGGTAAAGTGTGAGAGCAAGGACAGGACACAGGGGGTGAACAAGATATACACAGGCACAAACTCTCAATCGCAGAAGTGGAAGAGAAAACTGGGGAAGAAGCAGACATAGCACAACCAAACCAAAACAAAACTAGAAGGCACTCAGTAGAGCCATTCCTCCTCCACGAGAACAAGTTGGGCCCAATACATTTTTGAAATGTCATGCTATACAGTACTATATCGTTTTTGGCCCGATCTCTCAATGGCGAAGAATCACATTAAAAATTAAAAAATTCTCGTATCCAGATCCGGATTTGGATCTTCACCAAAATCTAATCAGTTCGTTCTTGTCACACACCCAACCTGTCCAGAACTTTTGGAGATTTCCTGTACACAAACAATCAAACAAAGAGACAGACAGACAGACAGACAGACAACCTTTCACCTTCGGTGGTGGAGGTAAAAATTGAAGTGGGTGAAAAAGTTGGGGAAAACCTGGAAAGAGGTGGGCTTGTTGGGGATTATCAGGGTAGAAAAGATCACGAGTATGGATGGGTGATGAAGTGTGATGGTGTTGAACAGCTGTCATTGCTTGGACAAAAAAAAAAGAGTGAGCTTGAACAGACTGAAGATCAATAGGTAGGAGAAGAGAGGAATGAATGAGTGGAGGTGAGCAGTGAGCCTGGATAATGGGTGTTTCACCAGAAGTGGGATGCAAGCAGACAATGTGAATCCTATAAAAAGGTTGGGGGGGTGGAGGGAAGACAGATGAGGATGTGGGACAGAGCACAAAGTGAAATGGGTGCAAGACCAGAAAGGAGGTTATAGAAGACAAAGCCCACCCCCTACCACAAGCTGTCTGCAATGTGAAATAATAAGCCCAGAGACTCAGCTTCATCGCAGGTGATACCAATGATTTTGAAGGCCTTGGTTTCCATGACATTACGGTGAGCAAGGTGTGAGGGCAAAGGGGAGAGCAGTTATCCATCAAGGTGAAGATGAAGGCCTTGTAAGCAGATGAAAGTTCAGGTGTGCGAAGGAAAGACTTTGCACGACAGAGGATGCCCAGTCAGTAGAGGACTGGATGCCAACGTAAGAATGTGATTTGCCCAAGAAAGATCATGGGTTATGGTAAGGCTAAAGTTTGATTGAGTGAATCAAATGAAAGGCTAAAATATGGCATTGGAGTCATCGGAAGGAACTTGAATAATCAGAGCAAAGATAGAGTTATCAGGAGGAACATGGAAAGGATTTGGGTTTCAGATGCTACTCCTCGACACTCAAACCCATGCAGGTGCGGCCAAATAAGCCTTACAAATATTTTTTTATAAGAATTCACTTCTCCCAAGACAGATAAATTAAGAGGAAAAGAGATAAAAAAGGAAAAGAGATAAAAAAGGAAAATGAACAAAAACAAAAGAAAAAGCAAGAATTAGAATTAATAAAGAGAAATGCAAAAAAAATAGAAGAGTGCGAAAGGAACAAAGATCAAAGGGCGGGAAGAACCCAGAGAGAGAAAGAGAGTTTAGCAGTCACTCCCAAGGCTCAAACACAGCAACAAGTACAAGCTAACAGAGGTCCATCAGTGGGAAATCAAAGTCTACACAGCAGGAAGAAATGGTACAAACAATCAAATGAAAGAACACAAACCTCCATACTCTTCCAACCACAAAGCTGCATAAAGCAACCAATAAAAGCTACACAAGGTAAGCCTTTTGCAGTTTCAAACCCCAACTGGGTTCTTCTACAGCTGCAGATATTCACAAGTAGTGCATACATGAGAACCCCAATGCTACACCCCTCTGAGCCACCGGATGGGTTTCATAACTTGTTGGCGAATCATCAGCGACAGCATAGACAAACGCGCACCACCGAGGCTCCCAAGTATGTTCGATGTGCAATGCCAATAGCAGTGAACACACAAATAAGACCCAATCACATCTCTCACCTACTGTATAATGCGAGAGAATAACCAATCAGCTCTCACCCAATCAATTACCCCAGGGGGCTAGGATTTCTACAAATTAACCCCCATGCTCTTCCAGCCAAATAAAGTGAAATAAAAGCTACACAAGGTAAGCCTTTGCTGTTTCAATCCCTACCTCTGTTCCCCGACAGTTGCAGACATTCACAAGTAGCACATACATGAGAATCCCACTACACGCACCTCAACCTCCGGACAGATTTCATCACTTTTTGTTGAGTCATCAGCGAGAGTGTAGACAGAAACACACACTACCGAGTCTCCCAAATCATGTACAACGTGCAATGTCAATAGCAGTCAACATACAACTATCAAGACGGTCCAGTTTTGGGTGAGACACGCGGTTGGGTCTTGATTAGAAACAATGCCGTGTGGGATGGTGTGTGAACCAGCGTTCCAAGAAATTTCCTCTGCCAGCGAATGTGGACGAAGGTTATGTTTTCACCCCTGTCTGTGAACAGGATATCTCAAAAAGTTGTAGATGGATGCGGACAGAATTTGGTGGAGAGATTGGGTGTGTGACAAGAACGAATCGAGTAAATTTTGGTGAAAATCCGAATCCGAGAATTTTCTAAGCGATTCTTCGCCATTGTGCGATAGAGCTAAACTATATACATATAGCACGATATCTCAAAATATTGTGGACAAATTCGGACAAAACTTGGTGAACAGGTTGGGTGCGTCGTGACAAAGCCACGGGGATTTAATTTTGGTGAAGATCCAGACTTGAGAATTTTTTTAAAGTGATTTTTCACCATTGAGAGATGGGACCAAAAACGATATATACAGCAGCATGATACTTCAAAAAGGTTGTAGATGACATATGACAAAACTAGGTGGATGAGTTAGTTGGGTGACAAGAATAAACAAATTCGAATTTGGTTCAAGTCCGGATCCAGAACCGGCATATCAGTGGGATACAAAACGTAAACTGTTCAGCCTTGCGGAGGTATGCGCTCCACCGGGTGCCATTATAGTTTTGTCCATTTATTTCTGTCTGAAGGTCATATATATGAAGGCCATTTCTGCCTTACAAAATATTACTAACAAACATTGTACATACAGTATTAAAGGGAATGCTTGTGTAATTGATGACACCATTTGGCTCAAATTGAAGCTTCGCTTTGCATGGCCATTTTTGGAGTTGCACAATTTGTTGAAATTTGATTTTTTTTGCTCTTGAAGAAGCTGGCATTATTAATGAAATAAATAATGTGAAAGGCATACCAGTTGAGGTAAGAACTGTGGTTGTTGAATGTGGAGTGGGACGAACTGTTGGGGTGGTCTTTGGCAATTCTGTGTGAAGATGGAATTGCACGTCATCAACATCATCTTCTCAGAATACATTTGAATTGCTCTTTCCACAATCTTATTCAGTCTTTTGCATTTTTTTTTTTCATTTCGGATCGAACATTTTCCTGGTGTACGATTAATTAGGTTCCAAGCATTTTTGAACATCATTGTTTGTTGTTGTTTATTTACAAGTGTCAAACAATTCTTTGTTGAACTGTAAAGTGGAAATTTTTGGCCGCATCAATTTTCATGCATTTAACTCCATGACGGAAAAGTACAAATATATTTACCTTTGAAGAGATATTACAATTCCAGATCATATAAAGAATGCGTGTGCCGTACATGTACATTTGCCAGCCAGGCAGTGATGAGTAGCAAGCAATGCACTCACTCAGCACGTGTAGCGAATTAAACTTAAAAAAAAAACACAAACATTTTTCAACATAAAATCGTTATTTGAAGGCTATTTCAAAAGCAGACAAGCTGTAATGTTTCCTAAAACCTGCAAGCTTCGTTAAAGCAGAGCTTGATACAGCACCTGTTTGTGCCGCTAATGAGGCAACATTGAAAGCTGGTATGGTCAAAAGTCCCAAACTCGCTTGTGTGTGTGGTGGAGAGAGAGGGATGAGAGAGGGAGAGGGATGAGAGAGAGAGAGAGAGAGAGAGAGAGAGAGAGAGAGAGAGAGAGAGAGAGAGAGAGAGAGAGAGAGAGAGAGAGAGAGAGAGAGAGAGACACACAGAGAGAACAAAATTACCCCCGTGCGGGAGTGACGGTCATCTCTGCGAGAAAATATATAGCCTCCTGAAGGTAGGGCAGTTTTTGCAAACTTTGAAGTCACGTGACGCGAAAACGAATATCGAAAATCCGGCCCGACAAAATTTACATATTGTCCCATAGATTTATATGCCACAATCAAATTCAAGATCGCATGAGAAATGTAGGAGATAGATTTTGAAAATCGTCATTTTCACATGAAAATCGCATTTTCGCATTTTTTGCCAACTTTGAAGTCACGTGACACGAAAACGAAAGCGAATATCGAAAATCCGGCCTGACCAAATTTAGATATTGTCGCATAGATTCATATGCCACAATAAAATTCAAGATTGCTTGAGAAATGTAGGAGGAGATAGATTTTGAAAATCGTCATTTTCGCATTTTTTGCCAACTTTGAAGTCACGTGACACGAAAACGAAAGCGATTATCGAAAATCGGGCCGATCAAATTTAGATATTGTCCAGATTCATATGCCACAATCAAATTCAAGATCGCTTGAGAAATGGCGAGGAGATAGAATTTGAAAATCGTCCATTTTCGCAACGGACGGACGGACATCTACAACCCATATTATTAGGTCATGCTCGAAGAGATGACCGAGAGAGAAAGAGAAAGAGAGAGAGAGAAAAGAGAGAGAGAGGAAGGAAGAAAGAGAAAGAGAGAGAAAGCGAAAGAGAGAGAGAAAGAGAGAGAAAGAGAGCGAAAGAGAGAAGAAAGGAGAGAGAAAGAGAGAGAAAGGAGAGCGAAAGAAGAGAAGAGAGAGAAAGAGAGAGAAAGAGAGAGAAAGAGAGAGAAAGAGAGAGAAAGAGAGAGAGAAAGAGAGAAAGAAAGAAAAGAGAGGAAAGAGAGAGAAAGAGAGAGAGAGAAAGAGAGAAAGAAAAGAGAGAGAAAGAGAGAGAAAGAGAGAGAAAGAGAGAGAAGAGAGAGAGAAGAGAGAGAAAGAGAGAGAAAAGAGAGAGAAAGAGAGAGAAAGAGAGAGAAAGAGAGAGAAAGAGAGAGAAAAGAGAGAGAAAGAGAGGAAAAGAGAAGAGAAAGAGAGGAGAGTAAGAGAGTAAGAGAGTGAAAGAGAGTGAGAGTGAGTGAAAGAGAGTGAAAGAGTGAAGAGAGTGAAAGAGAGTGAAAGAGAGTGAAGAGAGTAGAGTGAGTGAAAGAGGTGAAGAGAGTGAGAGTGAGAGAGTGAGTGAAGAGAGTGAGAGGAGTGAACGAGAGTGAGAGTGAGTGAAAGAGAGTGAGAGAAAGAGAGTGAGAGAAAGAGAGTGAAAGAGAGTGAAGAGAGTGAAAGAGAGTGAAAGAGAGTGAAGTGAGTGAGAGAAAGAGAGTGAAAGAGAGTGAGAGTGAGTGAAGAGAGTGAGAAGTGAGTGGAGTGAAAGAGAGTGAGAGTGAGTGAAAGAGAGTGAGATTAAGAGGAAAGAGATGAAAGAGTGAAAGAGAGTGAGAGTGAGTGAAAGAGTGATAGAGAGAAGAGTGAGAGAGTGAAAGAGAGTGAAAGAGAGTGAAGAGAGTGAAAGAGAGGAAAGAGAGTGAAGAGAGTGAGAGAAGAGAGTAAGAGAGTGAAAGAGGTGAGAGGTGAGGAAAGAGAGTGAAAGAGTGAAAGAGAGTGAAAGAGAGTGAAGAGAGTGAGAGTGAGTGAAAGAGAGTGAAAGAGAGTGAGAGAGAGTGAGAGAAGAGAGTGAGAGAAAGAGAGTGAAAGAGAGTGAAAGAGAGTGAAGAGAGTGAAAGAGGTGAGAGTGAGTGAGAGAAAGAGAGTGAAGAGAGTGAGAGTGAGTGAAAGAGAGTGAGAGTGAGTGAAAGAGAGTGAGAGTGAGTGAAAGAGAGTGAGAGTGAGTGAAAGAGAGTGAGATAAGAGAGAAAGAGAGTGAAAGAGAGTGAAAGAGAGTGAGAGTGAGGAGAGATGAAAGAGAAAGAGAGTGAAAGAGAGTGAAGAGAGTGAAAGAGAGTGAGAAGAGTGAAGAGAGTGAAGAGAGTGAAAGAGAGTGAAGAGAGTGAGAGAGAGTGAGAGAGAGGAGTGAAAAGAGAGAGAGACAGACAACAGAGAGACAGAGACAGCAGACACGCAGAGAGACAGAGACACAGACACGCAGAGAGACAGACACAGAACACCAGAGAGACAGAGACAGACAACGAGACACCCAGAGAGACAGAGACAGACCAGACACGCAGAGAGACAGAGACACAGAGACACAGAGAGAGGGAGAGAGAGAGAGAGAAGAGAGAGAGAGAGAGAGAGAGAGAGAGAGAGAGAGAGAGAGAGAGAGAGAGGAGAGAAGAGAGAGAGAGAGAGGAGAGAGAAGAGAGAGAGAGACAGAAACAGACACGGCAGGAGAGACAGAGACAGACACAGACACGCAGAGAGACAGAGACAGACCAGACACGCAGACAGACAGAGACAGACACAGACACGCAGACAGACAGAGACAGACACAGACACGCAGACAGACAGAGACAGCACAGACACGCAGAGAGAACAGGACAGACACAGACACGCAGAGAGACAGAGACAGACACAGACACGCAGAGAGACAGAGACAGACAGCAGACCAGACGCAGAAGACAGAGACAGACACAGCACGCAGAAGACAGAGACAGACACAGACACGCAGAGAGACGAGACAGAACAAGACACGCAGAGAGACAGAGACAGACACAGACACGCAGAGAGACAGAGCAGCACAGACACGCAGAGAGACAGAGACAGACACAGACACGCAGAGGACAGAGACAGACACAGACACGCAGAGAGACAGAGACAGACACAGACAGCCAGAGAGACAGAGACAGAAAGAACGCAGAGACAGAGAGAGAGAGAGAGAGAGAGAGAGAGAGAGAGAGAGAGAGAGAGAGAGAGAGAGAGAGAGAGAGAGAGAGAGAGAGAGAGAAGAGAGAGAAAGAGAGAGAGCGAAAGAGAGCGAAAGAGAGCGAGAGTAGAGAGTGAAAGAGAATGAAAGAGAGTGAGAGTGAGTGAAAGAGTGAAAGAGAGTGAAAGAGAGTGAGAGTGAGTGAAGAGAGTGGAAAGAGAGAGAGTGAGTGAAAGAGTGAGAGTGAGTGAAAGAGAGTGAGATCGAGTGAAAGAGAAGTGAGATTGAGTGAAGAGTAGTGAGATTGAGAGTGAGGAGAGAGTGAGAGAGAGTGAGAGAGAGTGAGAGAGAGTGAAGAGAATGATGAGAGTAAGAGACAGAAGAGACAGAGACAGAGACAGAGACAGAGACAGAGAGAGAAAAGAGAGAGAAAGAGAGAAAGAGGAAAGAAAGCGAGAAAGGAAAGAGAGCGAAGACAGGAAGAGAGGAAAAGAGAGCGAAAGAGAGGAAGAGAAGCGAAAGAGAGGAAGAGAAAGGAGAGAAGAAGAGAGAGAAAGAGAGAGAAGAGAGAGAAGAGAGAGAGAAAGAGAGAGAGTAAGAGAGTGAGAGTAGAGAGTGAGAGTAAGAGAGTGAGAGTAGAGAGTGAGAGTAAGAGTGAAAGAGAATGAAAGAGAGTGAGTGAGTGAAAGAGAGTGAAAGAGAGTGAGAGTGAGTGAAAGAGAGTGAAAGAGAGAGAGTGAGTTGAAGAGAGTGAAAGAGAGAGAGTGAGTGAAAGAGAGTGAGTGAGTGAAGAGAGTGAAGAGTGAGTGAAAGAGAGTGAGTGAGTGAAAGAGAGAGTGAGTGAGTGAAAGAGAGTGAGTGAGTGAAAGAGAGTGAGAGAGAGTGAAAGAGAGTGAGAGTGAAAGAAGAAGAGACAGAGACAGAGACAGAGAGCAGAGACAGAAAGAGAGAGAAAGAACAAAGAGAGAGAAAGAAAGAGAGAGAAGAGAGAGAAAGAGAGAGAAAGAGAGGAAAGAGGAGAAAGAGAGAGAGAAAGAGAGAGAAGAGAGAGAGTAAGAGAGTAGAGTAAGAGAGTGAGAGTAAGAGAGTAAGAGAGTGAAGAGAATGAAAGAGAGTGAGAGTGAGTGAAAGAGTGAAAGAGAGTGAAAGAGGACAGTGAGTGAAAGAGAGTGAGAGTGAGTGAAAGAGTGAGAGTGAGTGAAAGAGAGTGAGAGTGAGTGAAAGAGAGTGAAAGAGTGAGAGTGAGTGAGAGTGAGTGAGAGTGAGTGAGAGTGAGTGAAAGAGAGTGAGAGTGAGTGAAAGAGAGTGAGATTAAGAGAGAAGAGAGTGAAAGAGAGTGAAAGAGAGTGAAAGAGAGTGAAAGAGAGTGAAGAGAGAGTGAGAGAGAGTGAGAGAAGAGTGAGAGAAGAGTGAGAGAGAGAGAGACAGCACGAGAGACAGAGAGACAGACACAGACACGCAGAGAGACAGAGACAGACACAGACACGCAGAGAGCAGAGACAGACACAGACACGCAGAGAGACAGAGACAGAGACACACAGAGAGAGAGAGAGAGAGAGAGAGAGAGAGAGAGAGAGAGAGAGAGAGAGAGAGAGAGAGAGAGAGAGAGAGAGACAGACACAGACACGCAGAGAGAGAGAGAAGACAGACACAGAACGCAGAGAGAGAGAGACAGACACAGACACGCAGAGAGACAGAGACAGACACAGACCACGCAGAGAGACAAGACACAGAGACGAGAGAGAGAGAGAGAGAGAGAGAGAGAGAGGAGAGAGAGAGAGAGAGAGAGAGAGAGAGAGAGAGAAGAAGACAGACACAGACACGCAGAGAGAGAGAGACAGACACAGACACGCAGAGAGACAGAGACAGACACAGACACGCAGAGGAACAGAGACAGACACAGACACGCAGAGAGACAGAGACAGACACAGACCACGCAGAGAGCAGAGACAGACACAGAACACGCAGAGAGACAGAGACAGACACAGACAGCGCAGAGAGACAGAGACAGACACAGACCGCAGAGAGACAGAGACAGACACAGAACCAGAGAGACAGAGACAGACACAAGACACACAGAGAGAAGAGACAGACACAGACACGCAGAGAGACAGAGACAGACACAGACACACAGACACGCACGAGAGACAGAGACAGACACAGAACAGACACGCAGAGAGACAGAGACAGACAAGACAGCACGAAGAGGACAGAGACAGACACAGACACAGACACGCAGAGAGACAGAGCAGACCAGACACAGACAGCAGAGAGACAGAGACAGACACAGACACGACGCAGAGAGACAGAGACAGACACAGACACAGAACGCAGAGAGACAGAGACAGACACAGACACAGACACGCAGAGAGACACGAGACAGACACAGACACAGACACGCAGAGAGAGCAGAGACAGACACAGACAACAGACACGCAGAGAGACAGAAGACAGACACAGAACAGACACGCAGAGAGACAGACACAGACACAGACACGCAGAGAGACAGACACAGACACAAGACACGCAGAGAGACAGACACAGACAAAGACACGCAAGACCGAGACAGACACAGAACAGACACCCAGAGAGACAGAGACAGACACAGACACGCAGGACAGAGACAGACAGACACGCAGAGAGACAGAGACAGACACAGACCAGAGAGAGCAGAGACAGAAGAGAGAGAGAGAGAGAGAGAGAGAGAGAGGAGAGAGAGCGAGTGGAAAGGAGAGTGAAAGAGAGTGAAAGAGAGTGAGAGTGAGTGAAAGAGAGTGAGAGTGAGTGAAAGAGAGTGAAAGAGGTGAGAGTGAGTGAAAGAGACGTGAAAGAGAGTGAGAGTGAGTGAAAGAGAGTGAGTGAGTGAAGAGAGTGAGAGTGAGAGAAAAGAGAGTGAGAGCGAGTGAAAGAGAGTGAATGAGAGTAAGAGAGTGAAAGACAGACAGAACGAGACAGAGACAGAGACAGAGACAGAGACAGAGACAGAGACAGGACAGAGAGAGAGAGAAGAGAACAAGAAGGGGAGAAGAAAGAGAGAGAAAGAAGAGAGAGAAGAGAGAGAAAGAGAGCGAAAGAGAGCAAGAGAGCGAAAGAGAGCGAAGAGAGAGAAAAAGAGAGAGAAAGAAAGAGAGAGAGTAAGAGAGTGAGAGTAAGACAGTGAGAGTAAGAGAGTGAGGTAAGAGAGTAAGAGAGTGAAAGAGAATGAAAGAGAGTGAGAGTGAGTGAAAGAGAGTGAAGAGAGTGAGAGTGAGTGAAAGAGAGTGAAAGAAAGAGTGAGTGAGTGAAAGAGAGTGAGAGTGAGTGAAAGAGAGTGAAAGAGAGTGAAAGAGAGTGAAAGAGAGTGAGAGTGAGTGAAAGAGAGTGAGAGTGAGAGAAAGAGGTGAAAGAGAGTGAGAGTGAGTGAAAGAGAGTGAGAGTGAGTGAAAGAGAGTGAGTGAGTGAAAGAGAGTGAGAGTGAGAAAGAGAGTGAGAGTGAGAGTGAGTGAAAGAGAGGTGAGATTAAGAGTGAAAGAGAGTGAATGAGAGTAAAGAGGAGTGAAAGACAGACAGAGCAGAAAGAGAGAGAAAGAAAGAGAGAGAAGAGAGAGAAAAGAGAGAAAGAGAGAGAGAAAGAGAGCGAAAGAGAGCGAAAGAGAGCGAAAGAGAGCGAAAGAGAGCGAAAGAGAGGAAAGAGAGAGAAAGAGAGTGAGAGTAAGAGAGTGAGAGTAAGAGAGTGAGAGTAAGAGAGTGAGAGTAAGAGAGTAAGAGTACAGAGTAAGAGAGTGAAGAGAATTAAAAGAGAGTGAGAGTGAGTGAAAGAGAGTGAAAGAGAGTGAAAGATGAAAAGAAGTGAGTGAGTGAAAAAGAGTGAGAGTGAGTGAAGAGAGTGAGAGCGAGTGAAAGAGAGTGAGATTAAGAGTGAGAGAGAGAGTGAGATTAAGAGTGAGAGAGAGTGAGAGAGAGAGTGAGAGAGTGGAGAGAGAGAGTGAGAGAGAGTGAGAGAGAGTGAGAGAAAGTGAATGAGAGTAAGAGAGTGAAAGACAGACAGGAGAAGACAGAGAGACAGAAGACAGAGAGACAGAGAGACAGAGAGACAGAGAGACAGAGAGACAGAGAGACAGAGAGAGACGAGAAGAGAGCGAAAGAGAGCGAAAGAGAGGCGAAAGAGAGCGAAAGAGAGCGAGAGTGAGTGAAGAGTGAAAGAGAGTGAGAGTGAGTGAAAAGAGTGAAAGAGAGTGAGAGTGAGTGAAAGAGTGAAAGAGAGTGAGAGTGGTGAAAGAGAGTGAGGTGAGTGAAGAGAGTGAGAGAGTAGAGTGAGTGAGAGTGAGTGAAAGAGAGTGAGAGTGAGTGAAAGAAGTGAGAGTGAGTGAAAGAGTGAGTGAAAGAGAGTGAGAGTGAGTGAAAGAGAGTGAGAGTGAGTGAAAGAGAGTGTGGAGTGAAGAGAGTGAGAGAGTGAGTGAAAGAGAGTGAGAGTGGTGAAAGAGAGTGAGAGTGAGTGAAAGAGAGTGAGAGTGAGTGAAAGAGAGTGAGAGTGAGTGAAAGAGAGTGAAAAGAGAAGTGAGAGTGAGTGAAAGAGAAGTGAGAGTGAGTGAAAGAGAGATGAGAGAGTGAAAGAGAAGTGAAAGAGAGTGAGAGTGAGAGTGAGAGTGAGAGTGAAGTGAAAGAGAGTGAAAAGAGAGTGAAAGAGAGTGAGAGTGAGTTGAAAGAGAGTGAAGGAGTGAAAGAGAGTGAGGTGAGTGAAAGAGAGTGAAAGAGAAAGAATGAGTGAAAGAGAGTGAAAGAGAGAGAGCGAGTGAAAGAGAGTGAGAGCGAGTGAAAGAGAGTGAGAGCGAGTGAAAGAGAGTGAGAGCGAGTGAAAGAGTGAGAGCGAGTGAAGAGTGAGAGCGAGTGAAAGAGTGAGAGAGAGTGAAAGAGAGTGAGATTGAGAGTGAAAGAGAGTGAGATTGAGAGTGAAAGAGAGTGAAAGAGAGTGAAAGAGAGTGAAAGAGAGTGAGAGAGAGTGAATGAGAGTAAGAGAGTGAAAGACAGACAGAGACAGAGACAGAGACAGAGACAGAGACAGAGACAGAGAGAAAGAGAGAGAAAGAGAGCGAAAGAGAGCGAAAGAGAGAGAAAAGAGAGAGAAAGAGAGAGAAAAGAGAGAAAGAGAGAGAAAAGAGAGAGAAAGAGAGCGAAAGAGAGCGAAAGAGAGCGAAAGAGAGCGAGAGTGAGAGTGAGTGAAAGAGAGTGAAAGAGAGTGAAAGAGAGTGAGAATTAAGAGGAGAAAGAGAGTGAAAGAGAGTGAGATAAGAGAGAAAGAGAGTGAAGAGAGTGAAAAGAGAGTGAGATTAGAGAGAAAGGAGTGAAAGAGAGTGAAAGAGAGTGAAAGAGAGTGAGATTAAGAGAGAAAGAGAGTGAAAGAGAGTGAAAGAGAGTGAAAGAGAGTGAAAGAGAGTGAAAGAGAGTGAAAGAGAGTGAAAGAGGTGAGAGAGAGTGAGAGAGAAAGAGAGTGAATGAGAGTAAGAGAGTGAAAGACAGACAGAGAGACAGAAGAGACAGAGAGACAGAGAGACAGAGAGACAGAGAGACAGAAAGACAGAGAGACAGAGAGACAGAGAGACGAGAGACAGAGAGACAGAGAGACAGAGAGACAGAGAGACAGAGAGACAGAGAGACAGAAGACAGAGAGAGAGAGAGAGAGAGAGAGAGAGAGAGGAGAGAGAGAGAGAGAGCAAGAGAGAGAGAGAGAGAGAGAGAGAGAGAGAGAGAGAGAGACAGACACGCAGGAGAGACAGAGACAGACACAGACACGCAGAGAGACAGAGACAGACACAGATACGCAGAGAGACAGAGACAGACACAGACACGCAGAGAGACAGAGACAGAGACAGAAGACAGCAGAGAGACAGAAAGAGAGAGAGAGAGAGAGAGAGAGAGAGAGAGAGAGAGAGACAGGGAGAGAGGAGAGAGAGAGAGAGAGAGAGTAGAGAGAGAAGAGAGGGAGCGAGAGAAGAGAGAGAGAGAGAGAGGAGAAGATCTTGTTGAGGCCAGAGATTGACATGAATAGAAAGACCCAATGATGCAGGAGACCATGAATTTACTAATTTTTTGCATCGTGTTAACTCTCGATTTGATTGCTTTGCTGTAATTCCCCCTCATATTGTGCAATCTGCATTTCATACGATATCTCAAAACTGGAGAGTTCAGAGAACACCTTTCCCCGAGAAAAAGGACATGGGATTGGCCTTTAAAGATCTTGCTCTATGTTTCTGAGTATGATCTACACTTCCGACGAGCCACAATTTTGTCTGAATCTTGATATTCCCAAACGCCGAGAGCACGAGCGGTACATTTTATTGGTCGAGATGGCGTAATATTTTATCCAAGTTCTGCAAAACTGGAGGTTTTTGGAAGTGATAAGAACGTGATTTGTGTTCCACAGTGTTCAAGTATATAATTTAATTGAAATAAAAATAAAAGGGGGTTTAAAGGCTGCGGAGAGAAAATAATAATAATAATTGGAAGTTTACCACCATTGATGCACTGTATTTCACACATTAAATTAGTTATTCATGCCTGTTTTGTGTCCTTTCTGAAGTCCCGAAAAACAACAACTTTCCTGTTTGGAATGATTTTCAATTTTGTTCGACTACAAAACAAACAAAAAAAATTACCTCCCCACTCTTTGCACTTGCATGCTCGGGATGAGGTTTCATACAATTTGCCAAATTCAGAGCCAAAAGACTGCAAAGCTACAGGTTTGTGTTCTGATATAACATTCAACTGAAATTAACTGGTTCCTGAATCATAGACTGATGTCTGGAGAGTGTAGACAGACCAAGAACCAATACGACTTTAGAAATGATGTATGAATGCCAACGAGGCCTTTTGGATGTGCGCCGTTTGTGCATTTGCAGCGACTCCAATCGGTCTTGCTTGGCAGGCACTTTTAACCTGTCGTTGCGAGCATGAAATCCTCTTTTTAACATCATTTTCAGCATTTGGATGGAAGAGTGACGAGTTCAAAATGGATAACCATAATTGTTCTGTTCCCGAATGCAAATTGAACTCACAGAAATAGGAAATACGAGAAATATCCCATGGATGAGAGGTGTTGAGTTCATACTTCAAGTGAGTGGCAGCAGTGGATATCCTTACTAAAATTCATGAACCGGTGTTTGTTTGTTTATTTGTGGGTTTGTATGTTGGGCTACTCCTACAGTTCTGGCCCAATTATATCCAGACTCGCTAGAAGATTATCATAACCCAAATTAATGTAAAGGGGTGATTTTATCTTTGCCGGTGGTCTTGCAGGGTTGAGGGGGGGATGCAAATTCTCGACGTAAATGTGTATCGTGTAGCACCAGCTCTAAGTGGGGGAGGGTATTACAAGTTCCCATCATTTACAGTACAGTATTCCTGTCCCACCATTTTCCAGTATGTACAGTGAGGTGTTTTGAATTATAAGCAGGAGGTATGCTTTTGCTTCATGCACATAACCCAGGTTATTTATTTTTTCCTAAACAGAGTTGTCACTTGTCCATACACCGCCCAAATAAAGGTACGTATCAGAACAACGTGTTGCATGCTTGGAACAAGATCGTCCGAAGGGTGGGTGCTCTGCTAGTAAAACACACACAGACATTCATTATAATTTATCATGGCCCCAGAACTAAACGAAAAAAAACACACATTTATAACAGCACTCAAAGCCCATAAATCTCCCAGTTCCAGCCCACCAACTCCCCCCCCCCCACCACATGATTAATAGTAAATACCGTTTCCAACTCACCCTGCGCATCAACAAACCACACATATGACCTTCCCATTAGTGTTAAAAAAAGTACCCAAACCAGATATGGCATCTCCCTCTGGGAAGTCTGTCGAAATGTTGATAATGACGGTATGGTCTTTCCAATAGCAGACCACTAAATAAATCACCAAGCCTGCCGTATATTTACATGAGGTAATCCCGCAAGGTTCAGTCTACTTGCTGTCAATGATGGTCAAAGGTTTGGATAAAACGCTCCCATCTACGAACCATTAGGCTTTGCACTCCTACAGTTCTGGTCCTTGGGAGATTGCAGTACGGAGAGCTGCAAGCCATCAGCTTTTTGAGCGAGTTCAGAAAGTTCTTCAACAGAATAAAAGGGTGTGCAGAAGTCCACCCTTTTCTCGCCGGTACGTTTCCAAGTATTTTCCTGCTTATTTGAGAAGCTTTGAGAATCTTTGTGAGCCATTTTGGGTAACAATGCTTATCTGGCACGCACAATATACATTTGGCTGCCCCGATGACCCCATTGCTCGGGATTTCTGCGCATGCACACCGAGCATTCTGGGGTGGGTTACATCATTTTGAAAGTCATGTATTGCTTCACCCCATTTTTTGCTTCGCACACGGGGTAGCAAATAACTGCAAAATGGTGAAACATCCATCCCTAAACATTAGCCATTTTTGAAATACCTTTCATCAAATTATTGTTCCAATTAGTTTCACAACAATGTTCTCAAACATTTTTGTATCGGTGACCCCCTTTCACAAGCAAAGCCTCTGAGTGCAACCTCCTTATAGATTAAAACATTTTAATAATTTGAATGCAAAACTTATAACCATTTATCTTTCACCCTTTGAATTGAGCTTTCACGCAGTTATCATTGATAACGTCGATAAACTAACTCTTCTTGTGCGTCAATATTCTAAATGGGTAACTGCTCAGCTGTCACAACAAAAGGATTCTTTCCTAAGGAATAAAGTGCTTCTGGTAGTGCTGGAAAGTAGTGTGCAATGGTGTTGAACAGTCAGGGCACTCATGTTTTTCTAAACGGCACTCAGATGTACGCTGATAGCTGACCTGAATGCCATCAAAGCAGGTGTGGGGAGGAATGGGGAGGCAGGAGAGGATGCATGGGGTGGACAAGGTGGATACAGACAAACTCCAGAGGAAAAACTGGAAATTTGGGAGGGGGGGATTTGGGTTAACGAAAGTAGAAAGGATCATGGTTTTTGATCGAGGACGATCTGACATGCTGGTGAAGAGATGTTTTGAAGACCTGGAGGGGAGAACGAGATTGAAGGGAATGTGGAAGATGGTTCCACAGGTGGGGGGGGGGGGAGAGGGACAAATGAGTGGAGGTGAGCAGTGATTCTGGAATCAAGTCGGTTCACCAGAAGGGGTTGATGGTGGACTGTATATGCCATGTAGAAATCTGGGAGGGGTGGGGGGAGAGAACAGATAGAGCAGAGGATGCTAGACCAGAAAGGAGGACATAGAAGGCAGAGAGGCCACCAACCTCTCTGCGATGGCGAAGTGATAAGTCCACAGACTCAGCTTCTTTCCAGGCTATTCCAATAATCATAAAGGCCTTGGTTTCCACGGCATCAAGCTGAGCAAGATGTGAGGCATGGGAGTCAGCCCAGAGGGGAGAGCAGTGAACCATTTGCCAAACTCCGACCAGCCTACTCCGACGAATGAACCATTTGAGTATCCTGCGTTGGAGTGGCAACCTGTCCAGGATTGTGCCCTCTAGCCAAGGAAAAACTCAGCAGCCCTATGCGTCTGAAGATTAGAGAGGAGTGATTCTTCTTCTTCCCCGAAGTGACAAGTTTCAGGCGATTCAGGCTATCAAAGATACTGACTAGGTATATCAAAGCAAGAAGTAATTTCTTACCACAAAACTTCTCGTTACAAGAAAAATTCTGCCAGCTCTTCATGAAATGTTCAAATGTACTTCGAACTCGTCCTTCGAGAGCCACCAGATTTTCTGATTTAAAAGTAGAATCTCATTCTCATATTCACCATCCAATCCATTGCAGAGCTCTCAAAGGAATGACTATTCAGAGCATTCACCTTAAAGTTCACTGCTTGTTTGAAGACATTAATCACAACATGAAAGCACACCGGCAATGCTCTTGATGATGGATCACACATTGAATGACATGCACTCTATCTTCTGCTGAAAGCCAGATTGTGACCATTCACAATCACAATGAAATGTGATTTCATTTCATTCACAATGAAAGCCAAAGACCATTCCACAAGCACTGTGGTTACATATACGTCCAGGTTTTATTTTTTATTTTTATTTTTTCCACTCAATACCTTTTCTTGAAAGAAAAGAATTACCTTATTAAAAATGTTGTATTTTTTTAGTGGTTGATTGAAGCAGATTAGGAATTCATCCTGAACATCCCCATCATCAACCTTAGGCATGAATACTATCAAAAGCACACAGTTAGCATCATCAGATTTTCAACTGACAATACCAAACACAGAATGCTTAATTTTTACAATTCATAGTATTGCAGTGTCCAGTGGGTCTTGCTCCTACCTGGACAGATGGCCAAACAGTTCTCTTGGAG
The DNA here is from genome assembly GCA_035128595.1 of Eptatretus atami. NCBI lineage: Eukaryota > Metazoa > Chordata > Myxini > Myxiniformes > Myxinidae > Eptatretus > Eptatretus atami. The sequence continues at coordinate 32,532,329 of CM068961.1, read as the reverse complement.
ACTTACAGCCAAGATTCGCGGAGATTATGGCATGCACGCGCGCGGGAAAGAACAGCTACAAGGACGGAGCAGATGTATTGCACAGCACAAGGGGGTTTATCTCGAACCCACAAGAGATGCAGGTACACCAGCAAATTAAATAAATAATGATTTGATAAACAGAAAATCAACAGTTATAATAAACAGAAAATTAACAGTTATAATGGAAATAAATCAAGACGTGAAGTAACCTAAATCTAATTTTGAGGCGCCTCCACACAGACTTAAATGCAGACAAGGGGACAGAATAAGACAAAGAAAAATCCCTCCTTTATTTCGGTACTTCGCTTTGGGTCCAGAAGTGAGTTTCGGGAGCTTGAAGGTCACCAAACCGTTTCGTCACTGTGCGGGAAAATGCGCCCAAGATGGCAAGCAGCCGCTCTCTTGGCAGGCAAACGTACGGTAGGTAACTCGGGCGGAGATACTCAACACCAAGGCCCAAAGACTGTCATGCAGCTTCTTGCGTCGATCGTCCTCACCGACGCCGCTGCTTTGCAGAATGGCGCCGTCTCTTTCCCCCGATGGCTCGACACGATTCAGCCTAACAGTCGATGACTCGCGTCTTGCTCCGTCACACGGGCAAATTCACAGCACGACACGAGAATTGTTGCTGTATTTTGTCGTGTCCAGACGTAGTCAGCCAGGGAGACCCCCCTTCACTCGATCGTGTGCTCCCACAACTGTGTACTCCTCATTCTCCTTTCAAAACACCGATTCTACCTCAATCCTCCCATCTCCACTAAACCTTCTGCCTCACTCACTTCTGTCTCATCTCTCTGGCCGTGCTCCAATCACTGATGCCATCCCAAACTAGGTCCGCTCGCCACAAAATAGCACGACATTTTTTTCTCTCCTGCAACGAGCGGCTTCCCTGTTCTCTTCCAGAGACCCGCTCTTCATCATCCACTCCAAGGGCGTGGTTCACCAGCCGTCACCCATGAAGGTGGGCTTTCTGCCTGCTTGGACATGCAGCTCAGCTGCTGCTACTTTAAGGAGGTGAACCCCCTTTATCACCGGTCTTGAAATGCAAAAACATAAGAAAAGGTCACAGGGGGCAATTACATACTGGGGGAAATTGGCCTTAATCCCCAACTAATTAATACAGCACTACCTACCCCCCCCCCCCCCCCGTGTGATGAGAAGTAACAGTTAAGCTCACAATTTACCTACTTAATTTACATCGAGATGTCTCCTACACACCACAGACCAAGGAACTCGATACAATCCTAACTTTCCAATTAAATTCCTTTATCTTCCCCACAAACATAACAGTATCATTTGACAAAGAGCATATTAAACTTTTTTGTTGTTCGCAATGCCATTTCTCAGCAGAACTTCCATAATATATTTTCATGATGGCAGGATGAGCTCCTCACTGAGAGTACATGCCTTCTTAGGATGAGCGATTCATAAGGATCCAATGTAAGAGGCTTCCACAGTTTAGGATATTTACTGATGAAAACTTACATTCAAATCAAGGAGGGATTTATTTATCACTTCATGAAAATTGAAAAATAAAACGTTATTATTTATATTCTCAGGGGGTTTGGAAGTTTCACTGTGCAAATGTTTGTTCTTTCTACGACTAAAGCGATCCACTAACGTGACTGTTTTCCATTCCTTTTTCAGCTATGCAAGAATGGTATGTAGTTGTTGAAGAAAGTGCATTTTAACTTGATAGCAAAGGCACAGTAGAACTAAGGAAAGCTTTGGCAAAGCAGTTATTCCTGCAATGGTAATTTACCAAACAACTCAAAGCTCAAAAGATAGGCTATGTATTTCTTTGCAATGCAAGTTAAATAACAGAAAATGCATCAAAATGTCTGTGTAACACTTGTGCTGGAATAACATCATCGATAACAGCAAGAATACATACCAATACAGACTGGCAATGTGGACCACGTGCTATCAGCCTGGCACTCCATAAAAGAGTCCTTTTCAAACTTGTAATTTATATGGCACTCGTACTTCGCCTTTTCTCTGAACCCATACGTTGGTTTGAATCTGCTGTATAGATCACCATGTTCAATGGAAATAAATGGACACGAAACCACTGAGGCAAAAAAGGAGGGAACAACAAACACATAAACATGTATTCAATCGAGTTTTGAAATTGAATATTAACAAAAGAACTATAAGCAAACAAAAACATTAAAAATAAAAAATATATATTTATGGAGAACAATGCCTGGATCAAGTGGAATGCAATTGTTCCTGTTGCTGCTTGTCCTTTTGAGGTTAATATATTTAACTACCAACTCTTGAAACATTTGCTCACAGACCGACAACCACACATTCCACTTGGATGCAAAAAAATGGCATTTGTCAATTCCCACCTTTGCACTCGGGAGCATTGCCATCCCACTCTCCCGTGAATGTGCACACCAGATTCTTGCGACCAACCAATGTAAAGGGTTTGTTGCACGAATAACGAATGGATGTGCTGAAGTCATACCGAGTGCGCCTCTCAAAAGAACCATTGGAAGTTTGAGGAGGTTCTGGGCATTGCACAACTGGAGTAAAAATAAATAAATAACAAAAGAAAACATACTTGTTAAAAATTGTCAATCTCAAAGCAAAATATCAAAGGCCAAAAAGGGGATCAAATTCTATTTCTAGGAGATACAGCCTCAAAGTCCATTCCTAACTTAGTCACTTTCCCCAAGTGACCCATCCAAACAAAATGTACTGCCACCCAAAATGATAAGCTTAAAATAAAATAAAAACACAACTTAAACTTAGCACATACACATAAAAATGTTCGATCCACCATCTGTTCAGTAGTTTATGCTGAAAAACCTCCGAATGAAATTCCAAATGAACACAGAAAAATGCAAATAATCAGAGGCCTAAAACATACGTGCAGTCCCCTACCCCCAATATGATTGGCATATCTTAAGCAATCAGTCAGTAGAAAGATACGATAAGCAACAATGAGCAAAGCACGTGAAATACGCATTCAATAACGGGTATCGATGGCCATGTATAGAATGGTGATGGAAATGCACAGGAGGCTTGTGGCATGTCTGACATCATTAATAGCAAAGGTCATCTTCTTCTTCATTCGTATGCAGCACAAGGCTGTGGGGTGGCATCATTGGCTGAGGGCACGGCTGTGCCGCTGATGAGATTCCCACTGCTGGTTTGGGTAGGAATTTGGAATTTGTTCATAATGTCGGTGATAGCTCGTCTACTCTCTGCAAAGGACACCATTGGATCTTTAACATCCACCAATGAATGCTGGCAGACAGACGGGACGCCCGTTTAACGTCCATCCGAGGGACGGCACACACATTGATGAATCACTGCCTGTAAAACACCGGAATGACAGTTTATAGCTGGGTCGGGATTCAAACCCAGGCTACACCGCTTGGAGGTGAGTATGCATACCGCTACGCCATCCTGTCAGCCCAATCAAAGATTATATGGATGTTGTTCATGCCCAAATAGAAAGAAAAACACAGACAGTGTGTCTAAACCCCTTATAACAATTCTAATTATAATACTTGCATCTGAGTACCACACGGTTGGTGACATTAAATAAACCAGAAGTTGCAGTAGGACGACTCAAACATATTGTTCTGTGCAAGTTTAACTTGCACATAATGGAAGAACACACAAACTCAAAACAATGCTTGGAAATATCTTGCAAATCTTTACTTTCACAGTCCGGGGCATTCTTGTTCCACCGACCATCATCCATGCAAGTCAGCGTAGCCTTCACTGTAGACTGTACCAAACTGTAACTGCACGACACGAATCAAACAATCAAGTGTGAAATATTTCAATGGTTTATGGAGCTCAGATGTTTATTTGGGTACATCATGCAGAACCAAAATTACTTGGGCCAAAAAGTTCCCCCAGCCACCCACACAAGAACATGGTAATAATGGCTGCCATTAAACAACAAGATACAGAACACAATTGACATCATAAAAGTTACCCACCCGGAGCCATTTCATTGGACATAAGCATCTCAGTGTGCCATACACACCATGTGCCTTTGGGTGACTCGGTGTACCACATGAGGACGGTACTTCTTAAAGATTAGGGAGCTCGGCAACAAAATGCAAAACCAAGTTTGATTTTTGTATTCATTGAATGATTAGACTGTTGACATGCCCATGACTCTGCTACATCTGAACAACAAAGGTGGAACCTAGGCGTAGTTATAAGCTCCAATGGATTAGAAAAACACAGTAAGGAGTAAATGAAAAATAATCAGCATCAAAAGAGAAAACTTACCCTTTGTCACATGAATAAGTGACTGTAGAGCCATAAGGAAAATTATCATTTGGTTGATAATCGCCATTAAGGATAGATTGTGGTGGATTGCACATTTTGACTGCAGGGAAAAACACAAACATTATTTGGTTTGGTCCTTAAAAAATAAAAATAAAATCAACAGACAGGGGGTGGACCAAAAAAAATTAAAAAAAGGAAACACCTGATAAATGAGGAACACTAAATGAGGGCCCATGTGTTAATTAAGCAAATAACATCCTAGCATGCTTAGGGTCATGTATAAAAATGCTGCACAAGTCTGGTTGCCTATAATTATGGCTAGCACAGCTGCAAGAGGAGATAGTGACTGAAAGAGGGGTGATTGTTGGGGTGCGTTTGGCAGGAGCTTCAGTGACAGACAGCTAAACTTGCTGATGTTGAACATGTAACAGTGTCTAACATGATGTCGCATGAAACTCCAAGGGAAAGGCATAATCAGCAAAAGGCAACAGTGGGCGGAAGCACATACTCTAGCATCGTGATATTCATGCATTAATTTGAAGTGCAAGGCAAAGCAGGCGAGCAACTGCAGAACAATCGACTAAGTTAGATTCCAACCTGGGGCATGAGCAGCTAGTTTCACAAAAACAGTCTGCCGAGAACTCCACAGAGCGGGATACCAGTCAGGTTGCAATGCACAAACCGCTCATCACACTTGGCAATGCACGTTTGAGAGTCCAGTTGTGCAAAGTGCACAGGCAATGGACTACCGAGCAGTGGAGAAATGTGATATGGTAAGATGAATCATCCTTCACCATGTTCTCGACAAATGGAATGCACATGTAGCGCCAACCTCCAGAACCCCACAACCCTGAGTGCTTGGTTCCAACAGTGAAGGGTTCTGGTGGTTCTGTAATGTTGTGGGGTGCATTTTCCTGGCATGGTTTTGGTGGTCATTCTCTTCGAAGGCAAGGTCAATACCAATCACTACATGATGATACCGAGTGATCATCTTCACCCCATGTTGCAGTGTTTCTTTCCTGCCAGGAGGGGTGTCTTCTGGCATGACAATTCCCCCCATCCACAGAGCATGCGTGGTCACCAAATGGTTTGATGAGCATGACATTGATGTTATCGATATCTCATTGCCCCCTCAGTCACCAGATATGAGCCCAATCCAGTATTTGTGGGATATTCTGTAATGACGCCTGAGACAGCATTTTCCCTCTCCATCCAACAGGTGAAAGTTGATGGCCTTTCTTGTGGAAGAATGGTGTCGTATCCCTCTTGCAGAATTCCAGACGATGGTGGACTCTTATGCCACGGTGCATAGAGGCCGTACTGGCTGCACTTGGTGGCCCAACACCCAAAAAAGTGACTTTACATTGGCGTTTCTATATTTTTGACCACTTTTCTGTATGTACTCAGTGCTTCAATTAAAACATACACAATAGTTTGTTTCAAATAAGGAAACTTTTATAAGCAGCCATTTTAAAATGTATTTCTACAGTCGACGGAGTCTCAAGATTGGGGCACCCGCCAGGCGCAAAAGGTCCCATGTCCGCCCCTTGTTTGTGTACGCACTGTTAATGCTCAGCCATAACAAATCTGCCCTGCCGGATTGACCGAGCAAACTGAAGGATGGTTAGTTTTCAAATAATGGTACCTTATCACGCCAATTCCAAATTCACCGACCCGTCTAATGGATTTATTCCAATTTCCTATCCGCTTACAGAGTTCCCGCTTCCCCAATGGTCACAAAACAGGTTTTCATTGACAAACAGGGTATTTATGACAATACAAATTGGTATGGGGGGGGGGGGGAAGAAGAGTAAACGGCAAATGAAAAAGAATAATTAGCCTTCAAACTACGGTAATGATCAGCTTGATTATCTAACTTGATGGTCTCTTATTCAATTGGGTTTCTGGGGAATATGGGACAGCAGAGAAGTGACAGGACAGATTAGACAGACATCTAAGCGGAACCTGTCCACAGACAATCCATGGGACTGCAAAAGGCAGAGATGTCATAGCACTCCAGCAGGACTGGCCAGGGGTGGGAGGGAGGAAGGAGGTGAGGGTTGCACAGCCTCCACAGAATGGCCAGTGTCAGGAGTTCCAAGAGAGCCACACCAGTGAGCAATCCATAACAGAGAGCAGTACGAAAGAGGAAAAAAAAATATATATATTTTTTTAAAAACCTGCCACACCATCCCCGAGACAGACTGACCTTGCATTCCCTTGTACTTATTTATTGTCCTGCCATCCAATTTTTAACCACCCATGGCACGCTTCCAGGGGGTCCCATGGCATTGCACCATGATCACTCGGTTGCACGGATTGGCTGGTGATTTTCAGATCACATGTCAGTTCTACTCCTAACACATGATGGAATTTCCCAACTCGGCCATGTCCCTGGTGCGCCGGGACTATTTTCAGTCCTTCTTTTGAGAAGAAGAATGGAAAAACTAATTCACCAGAGTTGCAAGAGGAATGTGACAGTGTAGGGGAAAATAAAAAGGCTTAGGGTGGGAAGATTATGGGCTTGCTAAAACACTTCATGGGACACCGTCTCAATTACATAACACTTATGTTAACAAGCACTATGAAATAACTATGATAAACTTAACCCATTTATCCTTCAAGCCAGATCTGCAACAGTATTATATGAAAGAAAGACAAAAACAGTGTAATGGTTCTTACTTGTACACGCAAATTGTACTGGTGGCCAAGTGGCAGTACTTCCAGCACTATCTTCTTTGCACATTATTGAAGTATCCGATGACTTGTCAACTAGATGATACCCCGGACTGCACTGGTATATGACCTTTTCCTCAGGATTAAAAGATGTTATCCCCAGGTAAGCGTCCTTCAGGATGGCATTGGAGACTTTTGGAGGTTCTCCACATGAGACTGCATGGGCACACAGAGAAAACCGTTGCCACGTTGGCTGAGATCACTGGACTTATTATATCATAAACGCACACTCGAACATCCATCAACTCATCACAAGCTGGTTTATTCTTCCAATTACCACTGAGCTTACAAAGCTAGACATGAGTTAGATAAGAGACAGCCTTGTAAAATGTTACAATCTGAAGATAAATGGATGAAGAAGGGAAGTTTGGGTTAATGTAATACTGTATTGTGATGCACTGGTCTATAATATTGTACTGCTTTCCACTCAGGGTGGTACACATGGCAAAAACGTCTGTTTAAATCTGGGATCAGTAACATAATGCAAGTCAATTTTGGACTTTATGAAGTAATATTAAAAAAGCCAAAGTATGGTTTGTTTGAAAGAATCACTGGCTGAGGGCATGGCTGTGCCACTGATTAGGGCAGGAATTTGTTCATGGTGCCGGCGATAACTCGCCTACTCTTCAAGAAGGACACCATGGGATCTTTAACATCCAACTACAAATGCTGCAAGACAGGACGTCCAGTTTAACGTGCATCTGAGGGACGGCACACTGACAAATCACCCTGCCTGTGAAACACCGGGATGACAGGTCATAGTCAGGGCCGAGATTTGAACCCAGAAAGAGCTTAGAGGCGAGTGTGCGTACCTCTAAGCCATCCTGTCAGCCCAAAATAAGGTAAAATGACCACAACAACAAAAAAAAAACCAAAGTAATCCGAAATGGAGATTGTTAATTAAGGATTAAAAAAAAATTAAAAAAATGACCGTACATGCTTGAACTGGAGAGAGTTGAAGGATTGATGTGCAGACCATCATCAAGGTCAGCATCCTCAAAGTTCTTTGTACCATTTTAACACTTGATCTGACATGGAAGGAAAAGGAGGAGGATTAAACAATGCCGAGCATCGCCAGGGTATATCGATGACAGTAGATCTGAAAACCAGAGCTGCTACTGCCTGAACATGCTGAGGAGCACATGGATCATTCTTTTAATACCGAAAAACTTGCATATTTATCAGAGAAGCTTGATAATATATAGTACGATTCACGAGATCAAGGTGAGTTTCATGAACTAACAAATCACTTGTGTGATATGCATCTGAATCTTGCAAAGCTGCTGGGTTTGCTTAAGGATAAATCCACATCAAATACACAAATGAGTAAGCAGTACAAGCCCCGTAGGACTGGAAATATTGGTGGTAACAAGCCATGGTTTGACCAAGATTGTCATACAAAAGTGTCTCAATATCTCAAGGAAAAACAAAAAAACCTCTGCTGTCCAGTAATTTTATATGTTCAGGTCAGGTCAGGTATGGCAGCATGCACTGGAGCAGCACATCGCTGCGCCCACTTTCAGCCAGTACTCCAGGCCGATGCCTGGCCCATCACCATCTCCTTGCAAAACCGATCAACGTGCTGAGACCATGAGACACATGGTCAGCCTGTTTTCCCCCTCCACGCATGAGGCTCCCTTGCTGAGAGAATCTGGAGAGCAGGATCAGTGCCAGAAAAACGAGTCATGTCCAGACAGCCGCAGCAGACGCTCACGGACCATACAGGGAACAAATCTCATCCGAGTATCTTAGCAACCGCAGTTTGGACACAAAGTCTGACCAACGATAGCCAATAATTTTCTGAAGAGACCTGGTATCAAAGGAGTTTAGTCTCCATCTCAGCTCCTTGGTCAGAGTCCAAGTCTCACATCTGTAGAGCAAGACAGGAAGCACCAAGGACTTGAAGACCTGGACTTTCATCTTCCTGCATAGGTACCGACAGCACCACACCCCAACCCCACAATCTAATGAATCAATGACTCCCCAGGCATGACTCAGACATCTGTTGACCTCGAGTTCACAACTTAAGGACACATGAATATTAGTGCCAAGGTAAGTGAATCTCTCTGTGACCTCAACAACCCCACAAACAGATAGAGACAAGATAGCAGCATCCAAGATGTCATTGAAAGCCTGGATCTTACTTTTGACCCAGGAAACCCATAATCCTAGTGGCTCGGACTTCTCATTCAGCACCTGGAGAGCCCTCATAAGGATATTCAGCGTCCCAACAAAGATGACTGCATAATCTGCAAAATCGAGGTTAGAGATGTCTCGACATTCTCAAATGGTGGTGGTATGGCAGCTATCATTTCTTGAAGCGCGACTGTGTCGCTGATGCAGTGCCCTGAACAGTACACACAACTGGAATGGTACTCATTTCGCCGACCTCGGAAGGATGACGGTTGAGTCAACCCCCTGGTGTATTAATTCAGCGGCCGACGGGGCTTGAACTCAGGACCCTAGGATCCCAAGCCGCCACCCTAACCACTGAGCAACACCAGGCACATTCTCAAATGATACACCAAAGCTTGATCTCTCTGACATTCTCCAAAATCAAGTCCATAAAAGTGCTGTAAAGTGTGGGGGGGGGGGGCAGTACCACCTTTGACAAATTCCAGTAATAACTGGAAATAAATCAGAGATGGAACCACCACACCCCACAGCACTCTCGGTACTCTCACTACCAGAGTATATAAATCAGATTGATCGGTTTTGGGGGGCACCCGACGAAAACCGAGTATCCTCCAGAGAGCATCCTAATTCATTGAGTCGAACGCTTTGAGATCAACAAAGGCTTCGAGCAGCCCCTGGTGAGCAGTCATCATCAAGGTCACTTTCAGTACTGTCAAAGGGCTAACATCGCATTTTCATTAAAAAATTTAAAAAATAAAAACAGTAAAGGATGCACAGTTATTCAAATGTACAACAAAACGTGGTGAACAACCAAAAATCTATTTTTGACAGAAAACACTTCCACCAGACATCTTAGCAAGATTTGAGAAGTGTCAAAATAAACCACATTTTCCATTTCCCACACATGCCACAATCATTTTTAAAAGGAAGTAGATCGACATCAATGTTGGAAATTTGCCAATCATTTTTGTATTTATACATTATCCAACGCTCATGGAGCCAGAGCTTAAATATACAACATCTGCAGCACAAGGACATTAAGAGACATCAAAGAACTTCCATATGAATTACAAGGACACCAGTAGACAATGCACAAACACAAATGGTACATGGGATTAGAACCCAGGTCCCCCACAATGAGCCAGGGATACAAACGGGAATATAAACTTTGTAAGGGAACTAACTTTGGGGGTAGGAAAATTTATTTTTCTGCCTTTCACAGTGGTCATGTGAAGAGCATTTTCTTAGTTTCATGACGAGGTGAATGGCACCAGCCAGTCTTTGTCTTCTTCCTCATCCTTGCCTTCTTTGTCTTTGTCTTTCTTTATCCTTTGCTTTCCTTCGCCCCTTACCAAGAGTGGCAACACCAACCACCAACCACAACCCACAACCCCCTCCACCATCATAAACAACATTGTACATGCCCTCCAACACTTTAGGTTAGGTCAGGTCAGGTCAGGTATGGGAGCATGCGCCAGAGCAGTGCGTCGCTGCGTCAACTTTCCGCCGGTACTGCAGGGGCCTCCGTCTGGCCATCACCCAGGGAGATGCCTGGCCCATCCCCATCTTCCTTGAGATGCCGATCAACCTGCTGTAACCACGAGGACGTGGTCGGCCCATTGGCTTCCTCCACTCATGAGGCTCCCTCGCTGAAAGAATCTAGTGAGCAGGAAAACAAGCAACATGTCCATACAGGTGCAGCTGACGCTCATGGACTATGCAGGTAACAAATCTCATTTGAGTCTCTTTCAGTAACCGCTCGTTGGACACAAAGTCCGACCAGGGATAGCCAAGGATTCTCCGAAGAGACCTGGTACCAAAGGAATTAAATCTCTGTCTCAGATCCCTGGTCAGAGTCCAAATCTCACATCCATAGAGCAAGACTGAAAGCACCAAGGACCTGAAGACTCAGACTTTCGTCCTCCCACACAGGTACCGGCAAGCCACCACACCCCGATCCAGGTGAATCCATGACTCCCAGGCCCGACCCAGACGTCTGATGACCTCTGACTCACAGCCGGCAGAGACATGAACATCACTGGCAAGGTAAGTGAATCTCTCCACGACCTCAACATCCTCACCACAAATAGGCACAGACAGGACAGCAGCATCAAAGATGTCATTGAAAGCCTGGATCTTAGTTTTGACCTGAGGAAACCCGTAATCCCAGTGGCTCCGACTCCTCATTCAGCACCTCGAGGGCCCCCAAAAGGATATCTAAAGTCTCCGCAAAGATGAGTGCATCATCTGCGAAATCAAGGTCAGAGGTCTTGACATTCCCAAATGCATCACAGCTTGATCTCTCCAACACCCTCCCCAGAATCCAGTCCATACAAGTGCTGAAAAGTTTGGGGGCCAGTACACACCCCTGTCGAAACTCCAGTAACAACTGGAAATAAGTCAGAGATGGTACCACCACATCTCACAGCACTCTCAGTACCAGAGTAGAGTGCAGACATCAGATCGATCAGTTTTGGTGGCACCCCAAGAAGACCAAGAATCCTCCAGAGGGCATCCCGATTCCCTGAATCAAACGCTTTACAGAGATCAACATAGGCTGCAAGCTGCTCCTACCAAAACTCCCGTCTGTGTTCGGTGAGGACCTGAAGAGCAGGATACGGTCAATCGTTGACCTCTTTGGTGCAAAGCCTGACTGCTCTGGACGCTGCTGCTCACAGCGGTGGCAAACGCTCTCAAGAATCATCCGAGCAAAGACCTTGCCCGGCACTGAGAGCAGCGTCACCCCTGGTGATCACCCTTCCCTTTCCAGAGAGGGACAACAAGGCCCCTCTTCCAGTCAGTTGGGATGATTGTGTTCCAGCCAGAGCACAGAATTGCATGCAAAGAAACGAGTGCAGCATTTCCACCAGCCTTGAGAAGTTCAGCACCGATGCCACAGATCCCTGGAGGTTTACCCCATTTCAACCGGTTCACCGAAGCCTGCGTTTCCACAAACAAAGGTGGACCACAGTTGATTGGAGTGTCAGCAACAGTGATTGTAACATACCTGACGTCCAACTCGACAGCTGGTGGATCAACCTGGTACAACCGCTCAAAGCAACCGGCCCAGCAGGCCTTTACTTTGGACTCTGTCGAGCCCCCAACCCTCTGCTCCAACTGCAGTACACCGAAGGATGGGCTTGGATGAACGCAATGCACGAATTCCCCTGTAAGCAGGACGAGAATTACTTGACCACAGGTGATGCTCTACCCCCTCAGATTTCTCGCACATAGGTCTCCTTGTCCACCCTAAGCACACGTACAGTTTTACGCCTCAGCTCCCTAATGCACATCACCATCATCCAACAACGACACTTCAACTCCACAACGACACCAACCTCATTTGTCTCACCATGACCAACTGCCTTCCTGCACCTCGGGACAATCATCTCACCTCACCCATGGACACCTGTGGTTAACGCTCTGACCCAAGCCCTGCACAATCACAAACGGAGCCTTTACACCAAGGCACAAGTAGGCACTTACTGTTCCTTCACATTCCTCGATAAGCAGGACCGCCCTGCTAACCAGCAAACCATCCGCACCCTTCAAGCAACAAATGGAGACCGCTGCATGCTAGGTCCATGTTAAGTCGGGAGCTGATATGCATGGCATGGTCAGAAGACAAGTGGACTCGCAGAGAGGGTGACCTCACCACAGAGCACATCTGGACCAATCGGTATGAGAACTCCAAGAAAGAACAACACGTCACCACAGAGCACATCTGGACCAATCGGTATGAGAGCTCCAAGAAAGAGCGCGGCACATGACCTGTACTCCCAGGAACCACCTGTACAAGAAGCTGAGATTTACCCTTGCCCCCCCCCCACAAACTCCACCCCTCCTGCAGCCCTTAAATATAGACGCTGGTTACTCGAGCGAAAGCACGTGAAGTAGTTGCTAAAGAGCTTGTGTGGTGGTTGCTGATGGACGGAGTGGTTACTGCAAGGTTCGTGGGTGCTTACTGCTGAACGGAACAGAATGGAACGGAACGCTGAGTAAGCGAGCAGTCTGGGCACAGTATTGGGCGAGCTGCGACATAAACAACCACACACGATAGGCAATTCTAATACTCTACTGTGTAGAGTATTACCAAACAACCACATCGACTAATTTACTGTGGACGCACAAGAGCCATCAGTGAGGGCAAAACATGAACAACCATTCTTTTTCGAGGGACCACTGACTCGCACCCTGTCTTTCTCACTATAAACACCAGCCAACGCACCTCATTTACAGCTGTTCTTCACACACTCAGACATCCCCCTTGCTCTTCATTACCCCCACACCATTACCTTCCCTGCACTTTGGAGAACATGTGCCCGCATGTACATGCCGGGTAAACCAGAGGTCGCCAACGCCTCATCTTTTCTTAGCTCTCTTGCTCATCTACCCTTCCGCGGAGCAATTCTGATGACACCCCTGTCATGTTAATCTAAACAAGACTGTGCAAGATAAATAGCTCAGGATAGTTCTGTTCTTTGTCTCTTCACTGCATGAATCTGTCACTCTATGTCTTTTGCCACACTACAAGAATACTTTGTCCCTGCTGTACAAACCCCTTGTCTTTCCTGTGCCACATGCGCTTCCATATAAAAATAAATATACGTCAATTGTTCAGTTCAACCTGATCGTCGTGTACTTTCCTCTATTGGTCCAGCATAGTCAGCATTATTGTTAGATAGGAGTTTTACACCATGTAATTGGCTCTCATTAACCAGCGTGCACTAACTGTATCGGAGTCGAAGTGTGTGCTGAGGGCACGAACCTCGGTTAATCGAGTCTGCTCCTCAGGTAAACGGTATCAGACGGGTAGCCCGGTTGGAGTTGACAAAGTTAATTGATGTTCGTGGTTGCTTGACAACCCACCGGGCCACGGAGTTATCCACGGCATGTCGGCCAACAGGGCCACGAGTTTGGAGGAACCAGAGTTCTTCCCTTCGCAGTAATTACTGTGTCTACTGTGGTAAAAAAAATCTAGTAGTTGGATCCAGATTCGGATCTTCACCAAAATCGAAACAATTCTTCCTTGCGACACAACCAACCTGTCCACCAAGTTTCGTCCGAATCCGTCCCCAACTTGAGATATCCTGCCTTCGATCGGTTTCGTCTGATCTCTCAATGGTGAAGAATAACTTAAAAAAAATTATCAGATCCAGATTCGGATCGTCACCAAAATCGAATCAATTCTTCCTCGTCACACACCAAACATGTCCACCAAGTTTTGTCAGAATCCATCCACAACTTTGTGAGATTTCGTGCTATATATCGTTTTTGGCCCTATCTCTCAATGGTGAAGAATCACTTAAAAAATTCTAATAGTTGGATCTGGATCCGGAACTTCACCAAAATCTAATCAGTTCATCCTAGTCACACACCCAACCAGTCCACAAAATTTCATCCAAATCCGTCCACAACTTTGTGAGATATCTTGTACACAAACAGACAGAAAGGGGTGAAAACATAACCTACTTTACCTTTGCTGACGAAGGTAAACATTTATTCGGGGGGGCGCGGGGGGAGGAGGTAAAAAAGAGGCAGCTCAGAGAAAAACCAAACCTCAAACTGAAAATGCTGCAACAGCAGGAAGTTACAAAATGCAGGGACGACACGAAAACCTTCCTCAATTGCGTCCCCAACACAGACACAAGTTCGAGTCACTCAATACAAGGCTGAATAACATGATGAGAATGCAGCTCCACTCACTCTCGGGGCACTCAGCAAGCAGGTGAGTGAATATTTCCTCCGACCTGGGGAAACATTGTAATGAAATGTTTAAACAAGGAGGAAGGACCACGCCTTGGACACGCAATCGTTTCCCTCACCATGAATCATCTATTCATTGGAGAGAAGATTTATAACAAAGCCTTGAATAGAATATCGAAATATTACCACTTTGTTGCAATAAACGAGTGATAGACAAACTCAAGAGATTCCTTCACATATCAAGCTGAGAAAAAAGACTTTTTCACCAATTACTGCAAAAACCAACAAACATGGACACCCGAGATACCCAGTGTGGCCAACAGACCACACTGTTCATGAGTGCAACCCCACACACTCCAATACACCATCCCTGCTTGATGCTATATATCACAGACACATCACACCGGGTCACACACACACACCGAGCCAATCGCACCGGGTCACACACAGAACCGACCAACCAAACTGGATCACACACAGACACACCGAGCCCAATCACACACAGACACACCGAGCCAAACACAGACACACCGAGCCAATCAAACGGATCACACAGACACACCGAGCCAATCAAACCGGGTCATACACAGACACACCGAGCCAATCACACCAGATCACACACGACCAATCAAACCGGGTCACACACAAAGACACCGAGCCAATCAAAGCGGATCACACAGACACACCGAGCCAATCACACCGGATCACAGACACACCGAGCCAATCACACCGGATCACACACAGACACACGACGAGCCAATCACACCGGATCACACACAGACACACCGAGCCAATCAAACCGGATCACACACAAAGACACCGAGCCAATCCACCGATCACACACAGACAAACGAGCCAACACACCGGATCACAGACACACCGAGCCAATCACATCGGATGACACACAGACACACCGAGCCAATCACACACAGACACACCGAGCCAATCAACCCGGGTCATACACAGACACACCGAGCCAATCAAACCGGATCACACAGACACACCGAGCCAATCACACCGGATCACACACAACAGACATAGAGCCAATCACACCGGATCAAACACAGACACACCGAGCCAATCACACCGGATCACACACAGGCACACCGAGCCAATCACACCGGATCAAACACAGACACACCGAGCCAATCACACCGGATCACACACAGGCACACCGAGCCAATCACACCGGATCACACACAGACACACCGAGCCAATCACACCGGATCACACACAGACTACCGAGCCAATCCACCGGAATCAACACAGACATAGAGCCAATCACACACGGATCAAACAGACACACCGAGCCAATCACACCGGATCACACACAGGCACACCGAGCAATCACACGGATCACACAGCACACCGAGCCAATCACACCGGATCACACACAGGCACACCGAGCCAATCACACCGGATCACACACAGACATACAGCAATCACACACACAGACAAACCGAGCCAATCACACACAGACACACCGAGCCATCACACCGGATCACAGACACACCGAGCCAATCACACCGACAAACACACACCGAGCAATCACACAGGCACACCGAGCCAATCACACCGGATCACACATAGACATACCGAGCCAATCACACCGGATCACACACAGACACACCGAGCCAATCACACCGGATCACACATAGACATACCGAGCCAATCACAGACACACCGAGCCAATCACAGACACAGGCACACCGAGCCAATCACACCAGATCACACACAGACACACCACGTCAATCACACACCAGCGCCACACAGCATCACACACCAGGCCACAATACGTCACACAATCACACACCAGGCCACACAGCATCACACAATCACACACCAGGCCAAACAATCAACACACCAGGCCACAACAATCACACACGGCACAATGCATCACACACCATGCCACAATGCGCACACAATCACACACCATGCCACAATGCGTCACACAATCACACACTAGGCCACACAATCACACACCAGGCCACAATACGTCACACAATCACACACCAGGCCAACAGCATCACACAATCACACACCAGGCCACACAATCACACACCAGGCCACATTACATCACACAATCACACACCATGCCACAATGCGTCACACAATCACACACCAGGCCACACAATCACAACACCATGCCACAATGCGTCACACAATCACACACTAGGCCATAATCACAACCAGGCCACAATGCGTCACACAATCACACACTAGGCCACACAATCACACACCAGGCCACAATATCACACACCAGGGCCACAATGCGTCACCATCCACACCAGGCCACAATGCGTCACACAATCACACACCAGGTCACAATGCGTCCACACAACACACTAGGCCACACAATCACCACCAGCCACACAATCACACACTAGGCACACAATCACACACAGGCCACACAATCACAACACCAGGCCACACAATCACACACCAGGCCACACAATCACACCACAGGCCCACACAATCACACAACCAGGCCACACAATCACACGACCAGCCACAATGCGTCACACAATCACACACCATGCACAATGCGTCACACAATCACACACCATGCCAACAATGCGTCACACAATCACACACTAGGCCAACACAATCACACACACCACATGCCACACAATGCGTCACACAATCACACACCAGGCCACACACACACCTCACACACCAGGCCACAACATCAAAATCACACACAGGTCAACAATATCACACACCAGGCCACAATGCGTCACACAATCACACACCAGGTCACACAATCACACACCAGGCCACACAATCACACACCAGGCCACACTACATCACATTCATACATTCCATACTGTTACCTTCTCCCCGTTGCAAATATCTCGAGAAGTTTGACAAAAATGGGGAAACATCCGCTTTTACACAATCACTTTGTGAACACACCCACAACGAATGACAATCATTGACTCATGATGAATGAGTGCGAACGAAACAATAATTCAATCTTTCTTTCGACATTTGTTCTCCTTCATCATTATTATTATTATAATTATAATTGTTATTATTATGGTTTTAATGGCGTTTTCAGAACCGCGAGACTCTAGATACTGCACGCTGCCCGCACCGAAACACTTCGGCTGAAGAAACCAAGTGAGGGGACTTTATATGTTTTAACCCGTTTTTTTTATAAAAATCAAAGACATACCGACCAATCATGAGCGGATCACAGCACAGACACACCGACCAATCACACCGGATCACAGACACACGAGCCAATCACATTACCGGGATCCACTACAGAACACCGAGCCAAAAAATCACACCGATCACACCAGACACACCGAGCAATCAAACGGATCACAACAAAGACACCGACCCAATACAACCGGATCACACACAGACAAAACCGACAATCACACCGGATCACAGACAACACCAGCAAATCCATCGAACACCAGACACACCGACCAATCAACCACGACACCACCGAGCAATCAAACGGGTCATACACAGAACACCGAGCCAATCAAAGCCGGATCACACAGACACACCGGAGCACAATCCACCGATCACACACAACATAGACCATCACCACCGGAGCAAACACAGACATATCCCGAGCAATACACCGCGATCACACTACAGCCACACGAGCCATCAACCGATCAAACACAGACACCGAGCCAATCATACCGATCACACAAGGCACACACCGAGCCAATCACACCCGGATCACACACAGACACACCCGACCAACACACCGGACACCCCAGACATACCGAGCAATCCCACGGATCACACACAAGACATAGAGGCCAATCAACACGATCAAACACAACACATACCGCCAATCACAACCGGATCACACACAGCACACCGAGCCAATCACACCGATCAACACAGCACCGAGCTCAATCAACCTGATCACAAGAACACAGGCACACCGATCCAATCAAACACCGATCACACACCAGACATATCCGAGCAATCACAACACATGACATAACCGATCCAATCACGACACAGACACCACCTGAGCAATCAATACCCGGATCAACAGACACACTGACCAATCACACCGGATCAAACACACAACCGACCAAATCACAACAGCACATAGAGTCCATCACACCGGATCACACATAGACAATATGCACCGACCAATCACACCGGATCACACAGACACACCGACAATCACTACCGATCAAACACATAGACATACCGACCAATACCAGACACACCGAGCCAACACAGACAGGCCACCGAGCCAATCCACCAGATCATACACACACGAGACACCCAACTCAATCACACAACAGTCAGCCACACAGCACAGCACACACCAGGCTCAAATACCGTCACACGAATCACACACCAGGCCACAAGCCATCACAACAATGCACACACCAGGTCCAAAACAATACACACACCAGGGCCACAAATCACAACACCAACTGCCACAATGCACTCACACCACCATGCCAAAAATGCTCACATCAATTCACTACACATGCACAATCGTCACACAATCACACACAAGCACAACAATCACCACCAGGCCACAATACTCACAATCAATCACACACCAGCCACACAGCATCACACAATCACCACGCAGACCACAAATCACACACCAGGCGACATACATCACACCCGACACACCATGCCTACACAGCGTCACACAATCCAACACCAGGCCACACAATCCACACCATGCCACAAGCGTCCCAATACCACACTAGGCAACATAAATCACAAACGCAGGCCACACATGCGTCACAGACAATCACACACCTAGGCCACAGCAATCACACACCAAGGGCCAACAAAATCAACACCCAGGCCACTAATGCGTATCACACAAATCTCACAAAACCAGTGCCCACAATGCGGTACACAATCAATACACCAGGTCACAAGCGTCAAACAATCACACACTAGGCACACAAATCACTACACCAGGCCACACAAATCACACACTTAGTCCACACAATCACAATTACACTAGTTTAGGCCACACAATCACACACCAGGCTCACACAATCACACACCAGGCCAACAATCACACAGCTAGTCCACACCACTCACACCACGACAGGCCACACAATCACACACACTAGCACAATGCGTCTCACAACAACACAACACCATGCCACAATGCGTCAACACAATCACACAACCATGCCACAATGCTCACACAATCACACCACTAGCCACACAATCACGACACCATGCCACAATGCTCACACAATTCACACCCCAGGACCACACAATCAGCACACACCAGGCCACAAATATCACACACCAGGCCAGCAACTATCACAACACCGAGCCACAATGCGTCACACAATCACACACCAGGTCAACAATTCACACCAGGCCAACAACACACACCAGGCACACTACACTACCATTCATGGACATTCCATACGTTACCTTCCCTCCGTCAAAATATCTCGAAAGTTGACAAAATCGGGGAGAACACTCCGCTTTTACACAATCACTACTTTGTGAACACGACCCACAACAATGACAATCATTGACTAGAATGAATGAAGTGCGAGCGAAAACAATAATCAATCTTCTTTCGAATTGTTCTCCACTCAATCATTATTCATTAATTATAAATTATAATGTCTATTATTATGGTTTAATGGGTTTTCAGAACCGCGAGACTCTAACTACTGCACGCTGCCCGCACGGCTCGAAGGTTTACCGCGAACATCGGCTGAAGAAACGCAAGTGAGGGACTTTTATGTTTTAACCGTTTTTTTTATAAAAAATTTTTAAACCATCTTGTAAAGTCCGAGGTGCGTTTGGCATCAAATCGCACAGTGTTTCCGGTACCCTGACTCATTCATTCACTGATATGAAATACAACACAGCGTGTATCTACCGACGTCCATCTCTGGTTAGCACTCCTACGCTGGAGGCCGGGGTGGGGGAGGGGATTTGA
>CM068961.1:32488678-32511513 GCA_035128595.1 Eptatretus atami | reverse complement strand
AATTTTTTCAGTTTGTAAAGTCCGAGGTGCTTTGGCATCAATCGCAGCAGTGTTTCCGGTACCCTGACTCAGTTCATTCACTGATATGAAATACAACACAGCGTGTATCTACCGACGCCATCTCTGGTTAGCACTCCACGCTGGAGGCCGGGGTGGGGGGGGGGGGGGGGGGGGGGGGATTTGATGACTGTTTCTCCTGATCCAGATGAGCTTCAGGATGCGCGTGCCTAAATTTTTAATATGAAAAAGGAAACGCCTATAAAATGAACTAAACCCATAAGAATACCCTTTAAGAACTAATCTTGGAACCATTATAAATACCCCTTTTAAAAGAACGCGTTTAGAACCCTTGGAACTATATTTAGACGCATCTTTAGAGAATACCCTTTAGAACGACCATTAGGATTACCCTTCAAACCGCATCGAAAACCCTCAGAATTTACCGTTCGAACCACCTTGAGAAACTACCCTAAAAACCTTACAAATACCCTTGTAGAACCCATCTCGACTTAACTCGTGGACCAATGGTCCATTCGAACCAAATTTCATTGGTCTGCAAGGCCTCGTTGCTACTCCCTGCAGTAACTGCTTGAGGCACTGTTGCCTATCACCAAGGCCAGATGTGCTTTGGTCAGGGCAGAGATATTGGTTGCGGTTTCTGGGTCTTTGGGTGCCTCAGGAATTTTGGGTCCTCAGGAATTTTGGGTCCTCAGAGATTTTGGGTCACTGGGTCTTTCGGTTCTTCTTGTGTCATTTTGGGTCTTCCGGGACTTTGGGTCTTCAGGATCTTTGCTAGTCTGGTCTTCTAGGGGTCTTAAAGGGTCTTTCAAAGTCGAAGAGGTCTCAGTGGCACTAAAGGGTCAAGAAGGTCCTTTTCTCCAACAAAACACTGCGTGTTTAGGAAAGGTCTTTCAATTTTCGAAAACGGACCGGACGATGGAAATCGTAAAATCATGAAGCGGCTTCAACTGGTTAAAAATTGATGTTGGTCATACACACCGAAACTGTGGACATCCCATGCAAGCAGTGCACTGTCGTTTGGGTACTGGTTTATACAGACTGTGGTTTGTTCACAGGGTGCAAAATCGCAAAACCCACATATCTCTAGGATCGTGGGAGTACCCTCTGTGCTAGCTTCCCTTGCAGGGCACTCAACCGGATGGACGGATTGCGGGCAGACATTGGGACCCCCCAAATCTTTGAGATAAGGAGGGAAACCATGGGGTAGCTGGAGGTGAGTGTGTGTCGGGTGGGCTGAGGTGTCGTCCACAGACGGCGGTATCCTTGGGTAACCTGAGCGGTCCCTTGGGTGGGTGCCTGGAATGTCCTACTCCCAAGAGAGGATATACCTGTCTCTGTAATAATTCTGAGCTCAATGCGTTTGGACATCGGTATTGGCAGCACTCTCTGAGGTCTGAGAACCGGATTTGCGGCGGAGATTATTGTCGGCTTGGTTACACCTACATATTGTCTGGGTCGCTCTGATGGTTACCATTCCCAAGGAGTTGCTGTAGTGTGTCCAATAAGCTGACCTCCAATGGAAAGTTGAGGTAACACCGGTCAAGACGTGATTATGAGACTATAAGGATTCCGTCACTCCATTGGTGTCATTCCCACTGGTCTTGTTTATGCTCTGACTGAGCGAGTGATCTCACCGTGAAGGACGCATTCTACCTGCCTACGCCTCAAGTCTGTGTGTTGATCGTGACCCAGGTGGATACTCTTCTCGTCTTGGGGATTCAATGCATCGACTGAACTGATAGGGATGGTTATAAAACGTGTGTTGGTCCCCAAGGGCTGGAAAACTATGAACCAGAATACACGAAGTTCCTTGACTTGCAAGAAGTCATGGACTTAGGTGGCTGTTTGTATAGTCAGCGCCCACAGGCTCATCACTGGACTTGTGTATTCCAATGCTGGTGGTGTGGCAAAGATGCTAACCACGTGCTCGTTGAATTGGCCACTGAAGGATGATGCCCAAACTGCAGGTCTACCTGAGACTCCAGTTCAAATACTAACCCACATCGGTTGTTGTAGTAACTCTTAAGTAACCCTTAAATTCCAGGAAGAATGGTACCATCCCAGCCCGCTGATTTGGCAATCTCAGAGAATGAGAGGGTAGCTGAGGAATTTGCGAACAGGTGAGTGGAGGGATTTGGGGGGTCTGGGTGCTTTGGGAGGTCCTAGAGTTTGTGATGCCTTCAAGCACACCGTCCTTGATGTTGTCGGTGGAATGCTCTTGAACACACAGTAGGTGAGAAGAATTTTTATGTCTCTCAAGGGAATCTGGAACCGTGAACAGAGTCGCAGGGCCAGGCTAATGGCAGAGCTGAGCTGTTCAGGGGACTGAGGCGTAAAACCTGGACATGCGATAAGGGTTGGACAAGGAGGCTTCTATGTGGCGAGGAATTGTGAGGGGGTAGAGGACACCTGTGGTCAAGTGGATTCTCATCCTGCTTACAGGGGAATTCACGCATAATGCTTCATACAAGCCCATCCCTCGGTGTAATCTGAGTTAGAGCGGAGGGTTGTGGGCTCTTCGACAGAGGAGTCCGAAGTGAAGGCCCGCTGCGGCCGGTTACTTTGTAGTGGCTGTACCAGGCTGATCCACGCTGTCGAGTTGGATTGTCAGGGGTGATTGCAATCAGTTTCTGACGGTCCAATCAAACTGTGGTTTTCCACCCTTCGCTTGTGGAACACACGGCTGTGGTTATTCGGTTGAAATAATGACGTAAAGTCCGGAATCTGTGGCATCCACGCTGAACTGCTCAAGGCTGGTGAAATGCTGTACTCGGTGTCGTTGCATGCAGTTCCTGTGCTCTTGCCTGGAACACAGGCATCATTCCAACTGACTGGAAAGGGGCCTTGTTGTCCCTCTCCTGGAAAGGAAAGGTGCATTGCCAAGACTGCAACAACTACCCGAAGGAGTAACGCTACTCTCATGCCGGGCAAGGTCTTTAACTCGGATATTCTTGATAGGTCCGCCACCATCTGCTTGAGCACCGCAGCGTCCAGAGCAATCAGGCTTTTACCAAAGAGGTCAACGATTGACTGTATCCTTGCTTCTTCAGGTCCTCACCTGAGCACCAGCCGAGACGCTTTCGGCAGGGCTGCTTGGCAGCCTATGATTGATCTCTGTAAAGCAATTTGATGCAGTGATCGGATGCCCTCTGAGGATTCTTGTCTTCGTGGGGTGCCACCAAGAACTGATCGATCTGTTGTCTGAACTCTACTCCTGGTACTGAGAGTGCTGTGAGATTGGTGGTACCAATCTCTGACTTATTCCAGTTGTTCTGGAGTTCGTCAGGGGTGTTACTGGCACCCCACACTTTTCAGCACTTGTATGGAACTGGATTATGGGGGGGGGGGGGGTGTCGGAGCGTCAGCTGCGGTGCATCATTTTGGGAATGTCAATGATCTCTGGCGTAGATTTTCGCAGCAAGATGCACTCATCTTTGCGGAGACTTTAGATATCCTTGTTGGGGGCCCTTCGAGGTGCTGATGAAGGAGTCGGAGGCTGCTGGAAATTACGGGTTCCTGGGTTAAAACTAGAATCTCAGTTTTCAATGACATCTTTCGATCTGCTATCCTGTCTGTGTCTGTTTGTGGTGAGGATGTTGAGGCGTCGTGGTTTGAGATTCACTCCTTGGCAGTAATATTCATGTCTCTGCTGGCTGTGAGTCAGAGGTCAATAGATGTCTGGGTCGGGCGCTGGGGAGTCATTGGATTCACTGGATCTGGGGTGTGGCGCTGCTGGTACCTGTGGCGGAGACAAAAGTCCGGAGCCTTCAAATGTCCTTGGATGCTTCCGTCTTGCTCTATTGGATGTGAGACTTGACTCTGATCAGGGATCTGAGACGGAGAACTTATTCCTTTTGGTACCAGTTCTTCCTTCGGGAATCCTTTTGCTATCGCTGGTCGGATTTTGTGTCCAACGAACGGTTGCTTGAGAGAGAACTCAAATGAGATTTGTTTACCTGCATAGTCCGTGAGCCGTTCAGCTGCGGCTGTATGGACATGTGGTCGTTTTCCCTGACCACTGATTCTGCTCACCAGGTTCTCTCAGCGAAGGGGAGTCTCGTGAGTGAGGAGGCCAATGGTCCGACCACTGCTCGTTGTTGGCAGCAGGTTTATTGGCGGCATCTCAAGGAGATGGGGATGGGCCGGCATGTGCCTGGAGGAATGACCAGACGGAGGCCCCTGGAGTCCGGCGGAAAGTGACGCAAGCGGATGCACTGCACTGGCATACAATGCTCCTATACTGACCTGACCTGATTGCAATGGTTTTGCCCGTGGTTGCTGTGGTTTCAAGATGGGTTTCTTTTTTCTTCCTTATTTAATTTTTCTTGTTTTGTTTTTGATCCTTCTGCTGCGGGACCTTCCTTCCCCTTCTGCCTTGTAATTTTCCCTTCGAAGGCATCTGCGGTCTCCGTTTGTCAAAACTGTGTGGATTGTTTTGGGGAGAAAGTAAAAAAGCAATAGTGAAGAAAAATTTGAGAGTGAGAGCAGGCGCAACGTGCGTAATGGCCGGCGAGAGGTAAAAAGGCGGAAAACGAACCCAGGACATGCAGTCTGGTCTTTTGATGAGAATATCTTGGTCCCGTAAGACTTCTGAGGATTGAGTGATCCTTCCTGAGGGCGCACCTGTTGGAGGCACCGTCTGGTGTTGAAGCACTGAAGGCAGAGGAGAGCCTCACTGTGCACATTGATCGGAGAGGGAGGCATAAAGCGTTTCCTCCTCCTGATGTCACCATGAGCTAACCTGAAAGCCAATGTGTGGCTTTCAGTGTTCCAGGAATTGCTCCAGTTATTCGTTGGCGAAGTTTGAAAGAACACACCCAGAGAGAGGGGTAGGGTGGTGGTGAGGCGTCATCCTTGTGGCTTGTGGGCTGTGGTGAGGCGTTGGAACGTCAACTCAAACAGGCCTAAATTCTTCTTTCCCTCACACCTCTCCTCTCTTTACACATTTATTTTCTTTATATCTTGCAAATATTCTTTTGTTATCCTGCACCCCCCCCTTCCCTTGGGATTAGCTGGAGATATCTGGTGGCCGTTGAATGATCTTGTTCCATATTGTCTTGGCGCCTGTCTTCCTTTATTTCATAATTGGTACCAAACATATTATTTTATATCATCTTCCTTTTTGTGTGGTAACATGATTTATCCTTGGCTTGGTAGTATACCTGTGTTTCTTTATCTGAGTAAAACATTTGCATTGCAAATTACTGGATTTGCAATACTATACTGTGTGTTGAAAGTGGGGTTGTGAATTGTATCAGCATTAGGATGTTCACTTCGCTTGGTCCATATCTGAAATGCTTATACGGCTTTTCGACCACACATGGGGTATGTATTGGTCTCTCCGAGCAACGTCATTCAGGACCTTCCGGAGCAATGGCGGTTATGGTCGAGGCCGCTCTGCTCAAGGGATTTAGGTCGTAACAAACGTGGCGTTGGGGTTTGTTTTCAAAGACGTGCGTGGTAGTTCTTGGTGTTTCCCTAAATAACCAACGCTCAAACGGAGCCCAGCGCATGTTTCAGGGTCCGAGAGCGCTACAAAAACCCCTCGGCCAATGTTATTGCAGAGGTCTGTCGCATTACCCGGCCGAAAAACAAATTAAGTCATTTTCGATTCTGAAGCGTTGGCAGGGCGTGGCAACGGCGAGGGTGACTGCTATTGCCACGAGGATGCTCGAAATGCCTAGGGGTCGTTTGATACCGTTTTTTTTGGCTCCTCCCTCGCTCGGGCTCTATAAAAGAGAAAAAGATCGGGTAGTCGATATATGCTCTTTTGCCCAGCCACCAAGCAAGAAAATCTCTCTGAGCTTTGCCCTGCCGACGCCAACTGAGCTGGAGGGCGGAGAAAACCGCGAGGTCGACACGAGCAAAGCTTGTTACGTAATTACCGCGCCGGGGTATCCGCCTGTCATTGACACTCGCTCGGCTGCATTCTGAGCCAATATTTCATCAACACTTAGCAGACTTTCTCCACCACTCCCATTGAACTTTTCTCTCACACATCCTTTCTAAATCTGTGTCTCGTTCCACTAAAAGATCATTATCGATTTGATCTTTCACTCCTTTCTCTTGCATCACACTGCACTGGCATTTGAACCTCGCCACCAACACACAGTAAGTCACCCCGCCACCTCCTCCACCCCTCAGTTTTTCCTTCCTCTCTCCCCTTCCTAAGTGATTGGGCTTGCGAGGTGCATGGACTGTGGCCAGGTAGCAAATGAGGTGGCTAATCTCAAACTGCTTCCCTATTTCTGGGCTAAATCTAATTCCTCACAGGTGTGTGTGTTGTGTGTGTGTTGTGTGTGTGTGTGTGTGATTGCACTGTTTGTGTAACATAAGTTAAAGATTGGGCAGAAAGTTATTACTCCGGTTAACTCTGCTCTGTGTTTCTTTTGTAAATATCATGCATTTCTTTTTCCGCACCCACAATTCAATTGCTTTCCCCTGCTGTAGCATTTTTTGCGAAATAAACCCATAACATGTGCCACATAATTTTCCTCACCATTGTGTGTAATAAATTGCTTGTTTTATAAATGGCACCCAGAGCTGTTTTCATCTATTTTCCCATCTTTGGTCCAGCATGGGTGCGCACAGTAGCCTAGCCGGTGAGTTGTATCCCAATTAGATCTGTTTAGCCGGTGTGCGTTCTTGGCAGCTCCGCTCGGCTGCACCTGATATGGTAAGATTAATGCAGTACGCATTGGAGGTGCTTATTCCCGATAAGAAGACTTGCGGTTTGAAATCTCTATCTAGTTAAAGGTAGTCAGACGGAGGAACTTAGTGCAAGCCAACTCTTTCGGGCGGCAAAATTTGGTACCAGGTCGTTTATTGGTCATTTTGCCATGTTTGCCCGACCATGTCGGGTAGTTCCCGCCATGGCGGGGAGAGACATATTTTTGAAGGAACCCCTGCGTTTATCGATCAAATTTCACCATCACACTCACCGATTTTTTTTGGTACAACACTTCCATTGGGTTGGGCATAACAACCAATACTTTTTTTTTTGGAAAGGAAGTGTTTTTATGGCCAATTTTTTTCACCGGCTGATCACGAATCCGTTTGAAATTTCTGACCTAGGGATGATGTCCTTACTAAGCAGTTAATGTCCGAAGCGATGAATGGATTCCATAACTTTGCTGATTATTGGCAGAAGGCTGATTCGTCTGTAGATGCAAGTTGTCTTACTAAGACTCATCCTAGGTCAAAAATTTCAACGAATTCCGTGGATCAGCCGTGAAAAATGGCCATAAAAAAAACACTCCTTTTTAACGGGACAACAGAGAAAAAAGTCGATGTGTGCCCAACCCTCTTAGGTTGGTAAATGCAAAATCATGCACCATTTACCCACTTTTCAAGGTAAAATTTGATAATTAGGCTTACTAAGGCATGTAATAATATTAATAATATCATGCCCTTGTAAGCCATAATTATCAATTTTACCTGAAAAGTGGTAGATTTGGTGGACATTTTGTTTTTTTGCATTTTACCAAACCAAGACATCTCCTAGGTCAAAATTTCAACGGTATTTCGTGATCAGCGTGAAAAATGCCTAAAACCCACTCCTTTCAACGGACAAAGAGAAAAGTCGTGTGTGGCCCCTCTTCCATGACCTAATCTGATGAAAACTCTCTCAAACAACGATAATAATAATAATGAATAATAATAATAACGATCTCTTATAATGCTTCATATTCCTCTTTCAACACGTGTGGTACTCTTTTACTGCATCATAATGCAGCTGACTCTTCAACTATTTAAACAAGACTGTGCCTCGATTAGACCTCTACTTAATACCTTGCCTAAAAAAATCCAACTGTTAAACGCGTTTCTTCTCTCCATTCTCTGAATTCGCATTTTTGCCATCCATCAAGAATGTGTTTAATCGCATCCCTGACCTAAAAACTTAAAAAACCCCAGTTTGCTAATGAATGTTCGCTTTCCATCAACCATTTTTTTTCTTCTAATTTCAGTGCCAACTCACCCCTATCACCCCTCACTCTCAAAAAGCAACCATCCACTCTTCTCCATTCCAAGCCTCCCTCTCACCTTTCTCAAAAAAGTCCCCTCTCACCTTTCTCCTCAAACTCTCCCCACTCACCCTTCTCAGCCACCATTCCACCCCTCACTCACCCTTCTCAAAGTTGCTCCCCCTGCTCACCAACAAAGCGCTCCTTCCAACACTGCCCTCACCTCCATCTTCTTCACTCCACTTCCTCAAATCAACTGCCTTCTTGTTCCTTCTCTTGTCCCCCCTCTCCCCCAGCACCACAGGAGCCTTTTCTCCTCCTACATCCGGCCCCTTCCCCGAGCTATTCGGCAATCCCCCACACTCTTTCAACAGCCCTCCTTACCTCCCCGACTCATCCTACCTCCCCCTCCCCTCCCACCCCCTGCAAACGCCAAAGCCGTCCTCCCGTCCCTCTTCATTAAAAGTGTGGACCGTCAATATCCGGGCCTTCAACTCAAACCTTTCAGATCTTTCCAATCAGGTTGCCACTGACAAACCAGACATATCTGCCTAACAGAAACTTTCCTCCCAAGACGTATCTGACTCCCCAAATATCTCTTCCCTGGTTACATCCCCTCCTCCGGTATGACAGACCTGAAGCCTCGTTCCCTGGTGGTGGAGTTTTGCTCTCGTTTCACAAAAGACTCTAATCCTCACTCTCCAATGCACTGCCCTCACTCCCCCACACCCACATGGAATACCTCTGCCTACGGGCTTCCCCTCCACTCCACCTCCATTTTAAATTTGAGTGACTGTTTCTCCTGATCCAGATGAGCTTCAGGATGCGCGGTCCTATTTTTAATATGAAAAAGGAAAAGCCTATAAATGAACTAAACCCATAAGAATTACCCTTTAGAACTAATCTTTGGAACCCATTATAATTACCCTTTTAAAAGAACCTTTTAGAACCCTTTGGAACTATATTTAGACCTCTTTAGAAATACCCTTTAGAACCCATTAGGATTACCCTTCAGAACCCATCAGAAACCCTTCAGAATTACCGTTTCGAACCACCCTTGAGAACTACCCTTAAAAACCGTTACAAAATACCCTTTAGAACCATCTCGACTTACTCGTGGACCAATTGGTCCATTCGACCAAATTTTCATTGGTCTTCAAGGCCTCGTTGCATACCTCCCTGCAGTACTGCTTGAGCAGCTGTTTGCCTTTCACCAAGGCCAGATGTGCTTGGGTCAGGGCAGAGATTATATGTTTGGGTCTTCTGGGTCTTTTGGGTCCTCAGGGAATTTTGGGTCCTCAGGGAATTTTGGGTCCTCAGAGTATTTTGGGTCATCTGGGTCTTTCGGTTCTTTTGTGTCTTTTGGGTCTTCCGGGACTTTTGGGTCTTCAGGATCTTTTGGCTACTCTGGGTCTTTAGGGGTCTTAAAGGGTCTTCAAAGGTCGAAGAGGTCTCAGTGGACTAAAGGGTCAAAAGGGTCCGTTTTTCTCACAAAAACACCGCGTGTTAGAAAGGTTCTTTTTCATTTTGAAACGGACGGACGGATGGAAATCGTAAAATATTGAAGCGGCTTCACTGGTTAAAAATGATGTTGGTCATACACCCGAAATGTGGACATCCACTGCAGCAGTGGCACTGTCTGTTGTTGGTACTGGGTTTATACAGACTGTGTTTTGTTCACAGGGTGCATCGCAAAACCCACTCCGTGGGAGTACCTCCTGTGCAGCTTCCCTTCGCAGGGCAGCTCACCGGATGAGCTCGACTTCGTAGCAGAATGCTGCTCGTATGAGTGGGTCGTGCGAATTCGGCTATGTACATATAGCTGGTTAGGGTGAGGGCATGAACTTTCGAAGCGTAAGCTGTCGTGACGGAAATGAGTCAATGATTCTCAGAGCAGGACTGCACTCTGTAGGAAAGAGAGTTGCGTGGTATGGTGACTTCGAGCAAGAACGCTGAGTACGAGTGAAGTCATGCTGAATCGTACCGCGGGGCAGGACATGCGTGTGAGTGGAAATTGCTGACATTAGCAGGACAGCTGTGTACAAGTGATCTGTTGCGTATAAGCAGGTAGCTGTCGAAAGGAATGTGGTGTCGATGTTAGATGTTGTACGATGCATCATTGTGGATGAAGGAGAACGGATCACTTCGAGGTAAATAAGTGCGTGCTGTGTACAACAATCCTTGCTTGTGTACAGTGAGTAATGCTCTTGTAAGAAGGAGTCGTGATGTTACAAGCAGCGACTTGTGCTGTGTTTCCTCCACACGTATGTTGTGAAATTAATCAACAATATAAAACTGTAATTTACAACAATTTATAAAGCTTGATAGAATCTTTTCAATCGATTTGAGCCGAAGCATTATGATGCAACCTTGAATATGAAGCAGAACATATACGTGCTGATGACGAGTGTTCAAATCGTAGACAGAGGAGTTTGGGAATAAAGAGTTTTGAAGCTATTGAGGGAGCTGAAATGGCATCAAGATTCCACCGATGAGGATATCACAAGTATGTCCAAATCTTTAATTTCTTTAAAACATCAAGAAGTCTCTTGATATAGATTGTGTCATGTAGATTAATGTTGAAGTTTGTTTTTTGTTTGATGTGAACAAGAAAGTAACTACAGATTTCTCCATTATTCCAACGGAATTCCCCACAATCAACGAAAGAGGAAAACAATATTTATCATTCATTGTACGCAGATCCCTGTCCGGTGTTGAGAAGAATGGATTGATGGAGATTCGATGTTGAGCAGATGGATTTACCGGAGACTTTGTGTGGAACCGATGGATGTTTGGAGATTCATGTTGAGCTGATGGGATTTTGACGGACTTTGTGTGGACCGATGGAAATGTTTGATGGAGACTTGTGTAGAACCGATGGATGTTGATGGAGAATATTGTTCGTGGAACTGATGGATGTTGATTGGCCAACCCTTTCAATTCGATGCGAAGGTCATGACTTGACCTGTACCCTAAATATTGAACAAAACGTGTGTGTGTGTGTGATGTGTGTGTATGTGATGTGTTGGTGTGTGTGTGTGTGTGTGTGTGATGTTGTGGGTGTGTGTGTGGTGTGTGTGTGTGTGTGTGGTGTGTGATGTGTTCATATATTTCCTTTATGTAATTGTTTTGAAAAATAAACGAAGCAAATGTATATATATCATGAAGAGAAAAATTCGGTGCTCATCTTTTATGTAATTCTGGGGGAGGTTAATGGTACAGATCTTGTGATTTCTTTTTGAAGTAACCGGCGTTGTTAACGATATTAAGAACAAAGGCAATGAGACATTGTTCATTGAGTTTCAGATTGCCAGGAAGTGATTCCAGGACTTGGAATGCTTTTTTTTTTCAGAAAATTTCAAGAGGAGTCAATAAAGGACTTATGCGAAATACTGAAATGGTGTATAGATATATATAGGGTTAGAATTGGAGCGATATATAGCGTGAGACCGTTCAGTTCACCAAGCTCCGCATTCCATGATGTTGGCTGTATTTGAATGGTTTTGGAGGTCTGAAAAGGTT
Source organism: Eptatretus atami (assembly GCA_035128595.1). Lineage (NCBI taxonomy): Eukaryota > Metazoa > Chordata > Myxini > Myxiniformes > Myxinidae > Eptatretus > Eptatretus atami. The sequence continues at coordinate 32,500,006 of CM068961.1, read as the reverse complement.
GTGGGGTCCAGGTGTGTGGAGGAATAGTATATTCGATAATTCTCACTGGTTGTGATCAGATTTTCATCGGAACTGCCAAGGAGTAAGAATGGCTCTCCATTTTGAATCTGTTATGTTACGAAGAGAACGGTTTTTGGAATTTATTTTTTATAATCGCTTTAATGCCGCCTTTGGTGGCTTTCCATGTATGTGTTGATAAAATGTATAGATCAAAGGTTCGAGCTTGGCTCTTAGTTAAGCGCTCAAGTGAGCATGAGTTTTGTCTTTCGTGGTGTCCTTGATAATAGTACTGCTGGAAATAACGTTTGTCATTTTCAAGGGAACTGTGTTTCGTTAAACGGTTGAGCTTACGTGTGTACGGAAGTATTGATGGCAGCCTGACACTGAGTCAACTCTCAACTTGATAAGCATTGATTGAACTCGATGGTTGTGTGGACCATAAAAGGTTGATAAGTCTGAATGTGTGACACATGAATTTCACTTTGTGAGCTGAGGCAACCATCCTTCGGATGATTTCTCCTGGATTCTGGTAATTCCATTGTCTGATGTCATCAAAAATCTTGGGAGTGTCATCAGATAATAGCTTGGCGAGGACCCAAAAGTGAATCGGGGCTGGTGGGTGAATGGAACAACATGGCTGTGAACCTAAATTAGATACTCCATGTTGTACACAGCTCAAGAAATTTTATAAGAACATTTTTTTTTTGATCTGATGCGGCGATGGTTGGTCGGTTCTTTAGTTAACTGTTGTCCATTCTACTGCATCTGCTCAAACTGTTCATGTGTCTTGGTACATGAGTCGTTGGTTTGTCAGCGAGTTTTGTGCTCTCTTGATCTTGAAGTTTCATTGAGACATATCATTATCATATGTGAGTATTTTGTATTCACATCCATTTACTCAGAACTTCTTGAGAGATCGTCGTGGCACGATGCAATGCAAATAAAGGGGACGAGCCAATGTGTCAGATTAATTACTCCTGTGTACGAGTGAAAATGAAAAAAAATAATAAAGATATGATTCTCATTATCTCTTGTTACCCCGACGACTACACGGAAAAATCATGACGGAATCAAGAAACCAATGGAGAATTCCAAACTCTACTAGTACAACACAGGAAGTGGGGACGGAATGGTGTAAAGGTGGGATGGTTTTTAACTCCCAAACAAGGAGGTGGTGCTACACAAAAAAAAAGGAACCAACACAGGGGGAGGCATTCAGCCATCAGCTGCGCGAACACCAAAACAAAGCATCAGAAAGAAACACAAAAAACAATGTTATTTATATGGAAGAAAACATTATATTTTATTTTTTCTTTATTATAATTATATATATATTATCTATTAATATCACTGAAGGACCAATTTGGCTCTCTCGGTTAGCATTTCACTTTTTTTCAGTATACCCGTGCCTGGACTGAAAGAACTTAGTACCTGTATGAGTGAATGGAATACGTGGCAATAGACAAACCTTCAAACTCTGAGCAGAAATAAACATTTTGTTTTACATTCGTTACACGGAGACGTGTGACTAGTGACAGCGAAGGGCATACTATAGTCATTCGTTGAGTAATTACGTTGTGTCGACAGACGTCACTGCTTCAGGGTGTAATTCATTCTGAAATAGGTCGGCATGTAAAACCTTTCCTGACATGTGATACTCGAATTGATTTGACACAAAAATGTACAAGAAATGGTTTATAACTTAACTGAAGGACCATTTTGTTGCTCCTTGTTCGGTACAGTTTTTCTAGTACTAAGTGACCTGAAGTTTACATGAAGATAGATATAGATAAATACATCAGAGATTCTCACAAGGAGTAGTGTAACAAATGTGTGTACAAGCGTATATAGATAGTGGCTGGAACAGAGAATCCGGTTTACAAAACTGGTTGTCATATGGGTATGGAAAGGAATCGGTCTGTGACGGGTTCGGTAGTTATTATTATTTTATTCTATAGTGCATGCCGGTAGGTGTTCGCACGTGCGTGGGTACGTGCAACAAAAATTTTAAGTGCCAGAAACAACAAACAACACAAGGACGTCAAATCGTTTACGTGCCTATACGTGCGATGCGCAATGGTGGCGTACGTGCAAAAAAACAAACTTTCAACGGAGCTAAAACGCAACAACAGCGTCCTTGAGATATAAGATATAGGACAACACACTACACCAGAGTTATTAAAATAAGTTTTCTCTTGTCTTTCTTGCAGAATCGCTGCATGTAAGGCGGCCTGAGTCATGTCGCGCGGCCAATGGTCGCAGCTATCTAGCAGCAAGTTCATGTCATTGGTTTGGTAATAATGGCGAGACGTGTCATGTATTGGTTGGTAATAATGGCTAATTTGGGAAGCATTTGTCATTAATATCAAAACTTAGAGAATAGATACAGAATTACTGCATTTCAATGAGATCGGACAGTCTGGTTGTGAGAAAAGCGGTCAACAACACACAACACACCCCACACCCACACACCCACACACACACACCAACCACACACACCCACCAGACAACACCACACACAAACCCATACAACACACACCCACCACAACAACCACATATAACACAACCCATACATACACCCACACACTCACACCAATACAACACACTCACACACACACACAAAATACACACACACACAACACACATCATACAAACACAAAAATGGGTGGCACGTCATGAGTGGTCATGTTCACCTGCAGCTGAGCTTGTCATAGTCAGTGCGTAATACTGTAGGTACAGGGAAGGTCAGGTGTGTGTCTCGAGTGCGGAGAAGGGATCGTGAACGGCAAGCAGCAGAGATGCACCCAAACAGCTGTTGAACGGCGAGCGTGTGCTGTGTATACGGATAAGGAAAGGGTTCGAGCAGGATTAAGATGTACCGAACGAGACATGAGGACAGAGTAGAGAAGACACCGAAAAGAACCGTACGTAATTACCGGGGACGAACAGGATTTGAGATACTGACGAGACGAACTTTCAGAAACCTGGTGCGACATCGAATGTCGTTTACCGGTCATAATAAACATTGACTTCAACTGGATTGTTCATTTAACAAAAACCGAAACTCAGTAAGTGTGCAGAACATAGATAGATATACAGGTGTAAGGTTGGTAAGTTTGTTCCTTGTTTAATGAGTAATCAACAGTGTCTAACAGGAGTAATATACAGGTGTACGGTTGGTAAGTGTTCCTTGTTATTGTGAGTCATACCAGGTGTAAATATACATAAGGTGTACTAAAAAACAGGTGTATAAAAGGTAACATCAACGGTGTAACAGGTATGACATACAGGTATCAAAGCAACAGTGTAATAATAAAACGGTATACAATAACGGTGTAGGTGGTGTTTGTTTATTGTATTGTGAGTAATCACGAGGTGGTAATCATACAGGTATAAACAAGGGTCAAATATAAGGTGTATATACAGCTGGCAGGTATACATAAAAGGTGTACTCAACAGGTTACTCATACAGGTGTATACCACGTATACATCACAAGGTGTACATCCAGGTATACATCACCCACAGGTAGTAAAGTTTGGATAATTATAGTTATTGTAATATAGATAGAGTACATCACACAAGTGTAATAAGGATGTACAGGTTGGTACAAAGTTTGATACAACTTGGTTATTGTGAGTAAATCAACAGGTGTAATCAACAGGTGTAACAGGTTGTAAGTTTGTACACCTTGTTATTGTGAGTAACATACAGAGGTGTACAATATACGGTATACTCACACAGGTTTACATCATAAGGTGTATATACACAGGTATAACATCACAAAGGTGTACATACACAGGTATAATCATACAGGTGAATACACAGGTATACATCAACAGGTGCATCACACGGTATACATCACAGGTGTACAGGTTGGTAAACTTTTGTACCTTGTTATTGTGAGTAATACACAAGTGTACATCATACAGGTGTACAGGTTGTAGTATGTACACCTTGGTTATTGTTGAGTTAATCATGCACAGGGTGTACATCATACAGGTGTAAGGTAGCGATACGTATAATAGTATATGATATTATTGTGAATAACGGTGTACATCAATACATGTAGGTTGGTAACGTTTGTACAACTTGTTATTGTGAGTAATCAACAGGGTGTAAACATAAGGTGACAGGTTGGTACGTTTGTTACACCTTGTTATGTGAGTATAACAGGTGTACATAATACAGTGTCAGGTTGGTAAGTTTGTAAACCATTGTTATGGGGAGAATCAGACAAGATAGATAATCAATGTGTACATCATACAGGTGTACTACACAGGTGTACTCATACAGGTGTACATATCAGGTGTACATCACACAGATGTACATATACAGGATGTAACATCAACACGGTTAATACAAAGGTGTACATCCATACAGGGTGTAATACAGGTGTCCACTCACACAGATGTCACATAACAGATGTAATACCAGGTGTACATCATACAGGTATTTCGAATTGTTTATATAATTAAACGACGGTATTTGTGTTGCTGATTACTTCAACTTGATAAACACATAGGCTGGAAAGGTAATGCTGTTACAGGTGTTATTTCAATTTTGCGGTCTTGGGAGGGTGGGGGATTGGGGGTGCGATCCCCCACATTATCGATGTAATGTGTGGTTGGTGGCGTCAGCTAGGTCACACAACGTTTACAAGTTCCCGAATTTATAATGATTTTTGCCGTTTCTTCGTCACGTGACTTGTCACCATTAAACCGGTTTTCTGCCCTCGGGTTTACGATGACCGATCGGGAAGCGAGAACTGTCATGGAAACAATTTATAACTGGGAGGGGGGAAGGCGCGGGGGGGGGGGGGGAGACATTATACAGGGATCCGAGCTCGTGTCGGATTACAGACGAGGTATACGAGCCGTACACGCGACTCGGGGACGCGGTGACGAGTATATGATGGAACGGAGTGGAACATCGCACGAGGAACCAGTCGGCGGGAGCGGCGTCAACGGCCACAACAAGTCTGGGGATAGTGACACACCAGCCGAGGGTTCCAGGTAGACATACCGGGTCCTCGTTTGTTCTGGTTCTGACACCCACGTGGTGCAGAATCGTGTCTGTTGTCGCGATCGAGGGGAATGGGTGAGGAGCCGTGTCTGGATGTTTCCGAGCGTGCTCGATGTAAGAGTGAGTCGTAGCTGTGTACGAGTGAGTATGCTGTGTCAAGCAGACGTGATGTGTATCCAGTGCTGAGAGATGCGTCCTGATTGTAAATTTATTAATTAAATAACAAGGTGAAAAAAGCAGACGCACAGGTAATTTACCTGTTTACAATTATTTTTCACATCATCGGCAGAAACGATCCTTGAGGAAGAAGAGAGGAGGAAGATACATCTTGTATCATGATGTGAAAGACCTCAAGTGGGATGTGTGATTGATGGAGAGGAAGAGAACCACAGGTAAATAGAGAAACGGTACTTCCTCACACACAACATTGCTTCCCCCTCACTTCGGGATGGATGCAGCACGAGGCTACTGGTTGCATCAATTTCTCCATGAGTGCTGTGCCTTGATGCAGTGCCCATGTCGTAGGGTAGGGCATTGATTGTGATTTGTTGGGGGCTCAGGGATGACGATGATCACTTCTCTTTATTTAAACACAACAATGGGATGTGATCTTTCAACGTCCCGTCATCGTGCCCGCGATGATCCCAGATTATATCATCCAACGCATTATCTATGGATAATAATATAGAGGATATTATATTGGTGTCGGGAATAGACCCGAACGAGACGGCCAAAAGTGACGCGAGATATCATATCCAAACTCACTGAAGAGTAATTGGTGTTAGAAGAGTGTCAGATGTATAAAATAAATAAAGAAACAGAAGCAGACAACTGGTCAGGTAGTTTTTAATCTTTGAATAGAACATTATCTTTCAGATCACGGTAAGAGAAAGCAGGACTGATGTTGGGAGGAATGACTGCTGAGAGAGGAGTCTGAAGGTCTTGTGGGATGAGAGATCGAATAATTGGAGGTAAATAAGTATAATGTCGTGGCTGTGTAAAAGCGGACTGCTTGTGTATGAGAATAGTAGTAGAAGAGTACGAGCAGGACATGATGTGAAGAGTGAGTGTGCTGTGGTCCACAAGAGACGGCACACTGACTGCTAGACTACAATAGAGTGAGTTGTGCTGTGTACAAGGGGAATCCTGTGTTGAGTGAGGTCAGTGCCTGTGATAACAAAGGAGCATGCTAGTGTTATGAGTGAGTCGTGTGTGTAAAGGAGGACATGCTGTGTATGAGTTGAGATGTCGGCTGTGATAACGAGACATAGCTGTGTACTAGTGAGTCGGATAGCTGACTCGAGGGACACGCTGTGTAAGAGTGGAGATGCTGATTCGAGCAGGCAAATGTTGTGTACGAGTGAGTCGTGCTGACTTCGGTAGGACATGCTGTGTACGAGTGAGTCGTGCTGTTCGAGCAGGACATGCTGTGTAAGAGTGGAGTGTTGCTGACTACGAGCAGGACAATGATGTGTACGAGTGAGTCGTGCTGATAAAGCAGGACATGCTGTGTAGAGTGAGTCGTGCTGACTAAACCAGGAATTTGTGTACCAGTGAGTCCGTAGCTGACTACGAGCAGACATGCTGTGTACGAGTGAGTCGTGCTGACTTCGAGAGGACATCTGTGTAATGAGTCGTGCTGACTACGAGCAGGGACTGCGTGTACGAGTGTTCGTGCTGACTTGAGCAGGAATGCTTGTGTAACGAGAGAGTCGTGCTGACTTCGGAGCAGGAGCAGAGTAGATAGAGAGAGATAGATGCGCTACGAGCAGGACACGCCTGCATACAAGTGAGTCGTGGCAGATTCGACGAGACATGCATTGTGTACGAGTGAGTCTTGTGACTACGAAGCAGGAGAAGCTGCATACAAGTGAGTATGCTGACTTTGATCAGGACATGCTGTGGGAAGTGGGGTACGAGTGAGTCGTGCTGCTCGAGCAGGACATGCTGTGTAAGCGAGTGAAGTCGTGCTGATTCGAGCAGAAGAGCTGTGTACGAGTGAGTCGTGCTGCTTCGAGCAGGAACAGCTGCATACAAGTGAGTCATGCTACTTCGAGCAGGAATGCTGTGTACGAGTGAGTCAGCTGACTGAGAGGACACGCTGCAATACAATGAGTAGTATATGATATAATGGAGAACAACAAAACAGACATGTGTGTACAGTGAGAAAATGGCTGACTTGAGGAGGACATGCTGTGTACGAGTGAGTCGTGCTGACTTCGAGAGTGTACGAGTTAGTCGTGCTGAACTCCGAGCAGGACACGCTGCATACAAGTGAGTCGTGCTGACTTCGAGCAGGACATGGCTGTGTACAGTGGTCATGCGACTTTGAGCAAGGACAGCTGAATACAGTGAGTCGTGCTGACTTGAGCAGACAATGCTGTGCAGAGTGAGTCAGTGCTGATTCCGAGCATGACATGCTTGTGTAGAGTGGTCGTCGTCCTGACTTCGAGCAGGACATGCTGTGTACGGAGTGAGTATCTGATTCGAGCAGAAAGCTGTTGTACGAGTGAGCGTGCTGACTTAGAGAGACAGCCAGATATAGATACGATATGAGTCCGTGCTGACTTGAGAGGACAAACGCTGTTACAAGTGGGTATGCTGCTACGAGCAGGGACATCTGTGTACGAGTGATGTGCGACTTTCGAAGCAGGACCGCGTGGTACAAGTGAGTGTGCTGCGTATAAGCAGGTCTGAAAATGACTAAGAGAGATAGACTAAGGTGTAAATGACGAGGTGTACGATGATCATTGTGGGATGAAGGAGAAGGAATCACCTTCGAGGTAAATAAGTGTCGTGCGTGTACAAGCCAATCCTGCTGTGTACAAGTGGAGTCAATGCTTGTACAGAAGGAGTCGTGATGTGTTACTACGACTTGTGCTGTGTGTTCCAACGTGTTGTGAATTATCAAAATATGGAAACTGTAATTTTACAAACATTTCAATAAACATTGTTAACGATGACAAACATCTTTCTTCAAGATCTCAGATTTGAGCGAAGCATCATGATGGAAAGGAACCTTGAATGAATAAGCAGAAGATATACGAGCTGATGAAGTGCTTCATCAATCAGATACGACCAGGGGTATTGGAGATGAAGAGTTTGAAGCTCATTGAGGGAGACTTTGATGGGCACATCCCAAAGAATTTTCCCAAACAGATGAGGATACACAAGTAGTCCAAAACTTAATTTCTTTAAAACATCCAAGGAAGTCTTCTTGATATAAGATTGGGCATCACTTGATTAAGATTAATGTTGAGTTTGTTCTTGTTCTGATTGGGAATAAGAAAGTAACAAGATTTTCCATTATTCCTACAGGAACAACTTTACCCATACATCCACAAGAGGAAAAATTATTCTCATTAATTGACGCAGTCCTTGGTGTTGATGAACATGGATGGTTGTGGAGACTTGATGTTGGCGATGGATGTTGAAGGAATTTGTTGGGGAACCGATGGATGTTCCCTGGAGATTCAATGTGACTGATGGATGTTGATGGAGCTCTGTTGTAGAACCGATGGATGTTGATGGAGATTTGTTGTGGAACTGATGGATGATAATCGAATTGGCAAACCATTATCAATGATGCGAAGGTACATCGAATTGATCTGTACAGTAATATCATGAACAAACGTGGTGTGTGTGTATGTGTGTGTGTGTGTGTGTGTGTGTGTAGATGTGATGTGAGCTGTGTGTGTGATGTTGTGATGTTGTATGTTGAGATGAATAAGTCAATATTCTTTATGTAATTTTGTTTGAAATACGAAATGTATAATAAAGAAAATTGATAACAGAGCGAAAAACATCTCGGTGCTCCTTTTAGGGTAAGAATCTGGGGAGGTAAATGGTAACGTCTATAGTTGTATCTTGAAGAAAGAGAGATTGTTAAATCTTCACCCGGGGCGGCCATTGTTTCCATTTGAGTTAAAAGATTCAGGACTTTAAGGATGGAAAATGCTTTATTTATTTTTCCCACGGAATTTTTCAAGGGTTTCAAGACTTTGCGAACACTGAAATTGGTGCAAATAATGGAAGTCAGTTTAATAGGGTCAGTTGGGGCGATAATCTGCAAGCGCCTTTAGACAGCTCGTCCATGATGTTGGCTGGTCGTCGTCATGAAATGGTTTGAGGTCTGAAAAGTTGTTGGGTCAGGGTGGTGGAGGAAGAGTATCATTCGAGGGAGTAAATTTCCTGTTTGTGGATTCAGATTTTATATGGAACTCGACCAAGCGGTCAGAGAAGTTGTGACGTTGATTCTTTTTGATGTTTGAAAATCGGTGCCTTTCATGTGACGTGTGATAAATGTAGATAAAGGCTTTTCTGAGCTTCTGTGGCATGTTAGTTGTAAGTCAAAGTAAGCATGATTTTTGTCTTACGTGGTGGCTTCTTGATGATATTGTTGTGCATCACTGGCTGGAAAATAATGTTTGTTATTTTCGAAGGTGAAGTGGTAGTTTACGTGTGAACGGTCTGAGCTTAGTGTGTACCGGACAGGTATTGGATGCAGCTGAACTGATCGTCATACTCAACATTGATATGAAGCATGTATTTGAAACTCAAGAATGGGTTGTGTGAACAATCCACCGGTTGAAACCAGCTGTGTGATTGCGCCTGATTTTCATCTTTGTGAGTGGGCAACATCTCCGGTGATTTCCTCCTGGATTCTGGGTTGACATTCATTTGTATGATGGCTTGAGAAAATGATGGGAAGTGCTCATCAAGAATACTTTTACAGCTTGGCGTGGACACTATGCATGGGCTGGTTGGGTTTGATGGACACATTGGGCTGTGACAATATTGTTACTATTGTACGCTAAGAAATCTTTTAGAGAACCATTTGCTTTTGATCTGATCGGGGATGTTGGTCGGTTTTTAGTTACACGTTGTACATCTACCTGCCCTCTGCTCACCTGTTTAATGTGGTTTGCATCCATGAGTCGTTGTGTTGATCACGAGTTTTGTGCTCTTGCTCTTGAGTTTCATTGAGCATTCATTATTCTGTGGTTTTTAGTTTCACTCTATTTGGCTGAAACTATCTCTTGCGAGCTTCGTCGTGGCCATGACATCTGCAAATAAGGGGAGAATGCAATGTGTACAGATTGAATTACTTGTTTAGACTTGAAAATAGTAAAAAAAAAAAAATCAAATAAAGAATAATCGATTCATATTACATCTTGTTCACCGGACCTACCGGAGACCATTCAATGACGGACCAACATGGGAGATCAAAACTCTACTGTAAGGAACAGGTTTTTTGGGGGGGGGACCCACGGGAAAAAACCCCACTTTGGGATGTAAATGGTGGTGGTTGTTATATTCCTACACCTGGTAGTTAGGTCAGGTTCGATCTGTGGACTGTACAGGTTACATGTTAACCTGTACTAACCTGTTCCATGGTCGGCTTTCGGCGACTAAACCGTCTCCCACCAGGTTCTCTGGTGAGGAGGGTGTTTGGATATGGACACCGCAAGAGGATTAAAACAAAACGTAAGGGCGGAGGACCCTTTGAGCCAGGCCATTCCATATAGTGACAACTGTTCTGCGGAGTCTCTGCAGTTGGTTATTGCTTTTATTAGCAGGTTGTGGTAGGATTTGACTCCGGCCCCGTAAAACCTTCATTCCGCAAACACAAAAACGCAAAAATCTGAACCACTCGTGGAAGTACCCCTGTGCAGCTTCCCCTTGAGGCAGCTCACCGGATGACGGGATTGGGGTAAAGCATTCCGGGACCCAAATCTTGATGAAGAGAGGGAAACCCATGGGTAACACCTGGTCGATGGGAGGATGTGTCGGAGTGGTGTGAGCGTGTCCACAGACGGGGTCTCCTTGGGTTAACCTGAGGCAGGTCCCTTCGAGGGGTGCTGAACTCTATCCCTAAGAGAGGATGATCACCTGTCTCTGTATCATCTGAGGCCTCAAGCGTTTGGACATCGGTATTCACCTCTCTGAGGTTCGACGCGGATTGCGCGAGATTATGGTGGGTGGTACCCTACTATTGGTCTGGTCGCTCTGATGTTACCATTCACCAAGGAGTTGCTTGTGCTGTGCCCATAAGTCTGACTGCCCAATGATAATTGAAGTAACACGTCAACGAGCGTACTTATGAGACTAAGGATTGTCACTCCTGCATAGTGTCATTGCCCTGTCTCTGTTTTCTGACATGAGCGATGATCCCTCACCGTGAAGACATGTCTTCACGCGTCGAGTTGTTGTTGATCAGGCCCAGTGAGATACTACTTCTCGTCTTGGGGGATTCAATGCATCGCTGAACTGATAGGGATGGTTATGAGGTGTGTGTTGTGCCG
>CM068961.1:32448399-32458730 GCA_035128595.1 Eptatretus atami | reverse complement strand
AGAAGGTGGTACCAAATTCTATGAGGCCGTAGCCGCACTGCACACGTAGTTTTTGTGTTGGAATGGGTATGGAGTTGCAGTTGTTGTTGAGCTTTGGCACAGCAACGTGTACCTGTCTGCTTCATCGCCGGGACCGGCGGACGACCTTGGAGTTGTGGATGCCATCTTGCAGCCATCCCTCACCTTCACTGCATAGCTCCTGCCATCCTGCCAAAGGCAATCGATCATTGTTGAAAATTGGGGAGAACATGGGAGTGGTAGCGAAGTCAATACAGCGTGGATGCTAAGGTCTTTCGGTGGGCACCCCTGGAAAATTTTGGATTCTGAACACTTTATGGCTACTTTGTGCTGCCTTTTCTGGTTAAGTTATTTGAGAGGATTGGGTATGGGGTCAACTTTATTTTGTGTGGAGTCCAAAAATTAAAGGAATAGGAACAAAGAAAATTAAATCGAAGGAAGTAAGAAAAGAGAGAAAGGAATCGGAACAACAGTCAAATGATCTAAAAATCCAATTAAGTCAGTGAGTGGTGAGAAAAGCATCTGTATGTCGCAACGATGCTCAAAGCTGTTAAATTTTTCCAAAGCGAAAAAAGCAAATAGAACATCAGAATTCCTCCAGATATTTTGCAGTCTAGTCTAAAGCAACATAATAGACTGAAAATGTAAAATTAAGGTGAAAACCATCGAGATGGAAGGCCCGTTGTAATACCCTCTCCCACCAGGAGCGTCGCTACATGGTACATATTTACATAAATAATTTGCATCCAACCCTTCCCCCTTCCCTTTGTTTCGGAAAACCCCAGGAGGGACAAACAAAAGTAGTTACAACCTGTCTTATGAGTTATGATGGACCCTTAGTTCCCCTAGCAAGTTTGCTTGAGATTGGATAACTAACGACCAAACGTAATTAGACAAGCCCTCAAGTGTTGCCCACTAGCGCTTTTAAGTGCCAGTCCACATGTGCGATGGAGCGGTTGCAGCCGAATGGAATGAATTATATGATGTAAGAAATTTTATTGAAGTTTCCAGCAATCAAACTTACAAAGCCAGAAAGCAGACGAGTTTGACGATTTAAACCTGAAAATGTCTTTTCTGACAAACTTTCTCTTTTTACTTCTTCTGTTTACAAGGGCCACTTGTGTGAATTTAGCCCTGTCCTCTCCACTAAAATCCATCCATGCATGGGACCATACTCTGTACAGAGCGTTGGTGCTGCCTAAGCAGTCTCCTTGGCTATTGGGTGCAATCCTGGATGGGTCACCACTCCGACACAGGATACCAGCAAGCTGGCACTCATTTTGCCAACCTCGGAAAGATGACAGGCAGAGTCAACCCACCTGTATTAATTCAATAGCTGAGGGGGATTTGAACTCAGGATCCTAGGATCCCATGCCCACCACCCTAACCATTAAGCAAACTCCAGGCATTCTATTGAAAGGACTCCAAAAAACTCGGAATTTTGTGTGTACTGAAAATTACTGCTCCATACAATGTCCGGCTCATTACGTCATTGCGTGCAAATCTTAGTTACTGTTACTTAAATGACTAAACACATATATGGCTGGTTTTGTCAGCACTTGTGACATCTGGATGTGCTTGATGGAAACAGGCTTGATGAACAGTGGTGAATCTGTGGAATCGGCCGCCCTCAGGGAGCTGCAGGAAGAGCGGGCTTTGTCGCTGAGGTCACTTCTGTTTCACCAGGTATGTGAAGAAACAATGTTTTAGTTGTTTTAATGGAAAAGAGCTTGTTGACGAACTCGTATCATGGCTTTCACTTGTGCTGACAGGTGTAGCCAATAAGTGTCATTTAGCAGGTGTAGCAATAATTGTCATTTACTGACTGAAGCAAATTTTTAATTTTATGCCTGGGACGAAAGTGATATGCTATTGTGAGTGCTAACAATTGCTGAGGATGATTTTTGGGTTTTTTTTGCAAAGTCGCGGCTCATGGAGGCGCTAGAACAGAAAACGGATCATGACGAAACAGAAGAAAGGAACAGTAGAAAGAGAGGGAAAAATACCAACAGCAAAAAATGAGGGACCAAATCGAAGGAGATGTGCATAAATAAACAAACAATGGGTGTGGTGAGGAATGAGGTGGAGGGGAGGACGCATGGGATGGACAAGATTGATCCAGAGCAAATCTCAGGAAGGAACAAAAGTGGAAATTTGGAAGGAGGCAGGGTGAGTTGATGGGGGGGGGGGGGGTAGCAAAGATCATGGTTTTGGATGTTTTTTTTTATTTATTCGTATGCAGCCTGTGGCTGCTTGGCTGCATCATTTTCTGGGGATGTGGCTGTGCCGCTGATGCAATGCCTCTGGTTACCAACATGCCTGTACTCATCTTGCCGACCTCAGAAGGATGACAGGCTCAATCACCTTACCTTGTGTTAATTCAACAGCACGACAGGGGCTTGACACTTAAGATCCTAGGATCTTAAGCCAGCACCTTAACCGTTAAGCCAACACCAGGCCTTTTGGGTGGGTAATGATCTGAGATTTGGTGAACAGGTTGACATCAAATTATAACTTTGAAAAGTAAAGGCAAACATTTGATAACAAAGTAAACATTATATTTTAAAGTTTTCTTTCAAACCGAACTGCACGATGTATCAGGTACATTTGTCAAATTACAATCAGCAGGCGTTTGGAACCACAAATAAAAAAAAAATGCATCCATAAGCACTTTACAACAACAAGTGGCCTCGTGAAAACGATCGGCCAGAGTTTTTGTGGAGATGCAGTGAGCACTTCAAAATGGCCTTGGGTGCTTCGAGACAGATCTTGTGTTTAATCCATCATGACTGTCCATCAGTCTCAGTAAATAATCTCCAACCATCACAAAACTTTTTCCTCTGCATCGTCTGTCACTGCCTCTTCCTCGTCATCAGATTCTCTCAATTCTTCCCCTACCTTTTCTTCACACTGCTCTCCAACCTTCTTGCTCTTTTTTGCCAAACGATTGGCTGCCTTTTTTTTTTTTTTGCTTGAAACTTGGTTCACTTGGCACGTTGATGTGCCACACGCTGGAGACCCTCTCTCACAATTCTTCTCCAAACCCTCTTGGAATTCCTCATCTTCGATGTGCCTTCTCATCCTGCCGATCCAGACAGCCCTGTCGCACATACTCTCACTGGCGAATGTGGCGATAAACATGGGACTCGGCACCCCCAGCTCCGGCACTTGAACCCATGATATCTTCTCAAAAACTCCAGGGAAGTTTTGGAGTCCATTCCTTCATTCGCTCTTGGATGGACTACTGGTCACTCCAGCTGCCTCATTAGCTTTCCCAGCCGCATATGTTGTGGCTCACTCACCATACGAGGAACCACAATGGCCCTATGCTTCCTCCTTATCCTTCTTTATGTTCTTCATATGCTTCCTCATCTTGTCCCTATCTGTCATTGTCCATCCTTACTCTCATTGGCTGAGCTACCTTCCTGCCATGATCTTGCCAATATCTGAGATCAGTAATCCCCATGTTAGCTCCACCATTCTCTGTGATATATATATATATATTGCTACGATCAGGGAATCTTTAAATTATTGATGTCGTTCATCGGTAGAAGGATTCTGCTGATGATCCGCTGGGATCTCAGATCCTGCTCGGTTTTCATGCTACATTGGATCCAGCAATAAATGAAAGGAAATTCAATGTGTTTATTCTGGGAAACTTTTTTGTTATCTTGAATTATCTTTTCCCACAGCTGTTTCTAATGAGAAACCACAACAATGAATCCTTGTGGTGATGAAAGGAGGAGGTCACCGAAACGGGTGCCTGCATGAGGTTATTGTGCCGGTTGATCGCATGGGCACGCCTTGGTAAAAATGACGCCTCTCTTCCTGTCACATTTACAGCCGCATTGTGCTTGGAAACCTGGAATATGCAGTAGTGCAGACAGAATTGTGTGTGTGGGTCATCAATGGAGATGATCCGGCAAACACCAGGCCTCAACAACAGCTTGGTGAGGTGACGTAACAGGTGTCTATGGAAACTTTAAAGGCGATTATGAATGCAATCTGTGAGCTCACCATTGAACGGTTCCATGCCCACACATTTCCTTTGCAGATGATGGTGGTACGTGATAATCTTTTGGCACCCATGACACCTCGTTTCTTTGTGCCATAGACAAGGCAAACATCTCCACTCTAGATTTGGGGCTGCAACATAAAATGTGGTTTACAAAAAGGTCTTTTTGTTTTTGGTGTGAACAATAATCAAGATTTTATATGCCAAGTTTTGCTAGAACAGTTTTATGATAACGATACCTTATTGTAATTAAATCCTTCAATGCCTTCACTTTGCCTCCACATTTCTGTATATCTGCCCTCATCTCTAAACCTGATGGATGTTTCATTGCTCTTTGATGGCTTTGTGCTGGTTGTTATGGGAATATTGGGTACAATAGTGGAAGAAGAGCAAGTGGTGCTGCTTAAACAGCAATAAGGAGTGGTGTGTTCCTGCAGATTTGTGGATGTCATGCTGATTCCCATACGTGAGCTCCTAACGAGATCCAAGGTGAGAAGCTGCATGGGTACCATGATGCAGCGACTGCACTTTGTCAGGGTTTTTTTATTTCAAAAACGATTTTTACATGCCTGGCTAATATACATATTTGGGCTGGCAGGATGACTTAGAGGTACACACACTCACCTCGAAGCTGTTTAGAATGGGTTTAAATCTCTGCCCAGTTATAAACTGTCATCCTGGATTCCACAGGCAAGTCGATGCATCAATGTGTGTGCAGTCCCTCGGTATGGACGTTAAACTGGGCATCTGATCTGCTGGCATTCGTTTGTGGACATTTTAAAAGATCCCACATTGTCACTATTAATTTAGTACCGTGGCTAAATTCCAAATTCCTGCCTTAATATATCGAGGGCCCTAACCATCAGCAGTACAGCAGCTGCACCCTCAACCAATGATGCTACCCTGTAGCCTTGTGCTGCACACGTAAGAAGCTGGATTTCAACCCACAACCTCTGTACTGCCACTCCATTGTCCTCACCAACAAGAAAAGCCTGTTGTTGGCTTACAGTTAAGGTGGTTGGCTTAAGATCCTAGGGTCCTGAGTTCAAGCCCTTATCCTCATGTTGAATTAACACCAGGTGGGTTGACTCAGCCTGTCATCCTTCCGAGGTTGGCAAAATGAGTACCAGCTTACTGGTAACGGGGCACTGCATTAGCGCATTGCCGCGCCCCCAGAAAATGATGCGGCCAAGCAGCCACAGTCTACATACGAATAACTAAATAAATAAATAATCAACAAGACAGCACTGTTCCCAAACTGCACGAGTGGATTTGGGCAATATTGTGCAGATGTAGAAAAAAAAATCGATTCAGACCTTCGTAGTAAATGGAAGTTAGATTTCACATTTACTTGTCACGATGGATCAAACACATTTCAACATCTGGATTTGAAGCTTTGAAGAGCAGATTAGTGGCCATGGACTGACATGTCAGGCTCTAGCAACATTGAGTTTGTGAAAGTTGATGGACACCCAAATTTGAATTTCAGAGAGTTATCAGAATTCCTGAAGAAAGCACATGTTCCTTTTCAGTGGACAGGTAGATCTGGGTATCATCAGCATAGCAATGAAAGCTTCATAGTATTGAAATGCCATAAAAATTTGTACCAAATGCATGTAGACAAAGAAAATAATAGAAAATTACTGGGGAGCATATGGCTAAGCGCATGTAAGTGGTTCCACTGTTTCAAAAATGTCAAAAAATGAAGTTTGTTCCATTGCCTTCTCACTACATTTTCCTGAAAGTGTAAGTCTAACTGAGTTCAGAACAAAAAACCGTTTAGCTTAATTACATATATATATGTATATATATATATATATATACCGAAATATGATACTTTGAAGAAGGGGTACCTATTCTGATGGTTTTGCTAGTTTTTATGAAATTACCTAATTTTTCTTTTTTGGCAAAATAAATGAAGGTCATAGTATGTAACTTATTCTAGCAACTAATCTAATAATCAAAATACCAATTTCTGGGATTATTAAGAAATAATACAGACCTATTTTTTATTACTGCTCTCAGTGACTGTCAGATGCTGAAAAGCACTAAAAGAGAGAAGATTTATCGAACAAATTCTTGGACGTAAATTTTCAATTCAATCAATTCTGGGAGTAACAAAAAGCTCTCTAAATTCTCCAAAACTGTTTTAACTGCCTTCTATATAATAAAATATTTTTTAAATATCTGGAAAATAAAAAATTTTAAGAAAATTAATTTTTTAATCAAATTCAAAAAATGTGACGTGCAGTCGGACAAAAATGCAAAATTCTTAAACCAAAGCCATGCATGTTTTCAATATTTTTTATACTATTATATCTATATCACTGTGCCCCATTTGTAAATAAATTTTAGTGAAATTAATCTGATGCACAGAAGAATAAACATTTTTTTTAAAACATGACATGCAGTCGGACATTTGGGTGGAAAGTTCGGTCAAGCTGCTGTAATTAAGTATCCACCCGGATCATCTCAATTTTTTTTACATTGATTATTAGTAATAAGTTGAATAATTTAAGACACGTAAATATGAGTTATTTATAAACTAGTCATTTTGTTAGGGGATTTCAAGTCCCAGGCTCTAAAAGGGCCAATAAAACAAGAAAAAATAAAAATATGCCAGAATGTGCATATATCATGCGAATCCACCACTGACCGACACAAATGCTGATTTTCTCAGACGGTGGGTGACAACCTTTTGATTAGATGAGAAATTTCATATAGAATGTTTTATATGTTGTATTTTGCATGGTCTAATATATGTCATATTTTAAGGTGAAACAAGAAAAAAGGCCAATACTGGGCATGTTATATTCAATAAAAAATCCTGTAGATTCAGTAATATACATCATAGACCCATGAACCTATATATTTTAAGGTCCTATGGAACACTGTCTGTGCAATGAACCAAATTTCATGACCAGTAGTAGTCTTTGTGACTTTCAAAAATGCCACTCAAGTCAGGGTATGCCCTAAAATAGGGTGGTAACCACTCACATGCGCTTAGCCATATACAGATTGATGGATAGCCAGCATTGTTTACTTTAGATGTACAATCTGCAAAATAAGATTTAAATAGTCTTAATAACATTTTTACTTCATAAAATAACTTGATAACATCTTAACATAAGATTTAAACAGTCTTAAGACAAGGAACCAAAAAGACAGCAATGCCTATGCTATCCCTCCCATGGGAGGGGTCAATCATTTATATAATCCTAGCCACCTGGGCATAGTCCATTCGGTGAGAGCTGATTGGCCATTCCCTCCATTCACATGTGAGAGATGTGGGTGGTCTATATATATATATATATATATATATATATATATATCACAGACTCCTATAGAAAAGGACTGGAACCTCCCATGGTCGGGTTTGTAACTTGAGTCTGAAGGATTAACTTGAGTCCGGGGCTAAAATGTCTTCTAGAAGGGCTAGAGACAGGATCTCGGGATCCACATAGAGGTTTTTAGGAACGGCGAGTTCAATAGTGTCATTTTCAACACCACCTGAGGTCATCTTCAAGGTCCAAAGGTCATATTTCAAGTTCAAATTACTGAATTTTGGTATTTTGCCCGTTTTGTGTCTAACTCATAAACGGTGAGAGATGGCTGATTGTAATAAGATGCAAGTGTGTGTAGAGCTGTCAAACTTTGATATTTATTGTCATATGTCGTATTACATAAACATTATATGCATGTCACAACACTATGCCTATTACAACTATGTCTATGTCTATCACTAGTTGAGAGCTTTCTTGCCTCCTGAGGCATCCCAAAGCTTTTTCTTTGTCACTTACATTGAGGACATGAGCTTTCAATAGAATGTTAGCTAAAGTAGTACATGCCAGCATTACTACTAGCTAAAGGGTGCATCTACAGAGGATAACAGCTCAGCAAAATGAAATCAGCAACGCATTTTAGTCTTGTCATACGAATTATAGGCATTATGTACAAAAAAGACGGTTGGACATAATTGGCACACTCAATCTCACCTCTATTCAAATTATCTAGAAACTCAGATGACACCTCGTTACCATCTTCATCATCAATGATCTCCTCCATACTAGTGCTATCGCCCATATTATGAACAAGGTGTCCGGCCAATATAAACTCTTTATGCTTTAAGGCTATCGTCAGACCCCCAAGAGATCCTGAGTGTCTTGAGGAGTAATCTCGTCAATGAGTTCACTCCTCTGCGCTCATCTGGATTTATGGAAGTGTACAGTTCTTGTCGCAATCAATCACACGAGAACTAGATTCGGGCATAATGTCATGCTTAATGAGTGTTTGCAAATTTACAGTTTTAGCTGCAGCCATAATGTCAACTACGTCTAAGTGTAGAAGATTCCACTGCTTCTTTGCTGGCTTGCCGAAAAACTTTTCCAAGGCTTCATCTGCAAATATAGCAGGAAGAACGTAGTCAAAGTCTTTCTGCCAGGAAGATGCAGCTGCGACAGAGGAAGGTGAATGAGGAAGCTCGTGTGCCTCAGTCATCAACAGAGCTGGCTTATATTACAAAGCTGAAGAATTTCCTTGCTTGTGCCATTCATAGATTGTTACCTGGTCAGTTATGGATCTAATCTGGGGACCATTTTGAGAGCAGGCTGTTCTTCTGCAAGGAAAAAGTCGTTTGGGCTCCTCAATGCCATCTTTCCAACTCTATTCAAGAATAGAAATCCAAAAGGTGAGTGAACTTGTTGGAAATGAAAGAACTGCTTACAGTTTGTCCAGTAGCATCAGTTCTTGATAGGTAAAGGTTTTCCTGGTCTTTTATGACGTTAATTGCCAGGAAAATAGGAGCTGATTTTAGCACAGAAGTGGTCGAAATCTTGATATTGTCTGCAGCCTCATCAGCTGCCTGCATCTTCTTAGCTCTTGATTCCTGACGTAGAAGATGCATGTTGGCGTGGGCTGAGTCACCTGCTTCAAAGCTGATTTGGTACTAGGGTTGGGCACACATCGACTTTTTTCTCTGTTGGTCCCATTGAAAGGAGTGTTTTTTATTGGCCATTTTCACGCCGATCACGAATCCGTGAAATTTTTGACCTAGGATGATGTCTTAGGTTGGTAAAATGCAAAAATCAAAATGGCCACCAAATTTACCCACTTTCAGGTAAAATTTGATAATTATGGCTTACTAGGGCATGCTATAATATTGCATGCCCTAGTAAAGCCATTATTTATTCAAATTTTACCTGAAAAGTGGGTAAATTTGGTGGCCATTTTGATTTTTTGCATTTTACCAACCTAAGAGGGTTGGGCACATATCGAATTTTTCTCTGTTGTCCCGTGAAAGGAGTGTTTTTATGGCCATTTTTCAACGCTGATCACGAATCCGTGTGAAATTTTGACCTAGGATGATGTCTTAGGAAAAATTCGATGTGTGCCCAACCCTAATATTACATGCCCTAGTAAAGCAAAATTATAAATTTTACCTGAAAAGTGGGGTGAATTTGGGCCATTTTGAATTTTTGCAATTTTCCAACCTAAGAACTCATCCTATGTCAAAAGTTCAATGTGTTTCGTGATCAGCGTGAAATTTGGCCATAAAAAACACTCCTTTCAAAAAAAGTATGGGTGGTATGCCCAACCCTATTGGTACTCCAGAAATAATATGGGGGTTCTTTGGGTCGTTTGCCACCCCTAACTGACACCCAATCACAAATTGAAATGGTCTCACAAATATATATCTCCTTTAAGCACCTTAAGCTTTTCTCATTTGGCATTGCCAATATCCATATCCTCCCTCTTCCTCAGGATCTTTTGGGAAGGATATGACCTTTACATAAGGCGTCCCATCAATAGTTTCCTCTACAACCAAGCAGCTGCAACGACGTGGCATCATTGCACCAAAGCAGGAAACAACACAAAGATCCTGTGAGATCACCAGCTGGACAGTTTCTGAAAGAGAAACAAAACAAAACATACATTAGTTAACGATGATAGAAATCAGCAAGTAGGTGCAGTCACGTGCACAATGTCATGTTTTGTCATAGACTTTACAAAGTTTTCCTCTATGAGTTAGACACAAAAACGGGGCAAAAAATACCCAAAATTCAGTAATTTGACCTTGAAATTTGACCCTTTTGACCTTGAAGATGACCTCAGGTGGTGTTGAAAATGACACTATTGAACTCGCCGTTCTCAAAAACCTCTATGTGGATCCCGAGATCCTGTCTCTAGCCCTTCTAGAAGACATTTTAGCCCCGGACTCAAGTTAATCCTTCAGACTCAAGTTACAAACCCCGACCATGGGAGGTTCCAGTCCTTTTCTATAGGAGTCTGTGATATATAT
>CM068961.1:32431811-32448389 GCA_035128595.1 Eptatretus atami | reverse complement strand
TATATATAGACCCACCCACATCTCTCACATGTGAATGGAGGGAATGGCCAATCAGCTCTCACCGAATGGACTATGCCCAGGTGGCTAGGATTATATAAATGATTGACCCCTCCCATGGGAGGGATAGCATAGGCATTGCTGTCTTTTTGGTTCCTTGTCTTAAGACTGTTTAAATCTTATGTTAAGATGTTATCAAGTTATTTTATGAAGTAAAAATGTTATTAAGACTATTTAAATCTTATTTTGCAGATTGTACATCTAAAGTAAACAATGCTGGCTATCCATCAATCTGTATATGGCTAAGCGCATGTGAGTGGTTACCACCCCTATTTTAGGGCATACCCTGACTTGAGTGGCATTTTTGAAAGTCACAAAGACTACTACTGTCATAGAAAATTTGGTTCATTGCACAGACAGTGTCCATAGGACCTTAAAAATATATAGGTTCATGGGTCTATGATGTATATTACTGAATCTACAGGATTTTTTATTGAATATACATGCCCAGTATTGGCCTTTTTTCTTGTTTCACCTTAAAATATGACATATATTAGACCATGCAAAATACAACATATAAAACATTCTATATGAAATTTTCCATCTAATCAAAAGGTTGTCACCCACCGTCTGAGAAATCAGCATTTGTGTCGGTCAGTGGTGGATTCGCATGATATATGCACATTCTGGCATATTTTTATTTTTTCTTGTTTTATTGCCCTTTTAGAGCCTGGGACTATGAAATCCCCTAACAAAATGACTAGTTTATCAATAACTCATATTTACGTGTCTTAAATTATTCAACTTATTACTAATAATCAATGTAAAAAAAAATTGAGATGATCCGGGTGGATACTTAATTACAGCAGCTTGACCGAACTTTCCAACCCAAATGTCCGACTGCATGTCATGTTTTAAAAAAAATGTTTATTCTTCTGTGCATCAGATTATTTTCACTAAAATTTATTTACAAATGGGGCACAGTGATATAGATATAATAGTATAAAAAAATATTGAAAACATGCATGGCTTTGGTTTAGAGTAATTTTGCATTTTTGTCCGACTGCACGTCACACTTTTTGAATTTGATTAAAAAATTAATTTTCTTAAAATTTTTTATTTTTCCAGATATTTAAAAAATATTTTATTAATTAGAAGGCAGTTAAAAGTTTTGAGAATTTAGAGAGCTTTTTGTTACTCCCAGAATTGATTGAATTGAAAATTTACGTCCAAGAATTTGTTCGATAAATCTTCTCTCTTTTAGTGCTTTTCAGCATCTGACAGTCACTGAGAGCAGTAAAAAAAAATAGGTCTGTATTATTTCTTAATAATCCCAGAAATTGGTATTTTGATTATTAGATTAGTTGCTAGAATAAGTTACATACTATGACCTTCATTTATTTTGCCAAAAAGAAAAATTAGGTAATTTCATAAAAAACTACAAAACCATCAGAATAGGTACCCCTTCTTCAAAGTATCATATTTCGGTATATATATATATATATATACATATATATATGTAATTAAGCTAAACGGTTTTTTGTTCTGAACTCAGTTAGACTTACACTTTCAGGAAAATGTAGTGAGAAGGCAATAGAACAAACTTCATTTTTTGACATTTTTGAAACAGTGGAAACCACTTACATGCGCTTAGCCATATGCTCCCCATAATTTTCTATTATTTTCTTTGTCTACATGCATTTGGTACAAATTTTTATGGCATTTCAATACTATGAGCTTTCATTGCTATGCTGAGATGATACCCAGATCTACTGTCCACTGAAAAGGAACATGTGCTTTCTCAGGAATTCTGATAACTCTCTGAAATTCAAATTTGGGTGTCCATCAACTTTCACAAACTCAATGTTGCTAAGCCTGACATGTCAGTCCATGGCCACTAATCTGCTCTTCAAAGCTTCAAATCCAGATGTTGAAATGTGTTTGATCCATCGTGACAAGTAAATGTGAAATCTAACTTCCATTTACTACGAAGGTCTGAATCGATTTTTTTTTCTACATCTGCACAATATTGCCCAAATCCACTCGTGCAGTTTGGGAACAGTGCTGTCTTGTTGATTATTTATTTATTTAGTTATTCTGTATGTAGACTGTGGCTGCTTGGCCGCATCATTTTCTGGGGCGCGGCAATGCCGCTAATGCAGTGCCCCGTTACCAGTAAGCTGGTCTCATTTTGCCAACCTCGGAAGGATGACAGGCTGAGTCAACCCACCTGGTGTTAATTCAACATGAGGATAAGGGCTTGAACTCAGGACCCTAGGATCTTAAGCCAACCACCTTAACTGTAACCCAACAACAGGCTTTTCTTGTTGGTGAGGACAATGGAGTGGCAGTACAGAGGTTGTGGGTTGAAATCCAGCTTCTTACGTGTGCAGCACAAGGCTACAGGGTAGCATCATTGGTTAAGGGTGCAGCTGCTGTATCTGCTGATGGTTAGGGCCCTCGATATATTAAGGCAGGAATTTGGAATTTAGCCACGGTACTAAATTAATAGTGACAATGTGGGATCTTTTAAAATGTCCACAAACGAATGCGCAGATCAGATGCCCAGTTTAACGTCATCCGAGGGACTGCACACACATTGATGATCGACTTGCCTGTGGAATACAGGATGACAGTTTATAACTGGGCAGAGATTTTAACCCATTCTAAACAGCTTCGAGGTGAGTGTGTGTACTCTAAGTCATCCTGCCAGCCCAAATATGTATATT
The DNA here is from genome assembly GCA_035128595.1 of Eptatretus atami. Classification (NCBI taxonomy): domain Eukaryota; kingdom Metazoa; phylum Chordata; class Myxini; order Myxiniformes; family Myxinidae; genus Eptatretus; species Eptatretus atami. Next base: position 32,445,663 of record CM068961.1, on the reverse strand, counting down.
AGCCAGGCATGTAAAAATCGTTTTTGAAAATAAAAAACCCTGACAAAGTGCAGTCGCTGCATCATGGTACCCATGCAGCTTGCTCACTTGGATCCTCGTTAGGAGCTCACGTATGGGAATCAGCATGACATCCACAAACTCTGCAGGAACACACCACTCCTTATTGCTGTTTAAGCAGCACCACTTGCTCTTCTTCCACTATTGTACCAATATTCCCATAAACAACCAGCACAAAGCCATCAAAGAGCAATGAAACATCCATCAGGTTTAGAGATGAGGGCAGATATACAGAAATGTGGAGGCAAAGTGAAGGCATTGAAGGATTTAATTACAATAAGGTATCGTTATCATAAAACTGTTCTAGCAAAACTTGGCATATAAAATCTTGATTATTGTTCACACCAAAAACAAAAAGACCTTTTTGTAAACCACATTTTATGTTGCAGCCCCAAATCTAGAGTGGAGATGTTTGCCTGTGTCTATGGCACAAAGAAACGAGGTGTCATGGGTGCCAAAAGATTATCACGTACCACCATCATCTGCAAAGGAAATGTGTGGGCATGGAACACGTTCAATGGTGAGCTCAACGATTGCATTCATAATCGCCTTTAAAGTTCCATAGACCACTGTTACGTCACCTCACCAAGCTGTTGTTGAGCCTGGTGTTTGCCGGATCATCTCCATTGATGACCACACACACAATCTTGTCTGCACTACTGCATATTCCAGGTTTCCAAGCACAATGCGGCTGTAAATGTGACAGGAAGAGAGGCGTCATTTTTACCAAGGCGTGCCCATGCGATCAACCGGCACAATAACCCTCATGCAGGCACACCGTTTCGGTGACCTCCTCCTTTCATACACACAAGGATTCATTGTTTGTGGTTTCTCATTAGAAACAGCTGTGGGAAAAGATAATTCAAGATAACAAAAAAGTTTCCCAAGAATAACACATTGAATTTCCTTTCATTTATTGCTGGATCCAATGTAGCATAAAACCGAGCAGAGATCTGAGATCCCAGCGGATCATCAGCAGAATCCTTCTACCGATGAACGACATCAATAATTTAAAGATTCCCTGATCGTAGCAATATATATATATATATCACAGAGAATGGTGGAGCTAACATGGGATTACTGATCTCAGATATTGGCAAGATCATGGCAGGAAGGTAGCTCAGCCAATGAGAGAAAGGATGGACAATGACAGATAGGGACAAGATGAGGAAGCATATGAAGAACATAAAGAAGGATAAGGAGAGAAGCATAGGGCCATTGTGGTTCCTCGTATGGTGAGTGAGGCACAACATATGCGGCTGGGAAAGCTAATGAGGCAGCTGGAGTGACCAGTAGTCATCCAAGAGCGAATGAAGGAATGGACTCCAAAACTTCCCTGGAGTTTTGAGAGATATCATGGGTTCAAGTGCCGGAGCTGGGTGCCGAGTTCCATGTTTATCGCCACATTCGCCAGTGAGAGTATGTGCGACAGGGCTGTCTGGATCGGCAGATGAGAAGGCACTCGAAGATGAGGAATTCCAAGAGGGTTTGGAGAAGAATTGTGAGAGAGGTCTCCAGCGTGTGGCACATCAACGTGCCAAGTGAACCAAGTTTCAAGCAAAAAAAAAAAAGGCAGCCAATCGTTTGGCAAAAAAGAGCAAGAAGGTTGGAGAGCAGTGTGAAGAAAAGGTAGGGGAAGAATTGAAGAATCTGATGACGAGGAAGAGGCAGTTGACAGACGATGCAGAGGAAAAAAGTTTTGTGATGGTTGGAGATTATTTACTGAGACTGATGGACAGTCATGATGGATTAAACACAAGATCTGTCTCGAAGCACCAAGGCCATTTTGAAGTGCTCACTGCATCTCCACAAAACTCTGGCCGATCGTTTTCACGAGCCACTTGTTGTTGTAAAGTGCTTATGGATGCATTTTTTTTTATTTGTGGTTCCAAACGCCTGCTGATTGTAATTTGACAAATGTACCTGATACATCGTGCAGTTCGGTTTGAAAGAAAACTTTAAAATATAATGTTTACTTTGTTATCAAATGTTTGCCTTTACTTTTCAAAGTTATAATTTGATGTCAACCTGTTCACCACAATCTCAGATCATTACCCACCCAAAAGGCCTGGTGTTGGCTTAACGGTTAAGGTGCTTGGCTTAAGATCCTAGGATCTTAAGTGTCAAGCCCCTGTCGTGCTGTTGAATTAACACAAGGTAAGGTGATTGAGCCTGTCATCCTTCTGAGGTCGCGCAAGATGAGTACAGGCATGTTGGTAACCAGAGGCATTGCATCAGCGGCACAGCCACATCCCCAGAAAATGATGCAGCCAAGCAGCCACAGGCTGCATACGAATAAATAAAAAAAAACATCCAAAACCATGATCTTTGCTACCCCCCCCCCCCCCCCATCAACTCACCCTGCTCCTTCCAAATTTCCACTTTTGTTTCCTTCCTGAGAGTTTGCTTCTGGATCAATCTTGTCCATCCCATGCGTCCTCCCCTCCACTCATTCTCACCACACCATTGTTTGTTTATTTATGCACATCTCCTTCGATTTGGTCCCTCATTTTTTGCTGTGGTATTTTTCCCTCTCTTTCTACTGTTCCTTTCTTCTGTTTCGTCATGATCCGTTTTCTGTTCTAGCGCCTCCATGAGCCGCGACTTTGCAAAAAAAACCCCAAAAATCATCCTCAGCAATTGTTAGCACTCACAATAGCATATCACTTTCGTCCCAGGCATAAAATTAACAAATTTGCTTCAGTCAGTAAATGACAATTATTGGCTACACCTGCTAAATGACACTTATTGCTACACCTGTCAGCACAAGTGAAAGCCATGATACGAGTTCGTCAACAAGCTCTTTTCCATTAAAAACAACTAAAACATTGTTTCTTCACATACCTGGTGAAACAGAAGTGACCTCAGCGACAAAGCCCGTCTCTTCCTGCAGCTCCCTGAGGGCGGCCGATTCCACAGATTCACCACTGTTCATCAGCCTGTTTCCATCAAGCACATCCAGATGTCACAAGTGCTGACAAAACCAGCCATATATGTGTTTAGTCATTTAAGTAACAGTAACTAAGATTTGCACGCAATGACGTAATGAGCCGGACATTGTATGGAGCAGTAATTTTCAGTACACACAAAATTCCGAGTTTATTTGGAGTCCTTTCAATAGAATGCCTGGAGTTTGCTTAATGGTTAGGGTGGTGGGCATGGGATCCTAGGATCCTGAGTTCAAATCCCCCTCAGCTATTGAATTAATACCAGTGGGGTTGACTCTGCCTGTCATCTTTCCGAGGTTGGCAAAATGAGTGCCAGCTTGCTGGTATCCTGTGTCGGAGTGGTGACCCATCCAGGATTGCACCCAATGCCAAGGAGACTGCTTAGGCAGCACCAACGCTCTGTACAGAGTATGGTCCCAATGCATGGATGGATTTTAGTGGAGAGGACAGGGCTAAATTCACACAAGTGGCCCCTTGTAACAGAAGAAGTAAAAAGAGAAAGTTGTGTCAGAAAAGACATTTTCAGGTTTAAATCGTCAACTCGTCTGCTTTCTGGCTTTGTAAGTTTGATTGCTGGAAACTTCAATAAAATTTCTTACATCATATAATTCATTCCATTCGGCTGCAACCGCTCCATCGCACATGTGGACTGGCACTTAAAAGCGCTAGTGGGCAACACTTGAGGGCTTGTCTAATTACGTTTGGTCGTTAGTTATCCAATCTCAAGCAAACTTGCTAGGGGAACTAAGGGTCCATCATAACTCATAAGACAGGTTGTAACTACTTTGTTTGTCCCTCCTGGGGTTTCCGAAACAAAGGGAAGGGGGAAGGTTGGATGCAAATTATTTATGTAAATATGTACCATGTAGCGACGCTCCTGGTGGGAGAGGGTATTACAACGGGCCTTCCATCTCGATGGTTTTCACCTTAATTTAACATTTTCAGTCTATTATGTTGCTTTAGACTAGACTGCAAAATATCTGGAGAATTCTGATGTTCTATTTGCTTTTTTCGCTTTGGAAAAATGTTAACAGCTTTGAGCATCGTTGCGACATACAGATGCTTTCTCACCACTCACTGACTTAAGTTATGATTTTAGATCATTTGACTGTTGTTCCGATTCCTTTCTTCTCTTTTCTTACTTCCTTCGATTTAATTTTCTTTGTTCCTATTCCTTTAATTTTTGGACTCCACACAAAATAAGTTGACCCCATACCCCAATCCTCTCAAAATACTTAACACAGAAAAGGCAGCAAAGTAGCCATAAAGGTGTCAGAATCCAAAATTTTCCAGGGGTGCCCACCGAAAGACTTAGCATCCCACGCTGTATTGACTTCGCTATCCACTCCCATGTTCTCCCCAATTTTCAACAATGATCGATTGCCTTTGGCAGGATGGCAGGAGCTATGCAGTGAAGGTGAGGGATGGCTGCAAGATGGCATCCACAACTCCAAGGTCGTCCGCCGGTCCCGGCGATGAAGCAGACAGGTACACGTTGCTGTGCCAGCTCAACAACAACTGCAACTCCATACCCATTCCAACAAAAAAAAACGTGTGCAGTGCGGCTACGGCCTCATAGAATTTGGTACCACCTTCATGCAGGGTGGGTCCCTATCTTTGGCCATCTGTGGCTGTGGACATGCCACCTTCTGGGCCATCATGCCCCATGGGGCGGCCCAATAAAAAGTGACAAATCTCACATCCTCACCATGTCTCTCCAAAAGGACGTCTGGAAAAATCCCCCATCTACTTTCTCAACAATCCCCTAGAAGAAGTCCTTTCATTCAAGCTTTTGGAACTCACTATCTGCCACAATCATTCCTGGGAAAGCAACATCTCCAAGCTGACCTCCAAAGCAAGTCGCCGACTGGGCATCCAACGTTATGCAAAGTCCTTCCTTGGCACACCTGAGCTTCTAACCACGTATCTGCAGTCTTTCATCTGCAGTCTGTTGAGTACTGCTCTCCTCTCCTGGCTGGCGCTCCTGCCTCACACATCGCTCGAATTCAAGCTGTGGAAACCAAGACTTTTAGGATCATTGGTATTCCCGTAATGAAGCTGAGTCTTTGGGTCTCTCACTTTCTCACCGGAGGCAGGTCGGTGGTCTTTCTTTCTTCTACCGTCTCCTCTTTCGGCCTTGCCCCCACTCCCCCCCCCCCGCTCTGTCTGTGCTCTGTCCCTCTATATTTCCGCAGGGCACCAAGGTCCGCCAAAGACCCCCTTCATGTGAAATTGCCAAATCAAGAGTCACTGCTCACCTTCACTCTTTCATTCTTCTTTTTTCCCCACCTTTGGAATAAACTCCCACACTCTCTTCAATCCCACGCCTCCCTCCAAGTCTTCAAAATAGCTGTTCACCACATCTCATATCTTTCCCCATCCAAATCCATGATCTTTTCTACCTTCGTTAATCCCACCCAAAACACCTCCTTCAAATTCCCTGTTTTCCTTCCTGAAAGTCCCTGTAGTACCATCTTGTTTACCCCGTGTACCCTGCCCATCCAACTCCCTCCACAAATCTCCTTTTGTCTTTGTTCCCCACTATTTTGTGCTTCCTCTCCCTGCCCCTCGTCTCCTGCCTTGTTATATGTTTTTGTGTATTAGCTCTTTCACAAGCCTTGACTTTGTATGAAAAAGGGTTAATGACGTTTACAGGGGAGCAGAAAACAGATTACGAGCCAATGATGTGACACGCTATTATACAGTCAACTTTATGTAACTATGTGACATGGGATGTGGAGATAACCTCGTAGCAAATATCGCATGCTTGGCCGATATCGGCAATTTTTTCGGAGTCGGGCAGGTTGGGGTCAGTGTGATTACCGACGACAGTACGTATTGCATACAACCCAAAAACCTTGAGTAGTTTTCACCGAAAAGCATGATGCATTTATATAGACATTTCAGGGATATGTTCACAAACATTAACCTTTATAAATAGCTGCATGTGACGGGTGGAAAAAAACACTTTTGGCACGGTAATTTAGAAAACACGTTAATATGGCAAATGGCCAGAAATCGGAGTATATTTCACAACTCGCTCAGAATGGATGACGGAGCACGAACCACTCGCTCAGAATGATGGAGGACGAACCATTCGCTCAGGGTGACGGAGCACGAACCACTCGCTCAGGGTGACGGAGCACGAACCACTCACTCTGATGATGTGGCGTGGCAAAAGTGTCCACAGTGAGCGAACGATTCGCTCAGAATGACGGAGTGCAGTTCAGCTTTAGACAATGGCGCTCGGCAAGTGGCTAAGCACTCAAGCAAGCACCCAATTAAATGGTTGATAAGGAATTACTGGCCAGGCTGTAGCTGCATACCATGTGGAATCCCTTTAACGTTAAAGCCGGTAATAGCAGCAGTTAATGAAATAAAATTAATTCATTCAAATAATGACTTTATCCACAAAAAAATTGCAGCTTAATGCAGAACAACCTTGGAGACAATAGCAAAGTTCAATTGCCATGAAATAAACATTGCAGAAAATCCCCATGTTACCTGCTCGTCTGTGTAATGTCACGTGGTACATCGGTTCGGGTGTTCGCGCAAGCATTATAACTTTATTTTAAAACGTCCTTTTTTGACCAGATTAGTTGCTTGATTGCCTGTAGAGGCACCTACAAAACCTCCAAAAAATACACAGATTCTGGCAGACGCAATGGATAAGCAGTCCTCTGGGGACAGGGAGTGAGGTCAAGCAGTGAATGCATTAATTCATATAGCTCAATGAAGCTGGTTAATTTTGGCACGTTCCTAATTTTTGTTCACGAAATAGAATTCTCCAAACAGTAGAAAAAGATGAGTTTCATGCTTTGGAAATTTACATTTCAAATTTATCTTGTGTATGTATGGAGAGGTAACATGGCCTTGCTTGCTTAAAGTAATAGGTAAAACATGGCCAGATTTTGAGACTTGTTTAACCTGGATGATATCCGATCCTCAAAACAAATAATATTTCGATGATATACTTTAATTAGTCCATGAGAGTAGATCATGGAAAATCGTATCATATAATGCATTAATCACTCCAAGCTCCTAATTTGAAAACTACATTACTTACAAAAGTGATGTATACAGTGATTCATAGCTAAGACGAACAGGCATTCGATAATATGAGTGAGGAAAGTGAAAAACAACAACCTTGATCGTCAAGAAATCATTGTGGCCTGTTCCAAGTCAAGGCACGGTTGAGCAGGCCAAACAACATGGCGGCTTCAGACTCCAGTGAGGTTACTAGGATAGCCTGAGACCCCTATACAGTGGTGACCGGAGAATGTGCTTAATAAAGGATGTATATAATTAAATAAGGCCGTTACTTCATCTTCAAAAAGGGTGTGTTTTTAATTAACCAAAACACCAATTTTCAGTCATGCACTTCCTTGGAGGTTTCTTAGTCACATGCAAAGTTTCAAGCTGTTTAGGTTTCATGGTTTTGGAGTTATGGAGGAGACACACCGGATACACATTGACATTTATTTGTGCAGAAGATTTGGATTCTCATCTATCGGAATTAAGTCTAGTCTCAGAAGAAATTGCCAGTTTGTTTGTTTGTTAAAAATGCAGCTGGCTCATATCAACCTTCAGAGTGGTGATAATCTACTTGATAATGTATCCGCTAGTCTTCTCCTTGCTGATTGATATCTGTAATGTGAGTCAATACAATGTTGTTTGACACTTTTGCACTTCCTTGTTTAAGGTGGCCATTCTGATGACTATGGTTCTTATCTTTCTTTTTAGATCCTCGTGGAGGATCTCCAAAGTCTTCTTACTCACGTTGTGTTTCTTCATTCTTCTTCTGTGGACTTTTGTTTCACAGCCTACAGTTTTCATCAAAACTTCCTGAAACTTGGCATATACATGTAAAAATACCCTGCGCAGACAGTAACCATCTCTGATGTTGAAAATTCCTCCTAGAAAAAAAGTATGACGTCAAAATATCTCCGCTAATGGAAATCGCCTAAAAAAATTATCTCCGAACTAGGCAAGCTTTTTGAATTCTGTTTGTGGAATCGACAGGGTATTAGCAGAGATGAATATACCGCACATATGATACATCACTATGACGTCATATCAATTTTTATGACTCATTCTATTTTTGACATTTTTTGTTTCACAACCCGAGTTTTCATCGGATCTTCGTGAAACTTGCCATGTATATGCAGAAAGCCACTCGCAGGCGTAACCATCTCCGATTTTGGAAATTCTTCCTGGAAAAAAAGTTGACGTCATAATATCGCCGCTATGGAAATCGCCTATACCATTATCTCCGAAACTAGGCAAGCTGTTTGAATTTTGTTGCGGAATCAAGCCGGCATTAGCACAGATAATTATCGCAAACCTGATACATCACAATGACGTCATATTCGTTTTTATGACGTCATCATTAAGAGGACCAGGATCTTAGCTCATTTGAGCTTGTTTTTACCTTACACTTTAAAAAAATAACAATTTAACGCCGTAAATCACTCAACTTCACTGCTTGTTATTATTTTTAAAGATTTAAACTGACAACTAAAACAGCAAATACATGTGCAATAGGTCACTCAGAATGCCTATATCATGATGTCACCTGCAGGAAACTCCAGCGTTAGCAACCCAATGGAGGACGAAACTGCTTGACAAGAACGAGACAGTCATCATGCTGTGTGCGTTTGAGTACTGAGATCATCTGTACACCTGCACAAGGAGTGGAGTGAACGAGGAGGGGGAAGTCAAGCGGGAGGAGTGAGGAAGGGGGAAGTGAGGAGGGCAACGTGAAGGGGAACAGAATAAAGAGAGGGTGTGGAGTCGAGAGCGGGTGGGAGTGGAGAGGTGTTGTGAATCGCAAGAGGGTGGTGGCAAAGAAGGCGCAGAGAAGTGGAGGAGCAAAGGGAAAGGTGACATAAAAGTTATACTTGAATTATTTGGTGAATCAAAGTGAAAATTTCCATTTATGGAAATATATACATATATAATATATATATATTATATATGTGTATAATATATATATATATAATATATTATTGTTGCGGTTCTCAGAACCGCATGCATCCAACAGATAGTGGTCCAAGACAGTTATTCATTATTATACGTGTAGATAGTCCTTCCTTTTGCCTAGCGGGACAACAGGGGCGTGCGTTGGCAATGATCTCATAGCTAGGTTTGCTTACATCATTTCTTCTTCATTTCGTCTCGACTTCTTTTCTGATAATTCCTGAGGTAAATCTGAGCCACGTGTGCCTTCGCTGTGAGATGGGTCTCGCGGAGGCCATGCGCGTGTGGCGCCGCTGCGAGGAAACGATGACGACAGCATCAACAGCGCAGAGCCCCCGTTCCCGAAGCGAGCCCTCACCCCACGTGTGCGGCGAGTCATACAGTGTGCTTGGCAGTGTGGGATTATCGACTCGAGCTTCCGATGATCTTTGGGGAAGATTGCCGGTTGCATTAAAAAGGCATACGAATGATATCTTTTAAAGAGGCTACACGAATGGTGTTTTTGACAACACAAGAAACACAGCCAGCACAACGCCCACACTGCACGAAACGCATTGGAGGCCGATAAAGGCAACTCACGCCACGTTGGCGGGATGAGAGTGTGGAAGTAAAAGCGGCGCGTTCCTTTTCAACCAAATATCTGATACATATTGGTGTTCGCCCCGCGCACACCGCTAGCAAAACAGGGCGAACGCGAGCACTGACCATGTGGGCCATGGCGGATTTTGCGTGTACTGCGCGAAACATGCATGGATTATTCCATAACAAGGTACTTTGGCCCTCACGTGCAGCAGCGGATTCCCACGGATGGTGAAAGTCTTCTTGTCCTCCGCCAGCCGAAGCTGTGATCGAGCAGGGGAATGTTGTACAGTGCGGGCCACGTTGGCGCACGCGGAGCAAGCGCATTTATCAGCGCTGGTCGGACGCCAACGCGGCACATGGCGGGACCCTCGGCCGGTCGCAGGGCAGGCCCGGGGGGTTTTTGCGGGACGATTCGCGCACAAGTTCGGTGTGGGAGATTCGAGTCCATGTCGTGGGGTTCGGAGCGAGAATATGTATCGCTGTCTGGGATGACGTGCGAAAGGTAGTGTTTGAGGTTTCCGGCTAAGTTAGCGGCCGCGTGGAGGGGGTTGGGGCAAAATCGGAGCGCCCAATTCAGGTGATGACGCTTTCGCTTCGGGTGGCCCTGCCCGCGCTGGTAGTCCTATAAATGTCGGAGCGGTCCCATCTGCCTTTCTCAGCTCTTCGCACCTTCGGTCTCTGCCGACCATCGCAACGACCCGCTCCTGCTGCTGGACGCCTCCTCCTCGGTCTCCGCCCACATGACATTTGAACCCACCACTACTGTCCCGCCTACACTCAGTCCACTAGCACTCCTGGATTCGCCCCTTTTTCCACTCAAGCCTTCTTTCATCGCCCGACAGTCTCCACATCGTGCTGCTGATGCCTAGAGGACGACGCGCCAGCTGTCAGAGTAACGCGCCATGGAGCATTTCCCCCCCCCCCCGAAACGTAATTGGTTGAGTTCGTGCAATCAGTCAAAGGTACCGAGATGTAGCTCTCACTGCTCTCTCTTCTGTTTCAATACTTCTCTCTCGTTTCTCGGGTTCGTGTGTGTAAAAACAGTGGTTGGTGTTGTGTGCTGTGTGTGTTGTGTGTGTGTGTCCTGGCGCCTGCCCTTAAGTAAGACTGCAGAGGATCGTTATTGTTATCATTGTTATTATTTTCAGCGTAATTGCTGTCTGTGTCCCTTTTGTAAGTTTTCCTGGAAGATAAAGTATTAATAGGAATGTTCCAGCTCGTTTTTGTGTTCTTTTCATTGATCTAGCATAGTAGTCGATCTAGCTTAGCCGGGACTTTATTCCCAATGATCGTTCTTTTAGCGGTATGGCCCCTTGGCAAGTGTCGGCTCGCTGCAATGATCCATGTAAATGTGATCTGATCGGTTCGCACAAGGCGTACCGAGGGCGTGTTCCCCTTGCAATTAAATCGTGATTGAATTAGGTAACCCGATTAACCCATAGACGGGGACCCTAGGTCACGCGGTTATTGCGTCCACATCGGTTAAGCGTCCGCCGTTACGGATTATCTGTGTGCGAAGGCTCAATTCGGGGAGTCATTGTGGGAGCGAGAAGCTTCCATACTAGTGGTCTTCTCACACCCGGCCCGCAACAAATATCATATATATTAATGATATAATAATATATATTTAATAATACAAATAGTAAAAGGCATTAGATATGGATAAGAGGAGCCTGATGGAAATTTTAATTGCAGTACATTGAAAATTAATAAATTGGGCATGCAAAGTAAAAGGCTTATAAATTATATATTTTGGAACTTGCATCAACTGTGGATCAGGAATTCTTGTTGTCCTTGTTAAACAGTTTCCCAAGATCTGTAAAAACAGAATGAACTTTCCAAAAGCTAAACAGTACAGCTATATCCAGCAAAAAAGGTGAAGTTCATTTATAAATAACAATTCTCGTCTTCACTGTCTGTCACTGGACTGAGATTTTTATCAACGTCTCTCTACTCTGGGTTTCCTTTGGTCATATATGTGTGTTATCAATCTCACCACTTGCAGCCATGCAACCTGAAGCAGGAACCCAAAAGGCAGCAAGGGAAACAAGAATGTTTGAACAAAGAGTATTGTTACGAATCTGGAAGCATTTGCACACAGACAGGCCCATCAGCCCCCGAGTAGCTTATTTTGATAGTATGTGTTTATAGTCAGGTGTCGCGTCCTTACTGCTAATGGGATTTCGTGTGTGCGTGGTTACTTCATAGTCAGTTTTTTTTAATATCTTTAAATCTTCATCCTATTCGTTTTCGCACCATCAGCCATCATCGCCCAAGTGCAGTGTGTATGTTACAGGGTGGAGGTTCCTTCACCAGCCGTGAGCTAGTCCAATCAACGGCGGCCAGGAGTCACCGACCCCTGCGTCCAATCCGTGAGGCGAGTACCTCAGAGCGTCCCTCGGACCCGCGGGGGAGGGGAACGGATTAGAAGCATGGTGGCGAGCCGTCGTCGAGAAAAGGTACGTCCAGTCGTAAGAGGGTTCGCCCTGTCGTCGAAAAAGGTTGCCATCGTCGACAAAGAGAAAAGAGAGGAAGCCTCGTCTTTGCCGTGCTGGCGTCTCGTCTGTCCGTTCCCGTGCTGGCTGGGTCCGGGGCGTCGTTCCTGGTCACTGGTGGCTGGGCTGCGTTGTTGGGCGGGTTCGAGTCCCGCCACCGGACAAAGCTCGACCAGACCGACGAGGGGACAAAGTGCAAATAAGAGGCCGCGGCCATTGAGGTCCATTATCTTTTTGGATGTGTGTGTGTGTGTGTGTGTGTGTGTGTGTCCGTGGCCCCGTCTTTAAGTAGGGATTGATTAATGTTTTTTTCATTGACATTGTTTGCACTGCTTTAGTCGGATAACTCTGCTCTTTGTGTGCTCCCTCCCGATTATTTTTGATAAATAAACCGTGTTAAATGTTCCAGTTTCGTTTTTTCCTGTGCTTTTCCATTGACAGCACTGTCGTATTGAGAATTAGTGGGGCCGTTTGGGCTGGTAAGTTTGTATTGGTCCGACGACCCCTCTGGTATTCGGCTCGGTTACACTGGACAGAGGTGTTAGAGAGACCCGTTTTGACAGACGCCGTGAGGTGTGGTTTCCTCGGGAGCTAGCTGCATTGGTTATTTATGGTGATATTGGAGATCGAGATCATTAAACCTACGCCAGCGCGTCAAATATTGGCGTCCACGGTCCATAGGACGTGACTTTCGAGTTGTTCCGAGAGCTACGACCTAATTCCGGTGTTTCGGTGGAAGACGACTCTATTGCTCCACCTAAGTAGTCGTTATGAAACGCTACCGAGACCCCGGCCCACAACAATAGAACTCCTCGCCAAACTTCCTTAGAACCCCAATAATTTTTACAAAATGTGACAAACACTAATCTATTATCAGATATAGGCTGCCTTCACCCAGGAACCCACAAAATTCCCATTTCTTAAGATGACCATTTAATGCAGTGCACAGCCAAGAATCATATATGTATATATATATAATATATATTTTTTTTATTATATTAAACACTAAAACCATATTTTGTGGAGCAGTACCTCCTCCGAAACTGCTGGACGGAATTGTCGCCACTGTTCGGCATTCGGGTTCTTGTGATCTAATGTACAGCTTGGCTATGTGAGATCACGCCAGATGGACAGGTTTTTTTGGAAGTTTTTGGCGATTTCTAATTTTTACATTCGTTTTGATGGCGCGTGTGAACGTCACGCTGTGAGGCGTAATGAACATCATGACATCAATCGGTCAATTCGCTGACGCATCAACGGTCTGTCCGTCGATAAGACCGTCACGTGAGAGCATAATTCGCACTCTTAGAAAACAGCGTCTGCAATGTAAAACCCATGTTTCTGCACATGCTGCTACATCAGAAGATGCATTATGACACAAAAAATGTAACAAGAAACATTGTATATAAAGAAATTCCTATTATAATCAATTGTGAACACTGGATATAAACTGACGTTCTAACGACCCTACTTTAGAAACTTCGCGCGGAGCGCCGGGTTTGGCTAGTATATATATACTATAAGTTATGTTTGTGGGGTAGATGGAGAATTTCAGAGGAAAGTTAAGGGGAGGATGTGTATAGAAGTGCTGTGTCGTGACGTGAAAGGAAACAAATCCTGATGTAAGGGAAAGCTGTGCCTTCAAGTAGTTACAATGTCACACACGGGGCGAGGGGGGGGGGTCGCATGTTCATGTTGTGACTAGATCATGTTGCAAGTGTTGGGAAGAGGTACTGCAACCAGTATGAATTCACTTTTCTCATTTCTCCGATGGTGAAAGGATTCCTTTGA
>CM068961.1:32392111-32405274 GCA_035128595.1 Eptatretus atami | reverse complement strand
AAAAGAGAGAAGATTTGTGAATCGGAGAGGGTGGTGGCAAAGAAGGCGCAGAGGAAGTGGAGTGGAGCAAAGGGAAAGGTGACCATAAAAAGTTATACTTGAATTATTATGGTGCATCAAAGTGAAAATTTCCATTTATGGAAATATATACATTATATAATTATATATATTATATGTGTATATATAATATATATATATATATATATATATTGTTGCGGTTCTCGAGACACCGCATGCCATCCAACAGATAGTGGTCCCAAGACAGTTATTCCATTATTATCACGTGTAGATAGTACCTTTCTTTGCCTAGCGGGACAACAGGGCGTGCGTTGCAATGATCTCATAGCAGGTTTTGCTTACATCAATTTCTTCTTCATTTCGTCTCGGACTTCTTTTCTGACTTATTCCTGAAGGTAAATCTGAGCCACGTGTGCCTTCGCTGTGAGATGGGTCCTCGGCGGAGGCCAGCGCGTGTGGCGCCGCTGCGAGGAAACGATGACGCACAGAGCCTGCAACAGCGCAGAGCCCCCGTTCACAAGCGAGCCTCAACCAACGTGGGGCGAGTCATACAGTGTGCTTGGCAGTGTGGATTATCGACTCGAGCTTCCGATGATCTGGGGAAGATTGCCGGTTGCATTAAAAAGGCATACGATGAATATCTTTTAAAGAAGGCTACAACGAATGGGTGTTTGAAACACCAGAAACACAGCCCAGCACAACGCCCACGACTGCACGAACAGCATATGGAGGCCGATAAAGGCAACTCCACGCCACGTTGGGCGGGATGAGAGTGTGCGAAGTAACAAGCGGCCGTTCCTTTCAATCCAAATATCTGATACATATTGGTGTTCGCGCCGCGCACACCTAGCAAAACAGGGCGAACGCGAGCACTGACCAGTGGCCATGGCGGAGTTGCGTTGTACTGCGCGAAACATGCATGGTATTTATCCCATAAAAGCGTACGGCCCTCACGTGCAGCAAGCGGATTCCCACGCGATGGTGAAAGTTCTTGTCTCTCCGGCCAGCGAAGCTGTGACTCGAGCAGGGGAATGTTGTACAGTGCGGCCAGCGTTGGCCGCAGCGCGAGCAAGCGCATTTATCAAGCGCTGGTCGGGACGCCAAGGGACATGCGGGACCTCGGCCGGTCGCCAGGGCACGGCCCGGGGGGTTTTGCGGGACGATTCGCGCACAAGTTCGGTGTGGGAGAATTTCTGTGTCATGTCGTGGGGTCGGAGCGGAATATGTTGCTGGTCTTGGATGACCTTGCCGGAAACGGAGTGTTTGCCGGGTTTTCCGGCCAAATTACGGCCGCGTGAGGTTGGGGCAATCGGAGCGCCCAATTCAGGTTGATGACGGCTTCGCTTCGGGGGCCCCTGCCCCGCGCTGCGAGGTCCTATAAATGTCGAGCGGTCCCTTGCCTTTCTCAGTCTCACCTTCGTCTCTCTGCCGACATCGCACGAACCCGCCTCCTGCTGCCTGGACGCCCCTCCTCCGTCTCCGCCCACATGACATTGACGCCCACCCACCTACCTGGTCCCGCCTACCACTCCATCCACAGGCACTCTGGATCAGCCCCGCTTTTCCACTCAAGCCCCTCCTTCACGCACCACAGTCTCCAACGTGTGCTGATGCCAGAGCGACGCGCCAGCCTGTCAGGTACCCGCACCATGGAGCATTCCCTCCCCCCACCCCCGAGAACGTATTGGTGCACGTTCGTGCAATGCAAGTTACAAAGGTACGAGAATCGTAGCTCAACTCCTTCCCTTCTTGTTCAATACTTTCTCTTCATACGGGTTTCTGTGTCGAGTGGTGGTGTTCTGTGTGTGTGTGTGTGTGTGTGTGTCCTGGCGCCTGCCCACTTAAGTAAGATGCAGAGCGAATCGTTATTGTTATCATTGTTTTATTTTCAAACGTCATTCTTGCTCTTGTCCCCTTTGTAAGTTCCTGGAAATTAAATCATTAATAGGAAATGTTTCCCAGCCTTTTTGGGTTTCTTTCAGTTGATCTAGCATAGTAGTCCGAATCCTAGCCTTAGCGGAACTGTTATCCCAATGATCCGTCCTTTTAGCCGTTGCCCTTGGCAGTGTCGCTCCGCTGCAGACGATCCAGTAGAAGTGATCTGATCGGGTTCGCACAAGGCGTACCGAGGGCGGTTCCCCTGCAATTAAATTACCGCTGATTAAAGGTAACCCGATTAACCCATAGACGGAGGACGCCTAGGTCACGCGGTATGGCGTCCACGGTCGTTAAGCGATCCGCCGTGTCACGGAATTATCTGGTGTGCGAAGGCCTACAATTTCCGGGAGGTCCTTGTGGAAGGCCGAGACAGCTTCCTCACCTAGTGTGTCTTCTCACCCGTGCCCGCAACCAATATATATATATAGTATGTATATATATATATATATATTATATATATATATAATATACAATAGTTAAAAGGCATAGAATATGAGAAAAAGGAGCCTGATGGGAATTTTAATTGCCAGTACATTGAAAATTAATAATTGGCATGCAAAGTAACAAAGGCTTATAAAATTATTATATTTTTGAACTTGCCATCCAACTGTGGACTCAGGAATTCTTTTGTCCTTTTAACAGTTTCCCAAGATCTGTAAAACAGAAATGAAGCTTTTCCAAAAGCTTAAACGAGTACAAGACTATACCAGCACAAAAAGTGAAAGTTCATTTTTATAAATAACAAATTCTCAGTATTCACTGTTGTCACTGAGATTTTTTCCAATTCAAGTTCTTCTCACCTCTGCGGTTCCTTTTGGGTCAATATATGTCGTGTTATCAACTCTCAAACCACTTGCCAGTCCACTGCAACCTGCAGGAAACCAAAGCACAAAGGAAACAAGAACTGTATTTGAACAAAAGAATTGTACGAACTGGAAAGCCATTTGCCACACAGACAGCATCAGCCCCGCAGTTTCAGTTATTTTGATAAGTGTGTGTTTATAGTCAGGGTCCCGTCCTTCTGTCTAATGGAATTTCGTGTGTGCCTGATTACTTTCATAGCTCAGTTTTTTATAATCTTTAAAACTTCATCCTTCGTTTTCGCAACCATCGCCAGTCCATTCGCCCACGTGCAGTGTGTATGTACAGGGGTGAGTTCCCTTCACCCACCGTAGCAGTCCAATCAACGCGAGGAGTCACCCGACAAACCCCTCAGTCCAATCCGGGAGGCGAGTACCTCACAAGGTTTCCCGTCGGACCCCGCGGGGGAGGGAAGGATAGACGAGGTGGCGAGCCGTCGTCGAGAAAAGTCGTCCAGTCGTCAACGAGGGTTCGCCCCGTCGTCAGAAAAAGGTTGCGCCCCATCGTCCGAAAAAGAGGAAAAGAGAAGGAAGCCTCGTCTTGCCGTGCTGGCGTCCTCTCTGGTCCGTTCCTGGTGCTGGCTGGCGTCCGGCGGCTCGTTCTGGGTCCTGGGCTGGTGCTGCGTTGTTGCGGCGGGTTCGAGTCCCACCGGAACAAGCTCGACCAGACCGCACGAGAGCGGACAAGTGCAAATAAGGGCCGCGGCCATTTGAGTCCATTTCTTTTTGGTGTGGTGTGTGTGTGTGTGGTGTGTGGTGTCCCGTGGCCCCGTCTTAAGTAGGATTGATTAAGTTGTTTTTTTCATTGTACATTGTTTGCAACTGCTTTAGTCGGATAACTCTGGCTCTTTTGTGTGCTCGCCCCTCCCCATTATTTTTGATAAATAAACCCCCCGTGTTTAAAATGTTTCAGTTCGTTTTCTGTGCTTTTCCCATTGTACCCAGCACTGTGCGTATGAGAATTAGTGGGGCCGGTTGGGCTGGTAATGTTTCATGGTCGACAGACCTGGTAATTCGGCTCGGTTACACTGGACAGAGGTCGTTTATGAGCGACCCGGTTCGACAGAGCCCGTCGAGGTGTGGTTTCCTCGGAGCTAGACTGCATGGTTTATTAGGTATATTCGGAGATCGAGACAATTAAACCCTACGCCACGCGGTCAAAATATTTGGCGTCCACGGTCCACCTAAGCGGGACCCGTGAACTTTCGGAGTTGCCGAGAGTCACGACCTAAATTCCGGTGTTTCGGGGGGTGGAAGACGACTCTATTGCTCCACTAGTAGTCGTTTATTCGCTACCGACCCCCGGCCCACAACAATAATGACTCCCTCGCCCCAACTTCTGACAACCCCAATAATTTTTTACAATGTGACAAAACTAATCTATATCAATATAGGGCTCCTTCACCCATGGTAAACCCACAAAATTCCACAATTTCTTAAGATTGACATTTAAGTGCAGTGCCACACCCAAAAGGAATACATATATGTATATATAATATATATATAATATATTTTTTTATATATTAAAAACACTAAGCATATTTGTGGACTACTCCCTCCGAAACTGGCTGGACGGATTGTTCGCCACTTTTCGCCATGCGGGTTCTCTGTGATCTAATGTACAGCATTGCCTATGTGAGATCAACCGCCAGATGACAGGTTTGGAATTTGGCTGATTTTCTAAATTTTAGCAATTCGTTTTGATGCGAACGTTAGACGTCACCGCTGTGAGGCGTAATGACATCATGACATCATCGGTTCATTCCGCTGACGCCATCCACGTCTGTCGTCGATAGACCGTCACCGGGAGAGCATAATTCCACGTCGTAGAAAACAGCGTCTGCAATGTAAACCCTGTTCTGCACATGCTACACCTCAAGAAGATGCATTTGACACAAAAAATGCTAAAGCAAGAAACATTGTATATAAAAATTCTATAAATCACATTGTGAACACTGGATATACTGAACGTTCTAACGCCCTCACATTTAGAAACTTCCGCGCGGAGCGCGGGTTGGCTAGTATATTATATTATAGTTATGTTTGTGGGGTAGATGGAGGAATTTCAGAGGAAAAGTTAGGATGTGTAATAGAGTTGCTTGGTCCGTGGACTGGAAGAAACACTTGATGTAGGGAAACTGGCTTCAGTGTTACATGTCACCACACGGGGGCGAGGGGGGGTCATGTTCCATGTTGGGCTATCATGTTGCAAGTGTTGGGAGAGTACTGCAACCAGTATTGATCACTTTCTCATTTCCGGTTGTGAAGGAATTCCTTCCATTTGCACAGAATCAATAGAGCTAAAACACCGACAAGTGAGCACAACATCATGGCATCCTTTGATATTAAAAGCTTGTCACGAATGTACGCATGACGGAGACGAGTTAATATGCACAACGTTTGCTGATACACACCGATCTGCGACAACCGATGATCTCGGAACTACGTTTTCGTTGAATTAATGAACAACAGCAACAAGGGAGGTGGAATTCAGGTTAACAACATGATGTATGCTCAAGACGGACAGTGTGGCCATGGGTTCTTCCTTTCGGCCCAGTCTGCAAATATCTTTGTAGGCTATCATGAGATGCAGAAACCTGACTGTTGCAAGGGTCCATTCCCCCAGTCGATACTATCGGTATGTTATGACATTTTTGCTTTGTTGAGTCTCGGACGGGCATGTGACAATTTCCAGGCATGGCTCAACACTACATCCAGTGCTGAAGTTTACCACGGAGTGAATCGTCAAACCGTTACCGTTTTTGACGTGTTAGCGTTGATAGCATCCAACTTGGTTTCACACATCCGTCTACGAAGCAGACTTTCATAGGGCGGTTATACTCGGTGGACTCCTACGCTCCATGAAACAAAATGCCTTGATCAATTATCCTGGTTACAAGAGCACAGAGGATTTGTTCACACGCTGTAATCTTCCTGCTTGAATTGACAAAATCATGAATATACTCGGTGAGAATGGTTATCCTGAGCAATAGCTAAGAGATAATGCACAAGTTTCTAAAACACAACAAAAGATCGGAAGATGGTCCGGACAAATGTCCAGTCTTAATCAAGATGCCCTGGAAAGGGCAATCATCACGAAGGTTGAAGTACAAATCAAACATATTGTGTCCCAACACAGTTTCGGCTGTGCAACCCCGAGAATCTTTACCTCTCGCCATTTGCTGAATGTTGGTCAACAAGGATGTGCACCCACCTCACAAACCAGCAATGTTATTATGAGTTTAAGTGCCGATTGAAGCTCGTACGTGGGCCGCACAGCACTAAGATTGGCTGATCGGATCAAACAACACATCCCCTTGGCGATTCGAAGAAAGATTGTGAGAGTTAGAAACACAACAGTGCGAGAATGTAGAAATACCAGCAACCACCGGCACTGTACCTGCTTCAATCTCCATTGCAACAGACCTGGTTGCCAACCCTATCTGTGCAGACCTAGACAATGCAGATATGTTCAGGATATTGAGCAGAGTCGGAGCTCGTTTCATTTACGTAATGTTGGAAGCAACCTTCATCTTACCACCGATCCAATATTATGTCGTCAAAAGAATTTGTACGATCTCTGTGTCTCTTCAGCATGGAAAGATCAAGGACGTACGGTAAACAAATGGTGATGGACCTTAGGGGAAACCATCCCCTCTCCAGGATGCCGTTGAAAATGTCAATCATCGACGAACTCTGCTCCAGCCAATGGAAGCTCGAGTGAAAGATGATAGCCACCAATGGGCGTTCGGATTAACCGTGACGTCATACGGTTGAACAATCAGCGTCTACCTTATTGAGACCTTGCGTATAAAGCACGCGCCTTCACTTCCTCCTTCACTTGCTGGCCATTTTCCCTGAAGAGTGCAGCACGAAAAGCTTCGGCACTATTATGTCGTATTTGATTGTATCCATATTAAAGTTCTGTCGTACCAAACATCTGTATATATATATATATACATACATACACGCACTGATGACCAAAAACATTATGACCACTGACAGGTGATGTGAATAACATTGATTATCTTGTTAGCATGGCAACTGTCAGGGTGGGATATATGAGGCAACTGAACAGTCAGTTCTTTGAAGTTGATGTGTTGGATGCAGGGAAATGGGCAGGATAAAACTGAAGCGACTTTGACAAGGCCAATTGTTATGGCAGATGACTGGGTCAGAGCATTCTGAACGGCAAGGCTTGTGGGGTGCTCCCAGTCAGCAGTGGTGAGTACCTACCGACAGTGATCCGAGAGGACAAACCACAAACCGCGACAGGGTGTGGCGCCAAGACTCATCGATGCGCGAGGGCAACGAAGGCTATCCATCTGGTTCCGAATCGACAGAAAGTCTACTGTGGCACAAGTCACAGAAACATTTTATGGTGGTCATGGAGGAATGTGTCACAATCCACAGTGCATCACACCTGCTGCATATGGGCTGTGTTGCCACAGACCAAGTGCCATGATGACCCTGTCCACCATCGAAGTGGCCTACAATGGGCACGTGAGCATCGGAACTGGACCTTGGAGCAGTGGAAGAAGGTTGCCTGTCCGATTGAGTCCATTTTCTTTAAGATCACGTGATGGCCGTGTACGTGTGCGCCGTTAAACTGGGGAGTGATGGTGCAGATGCACTGTGGGAAGACGACAAGCCGGTGGGAGGGAGTGTGATGCTATGGGCAATGTTCGCTGGGAAACCCTGGTTCGGCCATTCATGTGGACGTCAATTTGACACGTTGTCCCTACCTAAACATTGTTGCAGACCAGGTACACCCCTTCATGGCAATGGTATGCCTTGATGCAAGTGGCCTCTTTTCAGCAGATAATGCGCCCTGCCACACTGCACACATTGTTCGGAATGTTTGAGGAACATGATGAATGTTCAAGGTGTTGCCCTGACCTCCAAATCTCTCCAGATCTCAATCCGATTGGGCATTTGGGATGTGCTGACCGACAAGTCCGATCCATGGTGGCTCCACCTCGCAACTTACAGGACTCAAGGATCTGCTGCTAATGTTTTGGTGCCAGACATTACAGGACACCTTCAGGGGTCTTGTGGAGTCCATGCCTCGGTGGTTTTTGGCCGCACACGGAGGACCAACAGCATATTAGGGAGGTGGTCATAATGTTTTGGCTCATCAGTGTATATATATATATATATATATATATATATATATACTATATATATATATATATATATGCACACATATATATATACAGTATATATCATCCATCCATTGGACCATACTCTGTGCGAGCATTGGTGCTGCTTAAGCAGACTCCTTGGCTATTGGGCACAATCCTGGACAGGTCGCCACTTCCGACACAGTATACCAGCATGCTGGCACTCATTTTGCCGACCGGAAGGATGACAGGTCGAGTTAACCCACCTGGTATTAATTCAACAGCTGAGCGGGATTTGAACTCAGGACCCCAGGATCCCAAGCCACCACCCTAACCATTAAGCCAACACCAGCATAAAGTCTTCTACTGCGCATATATATATATATATATATATATATATATATATATAGGTTTTTTCTGAAGAATGAAATATGAAATATGAAATAACAAATATTAAAATAGTTGAGTGTGGTCTCACCCATTCACTCACTGACACAGACCAATTGCAATAACCTCTCCTTTTCCGGTGAGTCTAACAACACTAAGCATTTAACAATGCAGAGCCTAGCCCAGGTGTAAAGATTCCAGTAGATATTTAAATGAATGCTGCATGTCACACATCATACACAAACCACACACAACAATAGCCTGTCCGAGCATCCTTTTGGGAATGGATGAGGCTACTGATAAAATTCACAACACAGGATCCAAAAGTAAAACTAAAAATAATTAGATATAAACTCTCAGTTTTTCCAAATTAGACTTTGACTTCATTGTAAAATGAAATATGAGCAACAGCTTTGCATATCGTCAATGTGCTCTGGAAAGGAATTTCATGAAAAAATTTAATCCAAATCGTGTCTCAGCAATCATGTGATTGCCAAAGAGGCAGGTGATTTTAATCTTGATGATTAACTGAAAATACCAGTTGGGTGATGGCTCAGCCACACATTATTAAGATGAAAGCTTCTGCCAAAGTTCATGATATATACTCGTGACTGTTCACAATGTAATTTTTTCAATAACCAAACAAGCACATAGATGGATGGGTGTGCCATGGAGTAAGCTTCCTTAATACAGAGGTCAAAGTTTCTGGAAAAGCAATAATGAAGACAAAAGATAAGCGGCTTTTGTATTGAAGAGGAAGTACTGGTACTGGGCGTGTTAAAATAGTCCAAATGTAGCAACAATTTCGCAAGCCAAGCACAGTTGCCAAAGACAGTAGTTGTAATGTTTGACGCATTTCTTTTTACACTCAACAATGAAATAAATTACCAAAACATTATTTAAAAACTCTACAAGAAGTGGCAACATTCAATTTCCACTTGAGGATTTCCTCTCACGAAATGGCCAGCATCATCCAGTCGTGATCTTTTTTCACAGGGAGCCACATATGGTTAGATGGTGGTGGGATTTCAAGCAAATTCCTCCTGCTTCAGGATGTAAACATCAAAATGAAAAAAAAAAGCAGATACAAGACAAGAGGTTTTTTTCCTAAGGTATGCTGCAGCACACAAAATCACAACAGAGATATGACAGGTACATCTAACCATATGGCAAAATAAAGAAACTGCTCGTACAGTACAACAGGGTCAAGATTTTCAAAAGCAATACGTGTGACATGTCCCATGATTGAAGTAGACAAAATTATTGTTGGCATTTTCAAGGGCTATCGGTTTGAGGCATTGCCAGTCCGAGGAATTTCCGGCTCGAAGCATTCAAAGCATTGGCACTTATAATGGCCTCGGGTTAGAACAATTGGCGCTTCTAATGGCAGGGGGTTTGAAGTGTCAGTGATTCAAGTGTCCAGGGATTCAAATTGTTGGGAGTTCTCAGGACTGCGGGTTCAAAGCACCCCAAATCGGAGCAGTAACCTGTACATTAGCAAAGTAGCATGAGTCAATATACATATTAGAACCAACAAAACACAAACACACACACACATATATATATATATATATATATATATATATATATATATATATATATATATATATATATATATATGTATACAGGTGCAGTGTCAGAGACCCTTGGTCCTACACAGTCCCAGCATCACTTGAAAGGGGGAAGGGGGAGTACAGGCACCCTGGCTCCTATGCAGTCTGCTGAGATGAAGGCCACAAGCTAGCCAAGCGGTTTTGAAAGCTTGCACGATTTGTGGGGTAAAGGGTGGGCAAAAACACCCTTTGGTAGCTGGCAACGTGCCCCATTTATGCTATCAGGGCAGTTTCCTATGTGCAGGAGGCCAGTTCTGTGGTAAGAGTTCAGTGGCAACAATGGCTCCCTTATGCAAGCATGCATTAATGAAATAATAATTCACAAACAGCAGAGGCAAAATAAATAAACATAACACATTATTAAAATGACCTATCCCTTAACACATACACACAGAGGCCACAGAAGTATCTGACAAAGGCATACACGTTGACACACTTAGATATCTAATGGATGGGAGGTGAGGCGTAGAAAATAACAAATAAAAATACAACAGGCAAAACGAGAACAGCACTCGGGAGAGGGCATACCTCGGCTAGGCTGAACAGTTTATGTTTTGTATCCCACTGATAGGACTGATCTGAATCCGGACCTGAACCAAAATCGAATCGGATTTTTCTTGTCACCCACCCAACTCCTCCACCAAGTTTCATCTGTCCAAGACTGTTTGACATATCATGCTCTATGTCGTTTTTGGCCCTATCTCTCAATGGCGAAGAATCACTTTTGAATCTTAAAAAAATTATCATATCCAGATCAGGATCTTCAAGAAAAATCAAATCAATTGGTTGTCGTCACACCCAACCTGTCCATCAAGTTTCATCCTAATCCGTCTATACCTTTTATGCGATATATTGTTTTTGGGCCGACCGCTCAATGATGAAGAATCACTTTAAAAGAATTCTCGGATTCGGATCTTCACTAAAATCAAAACAATTGGTCCTTGTCACACCTCCAAACTGTCCACAAAGTTTCGTCCAAATCTGTCCATAACATATATCCGAATCTGAGATATACTGCTCACAGACAAAGACAAATAGGGGTGAAAACATAACCTCCAACCATCTTCAGTGGCGGAAGCAATACAGTAAATAAAAAAGAGAAATGAAAGATTTTGGTTCAGTCATGGTTGGCATCTTCCTTCCCCTCCCCCAGCACCAGGCACATCTGGGAGTATCACCAACACCCTTCTGATCTCTGAATTGCCAGTTTCCTTCACACAGCGAGATGATTTTTTTCCTATGTCTGTCTGTCTGGCAGTCAAACAAAATTGAAAACAATTCCAAACAGGAAACATCCTGTTTTTAAGGACGTTATCAAGGACACAAACAACAGGCACGAATAACTCATGCGACGAGTTAGATAGGGTGGTGTAAAAGACACTGGGTGCAACGGCGGTAAACTTCTGAATTTTATTTTTTCGAAGACCTTTAAAATCTATATTTTATTAAAATATATATGACACTGTAGAACACAAATAGTCTTGTTGGCACTTTAAAAACCCTTCTGTTTAGCAGTACCTGGACAAAATATTATGGCATTTTACATCATCACGACCAATCAAATTCTCCGCTCGCAGATCCTGCGCAGTCCTCGTTTCGTAACACTGCGTGGGGTAAGGTGTTCTACGAACGCTTTCGTTTATAATTGGTTCGTCATCGAACACAGACGAGACAGCTTGAAGGTAAGAAGGCTACTATCCTGTTGAACAGGATAATCAAGTGATTATTGAACACAAATTTGAGAATCAAGTATTCTCAGAATGGTATCCGGACATCGCTCTGCAGCATCAATGTCCCAGAGGTGGTCGATTTCCTGTGAGTTCCACTCCGTTTGATTTTTTGCTTCTGGTGTTCCTGATCTAATTGTATTTTAAATTGCTGTGAGGTGATTTGATTTGTTGATTCTGGGAGGAGGTTATTCCAGTCTCTTATGGTATTAGGTATGTGACTATTAAGGTATGCCTTAGTGTGACACCGGAGAGGCACGAAGCGGTTGGTGTTTTCCTCTCCTGGAGCGGATTGCTTGGTTGACGCATGGTGGTAAAGGAAATCATTAGCAACTACATGGTGCACTGCTTTGTAGAACAGTATGATCCTACGTAGCCATCATCGATGTTGCAATGAAGGCCACTCCAAGGAGTTAAACGTTGATGTAACGCTGGAGGTTCTGGCATAGCCACGAGAGACAAACCGTGCTGCACATCTTTCTACCATTTCCAGTTTATTTACAAAGTAGTCTTGATGTGGATCCCAGACTGATGCTGTGTATTCAAGTTTGGGACGTACCAATACCTTGTACGCAGTTCTCTGAACCTGTGTCACATTTGGTTCAGTCGGGTGTGTATCGGTGGTGGTCGTATGGCAGCTTAGCTGCCGGGGTAGCTATCATTTCTTGAAGCGCGACTGTGTCGCTGATGCAGTGCCCCTCTACCAGTACACACACTGGAACTGGTACTCATTTCACCGACCTCGGAAGGATGACAGGCTGAGTCAACCCCCTGGTGTATTAATTTAACGGCCGACGGGGCTTGAACTCAGGATCCTAGGATCCCAAGCCGCCACCCTAACCACTGAGCCAACACCAGGCTGGGTGTGTATCGTTTCCACACTTCTCTGCACTTTCCTGTTGGACAAACTCAATTCTTACTGTTAACCATTATAAATCAAATGCAGTACATCTCTCCATCGACGTCCCTTTGGCATGGCTACCGGCACACAATGACCTGCTCTTTTCGAGGGAGCGTGGGCCGTTTCATCGCCACAGCCAACTTTCCATCTCCCTCTGAAGGACGGCTCGACTAGTCAAGTTTTCTGAATACAACAACCCTTGAGGCATTTTTGAGGAAAAGCTGGCAGACACTTTACTTCACCTAATTTTGGTATGCTGATTTCAATTTTGCTGTCTGCCAAGCTGTATCTTGACCGCTTGACCTCAAAATGACGTAATAAGCCACGCCCCTTTGTTGCATATTCCACAATATGGTTTACTGTAAAAGTTAATGTAAATATATATGTGTGTTCATATGAAAGGTAATGACATGAACATGCAAAAACATGATCAATAAATAAATATTACATCATGTGGGGTCATTTAGAGGTCATTTTGGGTCAAAGGAGGTCATAATATCATATTGCGTAATTCTACATAGCTCTAAAAAGACAATTCAGGACTAAATTCATATCGTTCTTTTTCATTCTAAGGAATCATTATTCAGTATAAACCA
>CM068961.1:32298708-32316695 GCA_035128595.1 Eptatretus atami | reverse complement strand
CTACAGTCAAAATTAGCTCATTACATCAAGCAGTTTATATTACAATTTACCGATATGTGACAAATGAAACTTACAACATATCACCGTTATTTTTAACTGTTCATTTACAGGAATTTACAAATGGTTAAATTTACCACAACATCTCGCTTTTACTTGACAAATGTGCTTTCTAAATTACTGAGCCAAATCTTTTTTGCCACATCACACACAGCTGTTTATGAAGATCAATGTTTGTGCACATCTCCCTGAAACGTCTCAAGGTTTTTGGGTTGTATGCCGTACGTACTGTAGTCGGTAATCAAAACAACTCCAACCTGCTGATTCCCAATAAATTGCCGATATCGGCCAACACTAGTTGTGGGTGTGTGTGTGTGTGTGTGTGTGTGTGTGTTGTGTGTGTGTGTTGTTGTGTGTGTGTGTGGTGTGTGTGCGTGTGCGTGTGCGTGTGTGTGTGTGTGGTGTGTGTGTGTTGTTCATGAAGCATGACATATTCTCTCTGCTAACTACATACCACCCCTACCCCCTCTCTCTCTCTCTCTCTCTCTCTCTCTCTCTCTCTCTCTCTCTCTCTCTCTCTCTCTCTCTCTCTCTCTCTCTCTCTCTTGTCCCATCCTTGCTCTACCCCCTCCCAATACAGTGCAGCACACTCCTCCCACACTGCTCGCTCTCTTTTGAGATGTGCTATATATCGGTTTCGCCCGATCTCTCAATGGTGAAAAATCACTTTAAAAAATTATCAGATCCGGATCCGGATCTTCACCAAAATTGAATAAATTCTTCCTTGTCACACACCCAACCTGACCACCAAGTTTCATCCGAATCCGTCTTCAACTTTTCAGATATCGTGCTATATATCGTTTTTGGCCCTGTCCTCAATGGTGAAGAATCACTTAAAATATTCTAGGAGTCGGATCCGGATCTGGTCTTCACCGAAATCAATCAGTTCGTCCTTGTCACACACCGAACCTGTCCACAAAATTTCGTCCAGATCTGTCCACAACTTTTTGAGATATCCTGTACACAAACAGACAAACAAGCAGTCATAGACTGTACTTACGAAATCGTCAACTTGACCTCTCACCTTGTCTAATAAAAGCTGTCTCTAGAGAAGGTAGCAACACAAACCAGAAATTTCTACGATGATTCTTACCAAACCATCAAAAATCGTAACGTCGACCGAAGCAAAAATCTCCATTTCTCGACGCAATTATTAATATTATTTTATCAAAGTCACAAAACCGTAATATTCGGCCATCCACCAACAATTTTTACATAATCCGACGCTTAGCAAGTCAGGCATGCGACGATAACCTTTATTGGATAAAAAATGACTTTTAAACACCATCTTTATCGAAAACACCGTCAGCGCGCACACGGAAAACCTTTACGTGATCAACGACGCCTCTGCTCGAGCGCGCTGCACCACGTGACGACCCGTGACGCGGCGAGTGAAATATTTTTATACAATCTTAAAACGTCTCCAAAACATCCGATTTTACCAGAATTTCGACAACCGAGTTTTAAGCGTCCTAAGCAATCGCAAAAACCGAAGACAAAATTAAAATCGAAGTTAAAACGAACTCATAACGTCGATCGAAGCAAAAATACTCCATTTCTCCACATGAATTTACGGAATTATGTTTGACCTCACTGTGACCTTGACCTTTGACCGATTTGACCAAAATCTAATCAGCGCTAGCCATCACCGTCCTGAATCACGTGTGTAATTTGACATTGGTACTTCTTCCGTTCTCGAGTTATCGTGCCTACAAACAAACACACAAACACACACACACAAACAAACACACACACAAACAAACAAGCAGTCATAGACTGGTACTTACGAAATCGTCAACTTGACCTCTGACCTTGTCTAATAAAAGCTGTCTCGAGAGAAGGTAGCGACGCAAACGAGCGCGTAATGCTGTCTTACAATCCCCCTCATTAGCATAATCTCAGTGCATAATACCTCAGATACGACACCCGACATAAATCTCATAAAACATCCGATTTTTACCAGAATTTCGACAACCGAGTTTTAAGCGTCCTAAGCGATCGCAAAAACCGAAGACAAAATTAAAATCGAAGTTAAAATGAACTCGCAACGTCGAGCAAAGCAAAAATCGGCATTTCTCCACGCAATTATTTAAATATTATTTTATCAAAGTCACAAAACCGTAATATTCGGCCATCCACCAACAATCTTTACATAATCCGACGGCTCAGCGAGTCAGGCATGCGACGATAACCTTTATTGGGATAAAAAATGACTTTAAACACCATCTTTATTGAAAAAACCGTCACCGCGCACACGGAAAACCTTAACGTGACTCACCGACGCGTCTGCTCGAGCGCACTGCATCATGGGACGACCCGTGACGTCTGCTCGAGCGCACTGCATCATGGACGACCTTGACGCTTCGAGTGAAATATTTTTTATTCAATCTTAAAACGTCTCCAAAACATCCGATTTTACCAGAATTTCGACAACCGAGTTTAAGCATCCGAAGCGATCGCAAAAACCGAAGACAAATTAAATCGAAGTTAAAACGAACTCGTAACGTCGAGCGAAGCAAAAATACTCACATTTCTCCATGTTAATTTACGGAATTATGTTTGAACTCACTGTGACCTTGACCTTTGACCGATTTTGACCAAAATCTAATCAGCGCTAGCCATCACCCTCCTGAATCACGTGATGTAATTTGACATTGGTAGCTTGTTCCGTTCTCGAGTTATCGTGCCTACAAACAAACAACAAGCAGTCATAGACTGGTACTTACGAAATCGTCAACTTGACCTCTGACCTT
This sequence comes from Eptatretus atami, assembly GCA_035128595.1. NCBI lineage: Eukaryota > Metazoa > Chordata > Myxini > Myxiniformes > Myxinidae > Eptatretus > Eptatretus atami. The sequence goes on along the minus strand of CM068961.1, from coordinate 32,313,885 downwards.
GTCTAATAAAAGCTGTCTCTAGAGAAGGTAGCGACGGAAACCAGAAGTTTCTACGTTGTTTCTGTACCAAACCATCAAAAATCGAATGTTTGACCTCACCGTGACCTTGACGTTGACCGATTTTGACCAAAATCTAATCAGCACTAGCCACACCCTCCTGAATCACTTGTGTAATTTGACATTGGTAGCTTCTTCCGTTCTCGAGTTATCTGTACCAAACCATCAAAAATCGAATATTTGACCTCACTGTGACCTTGACCTTTGACCGATTTTGACCAAAATCTAATCAGCACTAGCCATCACCCTCCTGAATCACGTGATGTAATTTGACATTGGTAGCTTCTTCCGTTCTCGAGTTATCTGCCTACAAACAAACATACAAACAAACAAACATACAAACAACAAACAAGCAGTCATAGACTGGTACTTACGAAATCGTCAACTTGACCTCTGACCTTGTCTAATAAAAGCATGAATCAGTCAGAAGCCCAAGGGGAGCTTGAATCTGAATTCATTGTGGTCTACGATTTTACACTGTGGTTTGCAGATAATGAGTCCCAGACAAAAACTAGATTTCTTATAAAAATTCCATTTTTTTTTTTTTAAAGTGATTCAGTACCAGCAGGATATTCCAGATAATAGTGTATTACTTTTCAGAAGAATCTGATAAAAGACTTATTTATTATATATATCAGTTATTCATCACTGTTCCAGAATTTCGACAACCGAGTTTAAGCGTCCTAAGCGATCGCAAAAACCGAAGACAAAATTAAAATCGAAGTTAAACGAACTCGTAACGTCGAGCGAAGCAAAAATCTCCATTTCTCCATGCAAAACCTTAATGTCACTCAACGACGCATCTGCTCGAGCGCACTGCATCATGGGACGACCCGTGACGTCTGCTCGAGCGCAATGCATCATGGGACGACCCGTGACGTCTGCTCGAGCGCAATGCATCATGGGACGACCCTTGACGCTTCGAGTGAAATATTTTTTATACAATCTTAAAACGTCTCCAAAACATCCGATTTTTACCAGAATTTCGACAACCGAGTTTTAAGCGTCCTAAGCGATCGCAAAAAACCGAAGACAAAATTAAAATTGAAGTTAAAACGAACTCGTAACGTGGAGCGAAGCAAAAAATCTCCATTTCTCCATGCAAAACCTTATGTCACTCAACGACGCGTCTCTCTCGAGCGCAATGCATCATGGGACGACCCGTGACGTCTGCTCGAGCGCAATGCATCATGGGATGACCCTGACGTCTGCTCGAGCGCAATGCATCATGGGACGACCCTTGACGCTTCGAGTGAAATATTTTTTATTCAATCTTAAAACGTCTCCAAACATCCGATTTTTACCAGAATTTCGACAACCGAGTTTTAAGCATCCGAAGCGATCGCAAAAACCGAAGACAAAATTAAAATCGAAGTTAAAACGAACTCGTAACGTCGAGCGAAGCAAAAATACTCACATTTCTCCACGTTAATTTACGAATTATGTTTGACCTCACTGTGACCTTGACCTTTGACCGATTTTGACCAAAATCTAATCAGCACTAGCCATCACCTCCTGAATCACGTGGTGTAATTTGACATTGGTAGCTTCTTCCGTTCTCGAGTTACTGTGCCTACAAACAAACAAACAAACAAACATACAAACAAACAAACAACAGAAACGGTATCATCAATATACTTACGAAATCTTTAGATTTCGTAAGTAACAAACATACAAACAAGCAGTCATAGACTGGTACTTACGAAATCGTCAACTTGACCTCTGACCTTGTCTAATAAAAGCTGTCTGCTAGAGAAGTAGCGATCGCACACAAGAAGTTTCTACGATGATTCTGTACCAAACCATCAAAAACGAATGTTTGACCTCACCGTGACCTGACCGTTGACCGATTTTGACCAAATCTAATCAGCACTAGCCATCACCCTCCTGAATCACCGTGTGTAATTTGACATTGGAGCTTCTTCCGTTTCTGATATCGTGCCTACAACAAACAAACATACAAACAAACAAACAAGCAGTCATAGACTGGTACTTACGAAATCGTCAACTTGACCTCTGACCTTGTCTAATAAAAGCTGTCTCTAGAGAAGGTAGCGACGCAAACCAGAAGTTTCTACGATGATTCTATACCAAACCATCAAAAATCGAATGTTTGACCTCACCGTGACCTTGACCGTTGACCGATTTGACCAAAATCTAATCAGCACTAGCCATCACCCTCCTGAATCACGTGGTGTAATTTGACATTGGTAGGTTCTTCCGTTCTCGAGATATCTGTACCAAACCATCAAAAATCGAATATTTGACCTCACTGTGACCTTGACCTTTGACTGATTTTGACCAAAATCTAATCAGCAATAGCCATCACCCTCCTGAATCACTGTGTGTAATGACATTGGTAGCTTCTTCCGTTCTCGAGTTATCTGTACCAAACCATCAAAAATCGAATGTGTTGACCTCACCGTGACCTTGACCATTGACCGATTTTGACCAAAATCTAATCAGCACTAGCCATCACCCTCCTGAATCACGTGGTGTAATTTGACATTGGTAGCTTCTTCCGTTCTCGAGTTATCGTGCCTACAAACAAACAAACAAACAAACATACAAACAAACAAACAAACAGAAACGGAAGTCATCAATATACTTACAAAATCTTTAGATTTCTAAGTAACAAGCAGTCATAGACTGGTACTTACGAAATCGTCAACTTGACCTCTGACCTTGTCTAATAAAAGCTGTCTCTAGAGAAGGTAGCGACGCAAACCAGAAGTTTCTACGATGATCTGTTACCAACCATCAAAAATCGAATGTTTGACCTCACCGTGACCTTGACCGTTGACCGATTTTGACCAAAATCTAATCAGCACTAGCCATCACCCTCCTGAATCACGTGGTGAATTGGACATTCGGAGCTTCTTCCGTTCTCGAGTTATCTGTACCAAACCATCAAAATCGAATGTTTGACCTCACCGTGACCTTGACCGTTGACCGATTTTGACCAAAATCTAATCAGCACTAGCCATCACCCTCCTGAATCACGTGGTGTAATTTGACATTGTAGCTTCTTCCGTTCTCGAGTTATCGTGCCTACAAACAAACAAACAAACAAACATACAAAAAACAAAACAAACAGAAACGGTAGTCATCAATATACTTACGAAATCTTTAGATTTCGTAAGTAACAAACAAACAACAAACAAACAAACAGAAACGAAGGCATCAATATACTTACGAAATCTTTATTTCGTAAGTAACAAAACACACAAACAGAGGACGGAACGATCATCCAATTCATACTTACGAAATCTTTAGATTTCGTAAGTAACAAACAGACAGAAAGGGGTGAAAACAACCTGCTTCACCTTCGGTGGTGGAGGTAGTAAACCTTGCACTCTGTCAATATGGGTCGACCGACCTACCTTGTATAGAGAACTGTACATCACGTGGAATGTTCCCTAATATAGGTAGGGACCTATTTTGTCCTATAAGGAACCTACAGGTGTTGGCTTAATGGTTAGAGTGGTGGGTTTGGTATCCTAGGGTCCTAAGTTCAAATCCTGCTCAGCTGTTAGTTAAATACCAGGTGGGGTTAACTCGGCCTGTCATCCTTCCGAGGTCGGCAAAATGAGTGCCAGCTTGCTGGTATCCTGTGTCGGAGTGGCGACCCGTCCAGGATTGTGTCCAATAGCCAAGGAGACTGCTTGGGCAGTGCCAATGCTCTGCACAGAGTATGGTCCCAATTGATGGATGGAACCTATTTTGATCTAATATCAATTTATATAAATACTTCCAAATAATGTTTATATCATTGTTTGATGCCATACTTCGGAAAGTCTGAAACTTGATGCTTTGGAAAGTGTGTTGATGGATCCCCTGCTTGAAGGCGTAGACGTCATGCTCCATGGATGCACCAGAGGGTGCTGTAACGTTGGATACAGAGCATTTCCTGGGATTGCAAGAAACCTGGTCGACAGGAGTGCTGCCTGGGGATGGGTGAATGTAACAACTCGATGGCTTTCTCATGCCCGTGTGTGACTCCAGAGGAGATTAAATGGATGCACGTTAGTCGTACGTCACTATTTTGTGAGCAAATGTCCTCCAATGTATTTGAAGATAGAGATGGAGAATCGGAAGAGCTTGACCATGCAAGTATTTTCACCACATTTCGTTATACAATTTGGAGCATGAAATTACACTTTCCACACCTGAGATATGCAGGAAATATCTATATCGAAGATGTTTGGTTCAGCCTTCGGAAATATCTTTGGATTACTTGAAATGTTTCTGAGCTAATAACTTGTCATACAGGGTAGGTCATGTATCTATTGCTCATTTTGAACCCCTGTAATTCTGTTGCTATGAAACGAAATCGAACAAAATATTTACAGGATGTAGGTTCATATTTCAAGCTTTTGTGGTAAAAATTTTATTGAATTCAGAAGTGTATGAAATTAGTTGTGAATTTTGACATGATTTCTATAATTTTCAAGCAGCGTGTGCATTCCGACTGGTGGATGGGTAGCGGTTTGCCCAATATGTCCTGGCCCACTCATCACGCGTGACGCTCAGCCGGACCACCATGTGTGATTTCTTCTTAATTGTGATCCCTCTCCCCATGCCCATGAGGATTCTAGGCAAATAGTGAGCATTTAGGTGAACCGGCAAGGAGTAGGGCCAGTGAGTAAGTGTGTAGTCGATGGGGATTTACAATCTTGGCCTGACCCACACCCCAGAGTGCTATCGGTGACCCCTGAACAAGCAACCAGCACCCCCCCCCCCCGCCGCGTGCCCTGAAGAAAGCCCGTAACGAAAAATTGGCCAACTGGGATAGTGAGCCATTAAAAAGACAATAAATGGATGCCGGTCCCTCCAAGGCTGAGTCTAAATCTGTATGACCATGTTGAGGAGCTGAAATTTGTGCACAAAAGAATAAAGAGCGCACTTTCTCTGTAATGAAGAATATCTCATACTCACGATGAGACAGAGACCTAAAGTGAAATAATACGCTGAAGAGGTTTGTAACTATTCCCAAACTGTGGTGCCTTTTCATCTTAACTAAGCTCCAGAGAAACAGAAGATGGGTCGAGAGGTAAGCTGGAGCACAGAGGAGAAGGAGATAATTCTCAATTGTAAAATCTATTCCACGCATGAGGCATGCGAAAGAGAAATGTTTTGAGGATCATCGGTCCTCAAAACGTCATCCGAGAAAAATAAGGAACACTTTGGACCTTGGGGGGATTCTGTTCACCCTTTTGACACCAAAAAAAAGAGGACATTGCAATGAACACAAGAATGAAAGCCTGATATTTGATGAGGTCTTTCAAAGGAAACGTGGCGGCATTTTTTTCTATCATGAGTTTTGGGACACATGGCACCTCTTCAGCTTTTTACTTTGCTTTAGGGCTCTGTCTCATCATAAGTTTGAGATATTCTTCCGCATGGAGAAGGTGCACTCCCTATTCTACAGTGTTTGTGCATCGACTTCAAATACTTCCAACAACTTTTGGCAGGTAGCATATTGTAAGGGTTGCAAGGGAATTTGTTCCCAATAGAGTGTGGAATATTTAGGGAGTTTGCTGGGAATGTCATTTGACAGCATTATCGCAGGGACCTGCAGAAATTCCGCTCAATGTAAAATGTGACTTCAAGTCCTCAATACATTTATTTTTCAAGTCCTCAACTCTCCCAGCCCTAGGTCCTCAACCCCAAGTCTTCAAATCGCCTCTCCACTCCAAGTCCTCAAAACCCCTAACCCAGTTTTTTGTCCCCTCTCTGCCCCCCTCACCACACCAACTCTCTGTCCTCTCCTCACATTTTCTTTTTCAAATCCTCAACTCCCCCTACACCCAAGTCTGTAAGCCCCTTACCAACGCCAAGTCCTCACCCCTCCCCCAAAGCCTCAACCATGCTTTCCAAACACTGTCCCTTCTCTGCTCCCCACCCGCTACTCAAACTTTTCTGTCCTCCACTCCCCCTTTCTTCAGTTAAAACTGCTAGGATTTCTCGGGTTGTTGTTTTTTTGCATACAATGTCAAGGCTCGTATAATAGCTAACACACAGAATGTACAATATGGGGAGCAGGAGACAAGAGGGGCGGGAGAGGGAAGGACAAAACAGTAGGGAACAGCGACATGAGATCTGTGGAAGGGTGAGGGGTGGATGAGGTGGCGTACACGGGGCAAACAAGATGGACACTACAGGGACTTTCAGGAAAGAAAGCAGGGAATTTGAAGGAGGTGGGTTCAGAATGGATTAGCAGGTGCAGAAAAGATCGTGGTTTTTGGACGGGGGAAGATAAGAGATGGTGGAGAACAGCTGTTTTGAAGCCCTGGAGGGAAGAATGGGATAGAAGAGAGTGTGGGAGTTTGTTCCAAAGGGTGGAAAAAAGAGGAATTAAAGAGTGAAGGTGAGCAGTTATTCTTGATTTTGGGCGTTTTAATAGAAGCGGGTTGCTGGCGGACCTTGAGCACCCTGCGAAATGAAGGGGGGGGGGAAATCACAGACAGAGCGGGGGGAGGGGCGAGGACGGAGAGTAGATGGTAGAAGACAGAAACCACTGAACTGCCTATTGAGAGAGAGTGAGAGGCCCAAAGACTCAGCCTCATCATGAGAGATACCAATGATCCCAAATGCCTTGGTTTCTACAGCGTGAAGTCGAGAAAGGTGAGAGGTGGGAGCACCAGCTAAGAGGGAGAGCAGTACTCCATCAGGCTGCGGCCAAAAGCTTTGTATGTGGTCAGGAGCTCAGTGTGCCAAGGAAGGACTTTGTACGACGGAGGATGCCCAGTTGGCGACTGGCTTTGGAGGCCAGGTTGGAAATGTGGCTTTCCCAGGAAAGATCATGGCAGATAGTGAGACCCAGAAGCTTGAATGATAGGACTTCTTCCAGAGGATTGTTGAGAAAGTAGATTGGGGGAGGGGGGGGTAGTTTACAGACAGTCCTTTCGGAGAGACAGAGTAGATGGAGAGTGTGAGATTTGTCAGGATTGAAAGACATGTTCCACATGTTGGACCAGCTTGTGATTTTATCCAGATCTGAAAAGAGTGAAGAAGCTGCTGCTTGCCAATCTGAGGGATGACAGATGGTTCGGCAGAGGGTGGAGTCACCAGCAAAGAGATAATTAGGATTTTCCAGAGAGTCAGAGAGATCATTGATGAAAACCAGAAAAAAGAACAGGGCCCAGACCACTGCCTTGAGGAACTCCAGCCTGGACATGAAGTGGGGATGAGAGAACTCCATTAAGGGCCACACATTGGCTGCGATAGGAGAGGAAGTCTGTGAGCCATGAGTGGAGATGGCCTTGGATACCATAGGAAGAGAGTTTGGTGAGCAGGTCAGGGTGCCAGACCGTATCAAAAGCACGCGATATGTCTAAGGAGATGGCTTTGATTTCATGTCGGGCATTGAAGATCTCCATCCATTTTTGGGAGAGCAGAAGCAGCGTGACCAGGGTTGAGTGACGTGGTCTGAATCCAAATTGATGATAATTGATGAAAAGGTAATTATACGTTGTTAGCATTGTCTGAATAGTTTGTGGTTATATTATTTTTTTACTTCCGGTGGGTTGTGAATCAACGAATCAGAGCCTGTACAATGCCCATGTGCAACCCAGACACAAAAATGCACGTAACTCAAAACTGCATGAATATTGATATTTGTCGATATTTGCATGCACTATCTGGACCCAAGAACTCTTAAATGGGGTATCATTCAACATTATATGTGCTGTTGTTGTGACGGTTACCCTGTTCAGACACAATCGTGCAACTTGCATTTACAGTTTATAAGTGCAAGGCATTTTCACCCGTCTCGTTGCTGACGGGTTTAATCAAAAGATGGCATCTTGTTCTTCACAAACATTCTGCCCTATTCGATCTATCATTTGCCCGAGGTTATCTTCCATCTGCTTGGAAGTAAACTAACTTCACCTTCATCAACCATCCTTGCTGCTTATATATGGCATGAGGAAAAATCACTTCTGCTTCACTGTGAATCTCAGTGTCGGATGTTTTGGTTTGAACGTTTGCGTAAAATGAGTGAAATTAAACATTTTGAAAATTTCAAGTTATTCTCAGTCAGATTTCAACATTACCGTAATTTATATTGTTGTCATTTAAACTTTCTTTACAAAAGATGATTTGCAATACTGGCGACCCCTGGGTGGTGCTATATGATGCACATTTACATTGATAATTATCATGTCTTTGAGCATTGAACATGAAAGAACATGTCTTTCAATTATAATTGGTGTGTTTCCACCCTGACCACCATCCCAGATATAATACCCAGACATAAACCATACTTGGGGTATCCCTTGGCAGAGATGGCAACTTGAGTTGGTGACTTTGACTTGTCGCACTCGAATCACTAATTTTGTGACTTGCGACTTGTCTTGAGACTTGAGCTTGGAGAATTTTTGATAATGACGACGAATTAATGAACACTATAATAAAAAAAAATTATATCTCAATGATGTGTTTGTGACTAATTTTCTTTCGATGTCTGGAAAGATGTGATTATATTTATAAACAAAGACTGCACACACACACATACACACACACACACACACACACACACACGCACACACACACATTGACACACCCACACACCTCACAAATGGTCATGGACACATATGGACAAGCAGCCGACTAACATAACCATTGAGATTGGGGGAAGCGACAACACTTGCGTGCCAGCGACTATACAACAATGGTTTCGCCTCTCTCGTCACCTGACAACAGGGCCTCCTCTCAAGGAGGAATTCCCTCCTCCCCATAGATGCTATCCTTTGGCGATTGTCTGTTGTGCTCTATCCTTTGAAATTCTGAAACGCAAACACCGGAGCAGCAAAGGAGTAAAGTATGACTTGGCCGGGGCTTGAATCAGCAACCTTCCATATTCGGAGCGGAATCACCAAGATTAATGACACGCAAAAGACTGAGTCTGGTCACCAAGTTTCGTTACCGATTGTAACCATTTTGGTCACCAAATGTAACCGTTACACCGCCGAGTCTGGTCAATGAGTTTAAATTAAAGCAATTAAACCTTGTCATTTTTTTTCCATGTCATTTATTTTACAGAGTACACATGCCCCAAAAATCATCAAGCTCATATAAACAACCAGCTCGTGACTTGTGTAAACCTTTTGAGTATTAAAAGCTTACACGTAACCAAGGTCTATGATAATGACATTATGACACAACACTTGACTTGAGACTTGCCCTCAAGGACTTGAGACTTGCCCTCAAAGACTTGAGACTTGACTTGAGACTTGTCCTCAAAGTCTTGAGACTTCACTTGAGACTTGCCCTCAAAGACTTGAGACTTACTTGAGACTTGTCCTCAAAGTCTTGAGACTTGACTTGAGAATTGCCCTCAAAGACTTGAGACTTGACCTCATAGACTTGAGACTTCCTTGAGACTTGCCCTCATGGACTTGAGACTTGGCTCAGGTGACTTGTTGACATCTTTGCCCTCAAGCAACATGGAAAACTTGGTTGGATTAGGTTCAGTAGTTTTTACCCCACGCACGGGAAGCAAAAAGCGGGGTGAAGCAATTGGTTCACTTGTGTCTCTGCCTTTCCATCCATCTATAAACGTTACTTGATGATCGAGGAACAACTTAATTTCAACTTCCGGAATTTTTTTTCTATGACCTCTAAAGTCTCTATATTATTTCAATTTAATTATATACCTGAACACCGCATGGGTAAGGTGTTCTATGAACTCTCGAGTTAATGATTCCCCCCCCCCCCCCCCTTTATGGTTGGTATCATTTGAAGATGAGATTACTCTAAGCATTCCACACAAGTTTAACTTATACCTAGTAAATTCAGTTTTACATCATAACAGACTGATTCACACATTTCTGTCATAAAAACATACTTGTTTCATGTGCTGTGCATTCTTGTATTGAAGGATACGTTTAATCTACTTGTTGACTTGACTGTACTTCAACTCTTCTGCTGATTGCATGTGGGCAAACAAGCTCACCATGTGAGTCAGTGTTCATATCCGTTTTCCTTTGGGATATCCTTTGAAGAGACTGTAAGGTTCGTGCTTCTCCGGTTTGGTGAAGGTGGACTTCTACCCACGACCATTTCTTTGTCGTCTGTGGACCTGCGGCTCTCGATTGCTACCTCATCACCCGCATTTGGCGAGGAACCGTGCTCGGTGTGAAACTTCAGTATTTTTTACACCTTAATCAACCCCTCTTCTCATTTGTCTACATCAAATACCATTATTATGTACAATACAGTGTACAGTAGACAATATGTGTTAATAATGATGCCAACGATTGTGAACTATTTCAAGAGATTTCAATAAGCCTCACTTTAAAAAAGTGTCTATTTCAAAATAAAATGGCCGACAATTTATGGTCACTACAACCCTCACATAATGTATAATATTATGGTACCTATAAGGCTGTATCTTGCATATGAAGGTGATCAAACCTCATGTATGTGTAGACAGCACTTGGATACGGATTGTGTTGTTACGATGACTCCATGAGTGTGGCTTCTCCACTGATGCAGTAGCCAGTATCCCCTGTAGATTAGGGCAGAGATTTATAATTTGGCCAGGGTTTCAACACATGATGGTCTACATTGAAAGCTACTGTGAGATCTTTAGCATCCACAAGTGAAAATTAACATATGTGGCAGCTGGTTCAATGTCCCCTCCAAAAGAGAGTGGAATCATTGATGGTATCTGTGAAGCACATACAGTTGGCTGAAATGTGAGTTTATCAAACTTGCACTTTCACCTCCGAACGTTAGGAAGATAAGGCGGCGAGTTGAGAGAGGCTGCCAAAGGGAAGAACATGGTCTCGACCATCATTTCTTCAATAACTGACCACGAATGACTCCCCTTGAGCTTGCTAGCTTAAGAAAATTCCAGCTTTGAGTCGTCTCAGGTTTATTAGCCCCTGTTGGACTTCATCCAAAATGGAGGCTTATGGATTTGTTCTCTATTTTCGTGTCCGTGCGTGCTTGCGTGCATGCTTGCGTGCGTGCGTGTGTGTGTCCACAACCATATCTCGGACATGTCTAGACCGATTTTATTGGTACTTGGCACAAAGACAACACATGATGGCATACATATGCACGTCATTTTTTTTCGACATCAGATCCAATATGGCCGACTGGCGGCCATTTTAGTTGTTAATAAAAAACCCAGGGTCAAACATGTCCTCAACCATTTCTTAGAAATGTATTTACCGATCTTATTGAAGTTACAGATGTAATAGGTTCACATAAAGGTCGGATTTGAATCACGTTTTCATCTTAGCATTCTTGGCAATGTCGTGATGGTGGACGACTCACATGCATTCGCAATAATTACTTGGAATTGTCAAATCCTTGCACGCATGATTAAGTAGTCAAGTCAAATGGTTTGTGTTGGATAAATGTTTTATTGGTTTAAGGTGTTAAAAGCTTGGCACAAAACATGCTTTTGGCAGTGACCACTACATGCCTGACAAATTCCCTCGTGAGGAATTAGTGAAACATTGACCTCTCACCTTCAATAGCAGGGATCCAAGGTATGCAAACTCCTAATGACTGGGATGGTGTGAGAGTTTCTTTCTCTGGGCCTTGGACCGTTTGGATTGAATGTCTCTCTTAGTCGAGAGGTTGTTTGAAAGGTTATTGTTGTCCTGAGAAGAAGTGAATTACTTCCTTAGCTTATTGCTACCACTATAACAAACAGCATGGGTGATTGTTACCCTGTGAGTTCTCAAGTATATAACTACATCGATTTTGGATGTTGGACAAACAGGACTCTCATCGTGGTCATGCCAACTTGGGATCTAATTCGCGGTTGTAGCATCATTGGGCTGTTGCTATAAACCAAGGAGGATTCCAATAGGATAAATGCCACAATCCCACACTTGACTCATAGAAACAATTTTGTTCAAAGCCTTCTACTACAAAAGGTCTTCCTCTCGTAAAGGGGGACCGTTAGGCCAACCATTTTCTCTTCGACTGCTCAGGTGGCCATACATGCATGATGTGTTCATTGGGTGGGGTGGTTAAATGGTAAAAATGAAAATTGAGAAACGGAAGAGAAGGGTAATGGAAGAGAAGGTAAACGGAAGAGAAGGGTGGGCAAAACGTACCCTTTCATCCCCGTATAACCTCGGTCCTGGTTCTGCTATATGTTCAGGATCCTGAACAACCACACCAGAGTGCTCTCAGCCTCATGGTATTGTGGGTAATTTCAAAATAATAATTTTAACGGCACTCGGTAGAGCACATACAAAAACGTAAACTGTTTTGAGCACATACAGTTTACGTTTTGTATCCCACTTATAGGCTGGATCCGGATTCGGACTTTCACCAAAATTTAGTCTACTTGTCCTTGTAAAACACCCAACTGATCCACCAAGCAAATTCGTCTGTAACCTTTTGAGATAGGTAGTTATGAGAGAGGAACGTGCCAACTCCTGGAGCAACCCCCGTTTTCGCCAGACTTGGCCCCTTGTGATTTTTCCTATTCCCAAGCTCAAGGAGTGATCAAGGGACCCGATTTCCTGATGTGGAGGCCACCAAAAGGGCCGTAACGATGGAGCTCCGGAGGATTCTAGAAGAAGCCTTCCGGGGTGCATCGAACGTGGAAGAAGAGGATGGACAAGTGTGTGAGACTGGAGGGAAACTATTTTGAAGGGGACAAGCTGTGATTTCAATATATTTTTGGAAATAAATTTCTGTGAAGTCAGTCCCGTTATTTTTAGACGGACCTCGAATTTATATATATATATATATATATATATATATATATATATATATATATATATATATATATTACTGTATGTAGACTACTCGTAAGTCGTCACCATTGGACCGAGAAAAAGTGATGACTTAGACGTGTGACGACTTAGCATATGCGAACATTCATGACTGTGGGTGAAGGATGAAGTCAAGCGTGGCCTGGACATGTTCGTGTGGAGAGGGCGCAACAATCTCTAAGCCGGCTTGTTACCAAAAGGGACACACAATCCTCGGGCATAGGTGGGGGTTCATTGGCGAGTTGGAAAGTGATCAAGCAAAGATGGAATTCATGAATCAGTTTATCAAAAGTAAAGATAATGAACGACTTTAAGACAACTCATATGCACGTGATGGTATGTCGACAAATTACATGACACACAGTCATCGTGGGATGACTACACTCAATGCCTATTTGTAAGTGAGTGCGGTGATGTTACAAAACAAGCCAATATAAAACCATGATCGGACTTCAACACTAAGCTCGATCGATCCTTTACTCAATCGATCCTTTACATCTTCCAAGGACACACATTTCACACTTACCACCGGCCTCGCGATCTTCTAGACTTGTCCGATATCTTGTCCTTATTCTTCAAGATATCGTTAAATGTCTGCCTTTGATGTCGAACTTTCCAGACTATGGCTGTTTCTTCATCAGTGGGTTTGCCTCGCAAAACTTGATAATGTCGTATTTTTCTTGGTAGGTTTTAGTTGTAAGCTTACGCTTAGTCGCCATCGTCCTCCTGCAGTGCGATCAACGTGTGTACATATCTAAAGTAGAATGACAACTGTTGTCACGACGACCACTGCTTATGACCCCGTCTTGCGTAATACCCAATGCACTACTCAATGCCCAGCTTCACGGCCTAGCCTGCCACACACTGAGCCAGCGACCATCGTGGTCGCTGACTGAGATGAACGCAGCGCAGTTCTAAATAGCCTATCACTAGCGGTGTACACCAATGAGCGCGCATCACGATTCCATGAAATCGGGCTTCTCACGAGGCAGCAGTTCCGTGTGACGAGTAGGCGCGGTTAATTTACTTGAGTTTCCATACGTGGGAATGGACAACATCTGACAACTTAGAGATGACGACTTACAGACGTATTCAAAGGGATTTAACATTAGATAAATTCGGGACTTTTTGACGCTGCCAACCTAGGCGCGAGTGACGAGTTACATGCTGCCAATTACATGAGGGTTTGGATGAGATGAGATGAGCGTAGTCTAATGTATGTATATATATATATATTATGTATATATATTATATAAACATATATATATATATATATTATAGATATATATATATATATATATTAAACATATATATTTTATATATATGTATAAACATATATATTATATATTATATATATATATATATACATTATATATACATATATATATATATACATATATATATATACATATATATATATATATATATACATACAATATATAATACATATATATAATATATATATATATATACATAATATATATATATATTTATATATATTATAATACATATATATATAATATATATATATATAATATACATATATATTAATATATATATATATATATATATTAATTATTATATATATATATATATATATACTATATATATATATATATATTACTATATATATATATATATAATATATTATTATTTATATATATATATATATATATATATATTATATATATATATATATAATATATATATATATTATATTATATATATATATATAATAATAATAACCAGGCGCAGTGGCGTGCGCCTGTAATCCGGCTACTCGGAGGCTTGGGTTGGAGGATCGCTGATCGCTTGAGACGGGGCCCTGTAGTGAGGCCGCGCTATGAGAGGGTGTAGTGGCAGCCGGAATCATGGTGAAACCCAATCCTTATCCCTGTGTCGTAAGAGGCGACCAGGGTTGCGTCAGGAAGGGCATCCGCGTGTAAAACCTTTGCCAAATCAGTATGCGGATCATAACGGATGATCCGCTGTGACAACCCCTAACGGGAGCAGCCGAAAGAAAGAAGAAGAAGAAGAAGATATATTTATATACATAGTGAGAAACTCCTGAAGCTATCCCAAAGACTCAGCTCAGTGGGCTGTCACCGTGTTAGCAGTGAGGTGGTCCCTGGGTTGACAAGGATTTTTTTTCCCACACCAGCCCCATTTGGGAATTTATTCGTGCCACACACACACACACACACACACACACACACACACACACACACACACACACACACACACACACACACACGGTCTCTTGTTCATGTGTGCTAAACATTTTTATCTCTGCCACCGAAAGTCAATCGAGGTTATGTATTCACCCCTGTTTGTTTGTTTGTCTGTCTATTTATCTGTGTTGCAGTAT
>CM068961.1:32250616-32266908 GCA_035128595.1 Eptatretus atami | reverse complement strand
CACTTGGCAAGAGTTTTGCTGATTGTCTGTCTCAAGAAATGAGGTAAAGGTTAATTTGCTGTTTGCCTCTGCTTTTGGATGTCTGACCTGATTGTCCTAAGCTCGCCCCCATCAGTAACAGATGAAGACGGGATAGTTGAATGGGGGTAAGGGCCACCCCTGAATTGCTGCATCTTAGGGTCCAAGCAGCAATGGCTGTGCTAAATCTTGAGAGCAAGCCTCATAGGCTACCATAGGGTTTGGAGAAGGCAAGGCAGGGCCAGGGGAGCACTAGCCCTGTGGCCTGTTTGCAGACTGGCTTGGTTAAAAAAGCTGTCCTTTGACCTAGAGCTGTCTCTGAAACAGGCCAGAGACCTCCTGGTAGTTGCTCAGCCCACTGTGGCTCGAAAGCTGGTGTCAGATTTCCACAGGAATGGCCAGAAGATGTGTAGGGTGCAGGAATGGGCTTAAAGGTCTGCAGATACAATGGTGTTTCCGACATGGCGACTGCCCATTTTGACATGTAGGCATCTGATGGGGATTTTTTTTGTTGGGCAGACTCATGGCTGCAAAGAAAGCGGTTGATTTTAGACCCAAGCCATTCTGTTGAACCCTTCGCTTTCGACGACATAGATTAGATATTTTGCATTAAGTACCAATTGATACCCTTCTGCCATGTGAAGCAACAGAAGCTTGAGATGACATATTAGCACCGATCAAAAATTGTGTACAAGCTCAGGATGTACCTCTGAAATATGAATTTCATGCAAATACAACCAAGAACGTTTCCTTGTGCAGAAACACAAGCAAACGTCCTTGGTTATATTTGAAAGTCGTGGTATATTAGCAAGCACCTTACATAAACCACTGGAACCACATGTGAGATTGGACAGACATCATATTACACATGTTGGATTGTGCACTTATCAGATTGCATGCATGTTGCATTACACGTATGCCAGATTATGCATATGTCACATTACACACATGTCGGATTGCATGCATGTCACATTGCATGCATGTCACATCATGTCACATTACACGCATGTTGCATTACACATTTGTCAGATTACGTGTATGTCGCATTATACATGTCAGATTGCACATGTTGGATTGCATGCATGTCACATTACGTGCATGTCAGATTAGGTGTATGTTGCATTACACACATGTCGGAATGCACGCATGTCACATTACGTGCATGTCAGATTAGGTGTATGTTGCATTACACGCATGTCACATTACGTGCATGTCAGATTAGGTGTATGTTGCATTACACACATGTTGGATTGCATGCATGTCACATTACGTGCATGTCAGATTAGGTGTATGTGTTGCATTACACATGTCGGATTGCACGCATGTCACATTACGTGCATGTCAGATTAGGTGTATGTTGCATTACACACATGTCGGATTGAATGCATGTCACATTACGTGCATGGCAGATTAGGCGTATGTTGCATTACACACATGTCGGATTGCACGCATGTCAGATTCGGTGTATGTTGCATTACACACATGTCGGATTGCACGCATGTCACATTACGTGCATGTCAGATTAGGTGTATGTTTCATTACACACATGTCGGATTGCATGCATGTCACATTACGTGCATGTCAGATTAGGTGTATGTTTCATTACACACATGTTGGATTGCACATGTTGGCTTGCATGCATGTCACATTACGTGCATGTCAGATTAGGTGTATGTTGCATTACACATTTGTCGGATTGCACGCATGTTGCATTACACATATGTCGGATTGTGGGTATATCGGATTACACTTTTGTCGGATTGCACGTTTGTTGGATTACATGCATGCCGATAAAACGTTTTTTTTCTTTGTTTTTTTTTCCACATTTGTTTATCATTGAACAGGTGAACCAAAAATTCACATATGTTACAATACTGTGAAGTTATTGTTAAAGTTCATTTTGCAAGTGGACCTATGGACATGATCTATCATCTTACGTGATGGTGCAAACTTCTAGTCCAAGGGTCCACAATGGCACGGGTCTCCAAGTAACAAGATGGCATTACGACTTTTATATGTTCTCCCTTTCTTCCATCATCTGGTTTTTTTTAAACCCTGTAATATATTTGAACTCATGATAATTTGTTTTTTGAGCCCTGAACTCTGTTTGTTGCAGATACCAAAATGATTAAATATTAAGGCACTATTTTAGAGTGACCAAAGTGAAAGTGAGTCAACCTTGAATCGTGAAAAGCTTCATCTTGGTCAAGAACATCACATTGCTGTGAGATCACCACCAGAGGAGATAATCAGCGTGACTGGATTGTTCACCGTTGCGCTCATTGGGACAGGGGGATTGTGTCGGGATCCAGCTTTGATGGATCTCCAAGCAATGTTACACTCAGCAGACAACTGTCACGTGCCAAGGAACTATCCTGGATCTGTTACAAAGATGGAGGGTCAGGTGTAGATGACACATTAAAACATCAAAATCCAATTTTAGGGAAATGCCATCATTTTCAAAGAAACACATTGTTTTCACAATAGTTAAACTGAAAATGGAGTGCTTGGGAATGGGGTCTCTTCTCCCCCAAAGACCAAATCACCACATTCCCTAACACTCCCTTTTTCCAGGTTATTGTGATTCCCCCCCCCCCCCTTTCCTTTCACTCACCTCTTTTCCTTTGTTAGTTGTCAGTTAGTTTGTTCCTTTTCTGTTTCATCCCCACCTTTCCCTTCCTCTTCTTGCTGCATTTCATTCAGCATGTGTGGGGCTTGTTCACCCCCAGGTGTCCTTCTCCCCCTCACCTTGATCTCACATTCACCTCTACTCTGCTGTTGGTGTTTCCCCCTTTCCATTTTGTTCCCTCTCATTCTGTTCTAACTCTTCCACGAGCCTCGATCATGTATCCCCCCTCCCCCCCCAAAAAAAACAAATAAACATGCATTCAGCTCCTTTCATGTTGTTAAAGATAAAAATGATTATTTTATTATTTCTACATTGATACAAATTTTTTTTGTAATGAGACAGATGATGACGTTGTCTTGTTTTTGAAACGAAGGATTGTTTACAATGTAACTCCTTTTATGGTTTATTGAGAATCATTTTGACGATGTTTTGGTTTATCGATACATCCGTCGATACGGGTCGCCACTCCTGTGTCAGAGTGGTGACCCATCCAGGATTGTGCCCAATCGCCAAGGAGACTGCTTAGGCAGCACCAACGCTCTGCACAGAGTATGGTCCCAACGGATGGATGGATGGATACATCCATGGGATGTCGTGCTGGAACTACAATCATTCTCATGATATTTTCACTTTTATTAACTCTGAAACCAGATTACTGACAATCAATAACTGTAACCAGTTGAGATTAGTAATTTTAGCACCTGTAATCTGATTACAGTTTATCTTATTTTCACAGTGATCACTCTTTGGGGTTAATTATATGATTCTCTAATTTCACCACAATCATACTTCCATTGCCTCTTGTTGACTGTGTGTCTGGCTCGTTATTATATGAAGCGGTATGGGTGCTTGGATACACGCAATATGCTTTGTGAAATATAAAATGATTCTATTTTTATTTTGACGAGTCCATATCATAACTGAAATAAATAATTTCACAAATTGACCGATATCGATCAGTAAGTTCACCCACATAATTATTCTGGTTTCACTTTCCAACCAACCAAATGATTAGCTGTCGATGTACCGAAACCTACAATTTGTATTAAGCAGTACTTTGTGACAAATAAATAAATAAACAAACGGGTAACAAAGTTAAACCAGCAAAAGTAACAAAGAGTGCATGAAAAGACTGTAATTGACCGAGTTGGATCGTGGGCATCCCCTCCACCCCCAGCTCCAAATAGATATGCCCGACATTCCTTTGCACTCCTCGACCTTTCTGTTTTGTGTGAAATCATCTCTTGTTCTTTTGGTCCCAGATGAGCTTCAACTCAGAACAGAGGTCTTCTGTCCATCCATCTGTATGCCTCTATGTCTGTCTATCTCCATCTCTGTGTGTGACTGTATCCGTCTCTATCTCTGTCTCAGTGTGTCTGTCTCCATCTCTGCTTGCTGAGTTATTGTTAATATTGTATGGTTATTCCACTCCCTCCCTACCCCAATTCCCCCCACAATTGTGAACGTGATGCAGATGATAATTGTTAACTCGAACAGCACTCAGTAGAATACTTACCTCCGCCAGGCTGAACAGTTTACGTTTTGTATCCCACTGATGGGCTGGATCTGCATCCGACTCATAACCAAAATATCATCGGCTTGTTCATGTCACCTTTCCAATTCATCCACCAAGTTTAATCATAACTCGTCAACAACTTTTTGAAACATCATGCTGTATCGTTTTTAACCCAATCTCTCAAAGGTGAAGATTCACTTAAACAATTCTAGGATTCGGATCTTCACCAAAATCTAATCAATTGATCCTAGTCACACACCCAACCTGCCCACCAAGTTTCGTCCGAATCCGTCCACAACTTGTTGAGATATTGTGCTCACAAACAGACAGACAAACAGACACGGGGATGAAAACCTAACCTTCGTCCACCTTTGCTGATAGAGGTAATGGAGCTAATATTGCCTGTGCAAGGTGACGGATATTGTGCACCAATGGCCACGAAGCCCTCGTGTTTCTGCTGTGGCATGTGCACATGCAGGTCGGCCTCCAGCGAGCGATTCAATGCGGGGTGTGCATTCGTTCAACAAGTTGATAACATTGAACACATAGCTCAGCCACACAAATTCCAAATTATCCACAAATTCCGAATGCAGGTGGTTGTCGCAAACGATGCTCGGACTTGGAGTGGAATTACGTTACCTTCTCTTTGGAGGGTTGGCGAGCCAAATTGTTCCATCCATCCATCCACTGGGACCATACTCTGCATAGAGCGTTGCCAGTGCTGCCAAAGCAGTCTCCTGGGCTATTGGGCACAATCCTGGACGGGTCACCACTCTGACACAGGATACCAGCAAGCTGGTACTAATTTTGCCGACCTGAGAAGGATGACAGGCTGATTCAACCCCACCTGGCATTAATTCAACAGCCAAGCAGGATTTGAACTCAGAACCCTCGGATCCCAAGCCCACCACTCTAACCATGAAGAAAACACCAGGCAAATTGTTCCGGTCGGTAATAACTGACAGGTAAAGGTAAAAATGCAATTTTTGTTTATTTTTCAGGGAGGTCTCAAGGATGCACTCACTTCACAGAGCTTGTCTGGGTAGCAAGAGATTTCTGTAGAATGACCTCTGAAATTATTTTATTATCTTTAAAGTTTGTTTCCACTTCAGCAACAAACTAACCGCTTGCTTATGAACTGCTGAACCACAAGTGCAATCCACTAGTTTCCTCTTTACGATGAAACACCATACTCAGCCGGATGCACGAGTGCAATGGGGATTCTATAACTCAGTTACAAATGGCCAGGTCAGTGCAGATCTTCATCAATGTCCCTAAACTGAAGAGGTACCGAAGTAGTGTCAAAACGTCTTATGGGTGGAACGGAACATGCACAATAACATTTCTTTTTGTTTTATTTCAAAAAATTTGCCGAGAAGACGCTATTTTACCTTGAAAGCAAAGTCAGCTGACTTCTGTTTAACTTCTGACCTTGCCTTATCTTGCACGTGCCCAATCGTCTTTGGTCACTACCCCTCCTCCAAACAGCCGAGCCACCAACGTTTCCAACTTTAATCGTATCCCGAGGCTCTCGCCTGGAAGGAGGATGAGAGAAAGAGAATGAGAGGAGGACGAAGTGTCAAAAGGACACAGGATACCACCCAAGTATAGAGATGTGGGACTTTGTTGTGACCATTTTGGGAGTGGACCGGCCTCTTTGTCGCCGTGTCCCCGTTGCAGCAATTTTCAACAAAGCCGCATGAGATAGGTTGCACGTGGAAACCTCTTTGATATGTGCCTTTTGGTATCCTAAACAATCTTGTGAAGGTTTTACTCTCTTTTTATCTTGCATTGCATCAACTTCCTGTGTAGACAACACCAGTGAGAGCTCTTTGCTGTGGTGCCGCTGCCAACAGATGACCATTGTGATGTCAATTTGAAGAGACCTTTATTCTTCCAATATATGACTCCTTTTAACCGTCCCTCGAAGCGTGGATTAATGATAATCATTGAATGGATCCTATTCAAGAGTACATTTACCTGTCGTTTTCTCATTTTTATTATGTTATGTAAATGCACACTCAATGTAGCACCTGCTCATCTTGTCTCAATGTGTGGACCCTGCCTTGCTCGTTGTGGACTGGTTCGGCGGGCAGCCTTCCTGTTTGAATGTTTATGTTTACGGTGCTATAAACTGTTTACCCTGGGATTTTAGTCGTGTAATTATCCTGCACTCACTTCAGCATGTCCCGAGGGGAGGCCTTGTTTTCCAAGGCCTTGGTTTGTTCCGGCCCCTTTAGATCCCTCTTGATAAACCCCTTGTCCGGTAGTGTTTCAAGCGAGGTATTTTGTTGTTGTTGTCGTTGTTGGGAAAGCACAAGAGCTTCAAAATGATTGTGAAACAGCTGTTTGTAAGTTTATACTCCCATTGCTTCCAAGAAATTGAGCTAAAAAGACAACGCGCCACCGTGGCAACAACAAACGTAAAAGTTAAAAGCTTTGAATATAAGATTTTCTTTACTGTTCTGCTGCCTGTTTCGTGAAGTTTTTCATTTGTTGCAAATAGATTATTCTGGGTGGCATGTTTCTTGGGATTTGCTAAATAGACTTGTGTGGTTTGGCATTCAATTTAAAGAAAACCAGCCACGGTGGTGTTATGGTTAGAGCGTCTGCTGTGAGGTTGGTGGTTCGAACCCCAACCGAGTCGTGCCAAAGACATAAAAGTAGAACTTGCTACTTCCTTGCTTGATGCTCAGCATTTAAATGGATAGAACACGGATAAACAACCATAGGTCGGTGATAATAGTGCAGGATTTGATGGGCCTCGTGTATGCCTCCTGTGTCGAAGTTACTTGTAAGCGAACTCCTGTTATTATTATAAAAGCTTGACTTCAGATGCCTGACATGTAATGATGGTTTCTGCATCCAAAGAATATGGTGGAGATCCATACTGGTATGATTACTTGAGTTTTCCATGGTCGTGGTCGTGGAGATCCATACCATACCAGCATGATGATTTCTGCTTCCCAAGATTTCGTGGAGGTCCCCATGCTACCATGATGGTTTGTGCTTCCCAAGGTGATGGTAGAGGAGGCACATACTGGCATTCAACTTGTACCTTCCTAGGTGGTGGTTGGTGCACAGAATGACATTATGGATTGTGCTTCTCAAAGTGGTGGTGGTGACATGGTCCCATACTGGCTTGATTGTTGCTGCTTCCAAAGGTGATTATGGTGATTGTGATTGTAGAGGAGCCTGACAAAGCATTTGGCTCACAAGTCATGAAAATTTTCTTGGCTAAGAAACCACCCTGTACAAGTCACCTCTATCATAGTGTGTTAAAATTTCCACTACAAACAGCCACGGAATCGAACCCACACCAATGCGACAAGGCTTTATTAATGCGTTTAGCACCAACCTGCTACATCTGAAGGCAATACCATAGATTGAATTTTACCTCTTTGTCCAGCAGTGGACAGTGTAGATCCGTTTACACATTCTTTTGGCTGGAATTGTCAATTTTTAAGGTTACCAAATGTCATGAGCATGCCGAGATGTTTGCAGACATTGCTAATTGCCAAATCAAAAAGCTGATTAAAATTGCCCTCTACATGCTTGAGGTCGTGATTCTGGATGTAAAAGGAAATCAAACTAGAGATACTGTTACGTTGGAGGGTGTTCGAATTTGGTAGAATGTGAAGTTAGTGTGGTCCGTATCCGTGTGTTCGCCAGGGTTAGAACATTTTTTGTAATCAGGGACCTGTTAGGGTGAAGTTGTCCTCTATGTATGCTGTAAGAGGCAGTATAGTTGACATAGGGGTTGGATAGGAAAGTGTAATTTGTACATATCCCCTCTGTAAAAACGGACAAGGTAAGGAAAGGGGGTGGATTTGGATGTCGGTGGTCCATATGTGGGCCAATTAAACCCCCTTCTGAGTATGCTCTGAGTACAAGGAGTCCAGCATGGTACCGGCTATCACAAGGACCCCAAGGGTGCGATGCCATTGGGTTGCAAGGTGTTGTGTCATTAGTTTGGATGGCGCTAATAGCAACACCCCATCGACTTGATGTCACTGTGGCGATGTGCACATCATTGGCCGGTGCGGAGGCAGGAACGAAGAGGCGTGGGGAGTGGCCATGGGGGAGGGGATAACAGCCATGCACTGATTATTGGCTTTCTCTGTCTTTGTAGTCCTGGCAGTGAGTTTGGTCGTTGCTCTCTTCGCAGTCAGGCCTCTTGAAGAAGTTCAATCACTCCAAGACTTGGGTCTCACTATCAGCCATGATCTTTCTTGGCAAACCACATTTCGAAGTTTGTCTCAAAAACCAGTCATCAACTTGGCATCCTCCATAGTGCAAAGTCATTTCTTCACACACCTGAACTCTTATCCACCTACGAGGTCTTCAACAACACTCAATGTAGCACTGTTCTCCCCTCTGGGCTGATATCTCTGCCTCACACCTTGCTCGGCTTTATTGCATGGAGATCAAGGCCTTCAAGATTATTGGAATCTCCTGTGACGAAGCTGAGTCGATCACTTTCCCATCACAGACCGGTTGGTGTCTGTCTTCAACTGTCTCCTTTCTTTTCTCTGTATGTGATTTTACGTAAAAAGGTGTGTACGTGATTTCCCCTCCCACCCCACACTCCCTAGGTTTTAGTATGGCACACTCGGTCTACCACCAACAGACTTCTGCTGCAACTTCCAAAATCCAGAATCACTACTCTCCTCTACTCAGTCATTCCTTTTTCCTTTTTTTCCTGCCTGTGGAACCACCTTCCACATTCTCTTCAATCTCATTTTTCCCCTCTCGGTGTTCAAGTCGGCTCTTCATCACCATCTGAGGATGCTTTTTTCATTTCAGATCACTGCACCCCTCCATCCAAAACCATGATCTTTTCTACTCCAGTTAACACTCTTACCCCCCCCCCCAAGCCCACCTCTAACCAAACTTCCAGCTTTTCCTTCCTGAGAGTTTGCTTCTGTATACATCTCGTTGCTTCCTTCCCACCTTGACTTCCTTTGTCGGAGTGGCGACCCTTCCAGAATTGTGCTCCCTAGTCAATGAAACTGCCTTGGCAGCCCTATGCACCTGACAGTGTGAGACAGAGTATCCATCCACCCATCCATTAACATTAGAGCTCAGGTGGTAGCATGTTCACTTCTCAGCTATTTATTCCCTCTGGGGTCACTTCCTACTAAAACTTCCTTCCTGCTGCGGTTCAAGCAGGGTGTGGTGCATTTCAGAGCCTCCATTATTCAGACTGGGGACGTGAATCTGGCTGTGACGTCTGCATTAAAACGGTAATCTTTAGAAACCACATCGGTTTCATCAAGACAGTGCTCCTTTTCACACAAACAGTGCCGTCTTGGAATTATCGCACATAGTTTCCTGGACGTCTGATATCCTTTTGAGGAAGATTGATCGGATGGCCCCCAGGATCACCTGATTTGTCTCCATTGGACATTCTCTTGTCGGGCCAGATGAAAGCAAGAGTTCCACAACGGACTTCAAATTGTGGAAGGAGTTGGATAAGTCATCCAAAAACTTTTCGCACTTCAGAGAATGACAAAGTAATTATTTTCGGCCCATTAATAATGGGGACAAGGGTTCAGTTTAAATGGATCATTCGATGTCTTTGTGATATAGTTAAGAACCTTTTACCTTTTATTTATTTATATTTGGACTGGACTAATCAAGTTCACAACAGCTGTTGGTCAGTGACTCATGAGAAGACATATTAACGCAGTAGTTTTATGAAATAATTTCCACGTTTGTTTTGGGGAAACTTTTCAAAGCTTGGAAGAACATTGTAGTCTTGTAAGTGAAATGAGAACTTTTATATTTGAACAAATTGCTGTAGACGTCATAAATCGGACGGAGCACTACGCCGCAATTCTCCATAACAAGTGATCTTGTTTATCCATATTTACAGAGTATCCTTGCCGAGCCAGCTGGTGCCACAAGTCTGGGACATTTTGCCTTTTGGGTTCCATTATGTCCATGATCATGCATGTTCGCCAATTGGCAGGATCTCGAGTACTCCTCATGTCTGGGGTATGTCTGGCTCATTGAGGAGCTCGTGCACATATATCGCATGCAAGACAATAATATTAGTCAACAATACTGTACTTTGTTTATTTATTTATTTATTTACGTGAACTACATGTTCAAGGACATTGATAGACAATGAACAGAACACATAGTGTATGGGATTTCAATGCTGGTCCCACATTGTAACACTAACAGGCATGGTTAACACTGTTCTTCTCTTCTTCGTCTTTTTGGCTTTTTCCTATTTTCTACGATTCTTGCGAAAATTTATTTATTTATTTTTAAATTGCTTATTTGTTTCAACAGTATTGGAGAAGTTGTGCTTTTGAGAAACTTTTAAGTAACTTTTATGACTACTGGAAACTTTGTTTTCTCATCTTCTCATGGGAAGTTGAACAATTAATGACATTGTTGCATGGTTCTAATTAGACAAATCCGCTAAAGCTAATTCCATGTGACACCTACCAGGCTGCTTGCCTTGTTATTTCCATAGCAGACACGGTGGTGAGGCGTGTACTTGCCCGAGGAAAGTACAACCTTCTGTTTTATAGCAAACAGTAAAAATACACTCATTTCGAATCGTGAAACTTTCGAAAGCGCACAAATGTTTTATCTATAAATATTCATCTGAAGCTTGAGGAGTGCTTAAATTGCATGCAGAGCAAAGGCAGTAGAAGACATCGCCTGTCTGTGTACGTTTGAATGGACTATAAGGACAATGGACAAACACTGCAAGTAAAAGGTATTTGAACCTGAGTCCCCCACATTGTAAGGCCAGGGGTTCATATGGGACCCCTAACAGGCCAGTAATGGTTTGACCATAATTTTTTCCATTCCATTAGGCTTCAACTAAATCTTAAAGATTTTACAACAAAAATTTTACCACGCTTCTGTGGCTTGGCATGTTTCGAGCATTTAATTCCCTTTTGCTGTTGCTCCAGACTTGCGAAAGGGTGCGTCGCTGTTTTGTGATTTTGCTCCATCGAGTGATTCTGATCGTTGGAAAATACCGAGTGAGTTCATAATTTTAAAATGGATTCGCATCAGGCTGCTTGTTTGGGGACGATTGGTTGCTACTATCACTGTTTTTCGCTCATATTCTGGCCAAAATGACCCTTTCCTTTCGGAGCAATCACGTGGCCGCCAGTTGATAGAATGATCAACGAAAGCGGATGTTTGGTGAAAATGAGACGTTTTATACATCTGATGTAAAATTCATTAATCCAACACATTTACTTTTTATTAATATACTGCTTGTTGAAACGAGTTATTTTTATATATATATATATATATGTAATATTATATATATATATATATATTATATATATATAGTATATATATATATATATATATATATATATATATATGTAGATATATATCTTCTTCTTCTTCTTCTTTCGGCTGCTCCCGTTAGGGGTCGCCACGGCGGATTATCCGTTATGATCCGCATAATGACTTGGCACAGGTTTTACGCCGGATGCCCTTCCTGACGCAACCCTGGTCGCCTCTTATGACACAGGGCTATGGTACACCTATTCTAACCGGGGCATACACCGGGCCCCGTACACTGGTACTCACTTCGCCGACCTCGGAAGGATGACAGGCTGAGTCAACCTCCTGGTGTGTATTAATTCAAGCGGCCAACGGGGCTTGAACTCAGGACCTTTTGGATCCCAAGCCGCTACCCTAACCACTACGCCAACACCAGGCTATATATATATATATATATATATATATATATATATATATATTATATATATATATATAATATATTATATATTATATATATATATATAACTATAACAAAATGTGTTGATTTTCAGATGTCATTTCAGAAGCTTCCAGTTTATAGCACAGAGCATCAGTTTAAACCTCAAAATAATTATGTTGAAAGCTGATTTCTATCTAACACCATGGAGTGAAGTCCCCAACAATCCCACTTGAGGAAATCTCAGAATCCAAAATGGCCACCGTCACAATTTGTGAATATCAGGAAAACGCTAAAAAAGGAGCCATAACTATTTTATTACTATTCATAAGAAGATGCTTTTGGGGTCTCGACCCAGGTTTGGGGGTGTGAGGAATTCAAAGGAACCCTAAGAATTTCAATTTGAGGATGATATTTGCAGTATAATTTGGAAATTCAAGCAAAATATCTTCAATTATGGCAGACACAATATGGAAGGTGTAACATACCCATACCATACCATAGATCAGCAGAATCGTTTTCAGAATCATCAATGGGACAGACATTGGTGCATGTTTGCTGAATACATGTAGAGAACATGGGGGTGCAGAATATGCCTGCCATGCAGCAACTTCGTTTCTTCCCACAGCCTCCCTTGTACCCACATTATACCATGCGTAGTACATCATTAGGTGCTACTGTCAGTTAGTGTCCACTGGAAATAGCATTCCATCTCTGAATTGCCATCCACACTCAGTGGGAGACAACTCATTGTCTGACCATTGTTGCACTGTTATGTATGCTGAAGTTGAAGGCAAGCTTTCTAGTTGGAACCCGGCAGAGGAGACAAGTAGGTTCTGTTGACTCGCCTCATGTACCATAATTATGTAATGATGCTTGTCTGGAGAGGTACAGCAAACTTCCCCATAAACTTTAGGAGAAATAGCTCACATCGCATACAACTTCACCATGAGTCGAGCCCGGCTGAGAAAATGAATTAAGCACCTCCTAACCCCACCAGTCCTCCTCTCCACTATCAAAAATGGCCCATGCCTTCTTTTTCCCCCATGTTGTATCGGGCTGAAACCATGTCGCAACCGGTAATGGCATGTATGAACATAAGATGGGCCTTTACTGTGGAAATGATGGATTGCTGGATTTCCTGAATGCTGTAGACAGATATTGGGTCAAATCCGAAGAGCATATGCAGGTCCATACCAGCTGTGACCTGCGCAGTAAGCATGACCAACAAATCAGTGTCAGTGACTACGACCACAGCAGGTCTGGTTTGATCATCTGCTGCAGTTGTCATTGCAGTTTGAGAACTAAGATAATCAGCATCTGTCGTGCTCCGCTTGCTCGCCACACAATTGCCTTCAAAATTGGTGACAAGTTTAGTGAGGAGCCTTACTTTATTCTTTCCATTTGCCAAGAAAGCTTTTTAAGAGGTGGTTGGCATCATACTAAGCTCCAAGATGATGTCTGTAGAGGCATTCTGGGTTGCTCGGCA
Organism: Eptatretus atami; assembly: GCA_035128595.1. Lineage (NCBI taxonomy): Eukaryota > Metazoa > Chordata > Myxini > Myxiniformes > Myxinidae > Eptatretus > Eptatretus atami. Next base: position 32,253,551 of record CM068961.1, on the reverse strand, counting down.
CTGCTGCTTTGCTGCTTTGGTGGATATTGTGCAACCATATCCATCAAAAACGATCATGGCTTCAAGGACATAATTGTTGAGGACATGGCCACTTACGTGTCGCTCATCTGGTCATATGTGGTGTCATTGAGCCAATGCACGCTCTGCAAAAGGTGACCTCCATCACGGATGAATTGGGCGTTCTGGACATTCCAAAAGAGCATTCACCTTTGATTTCAAGATCTTCTCGAAGAAACTTTTGCTGTTCTTGTCCATTATCCGTTTGTCAAATATGGTTGGAGGCTGCCTCCTGAACTCAAAGCACAGGTACCCCTGCATCTCGGTTTTGTGCTTCATTACACATGTCACATGCATGAAATGGAGACTGGTGTTGTCCTGCACTTCCTGTCCACAGACCAATACTTGGAATTTTTGCACTGCTAATAGAGGTTTTTTTTTATCTTTGCTGGTGGTTTTGGAGAGGGGCAGGAAGGGTTGGGGGGGGGGGGTGGAGTGGAAATTCTACATATATATATATATATATATTATATATATATATATATACATATATAATATATATATATATATATATTGTTCGGATTTTAGAATCCGGTCTGATGAATGCATCCACACATCCATGTCCTCAGACAGTTATTACCTTCAACGCATGTTCAGATTACCCCATCCCCATGTCGAATGGGATCTTAAATGTGATGCGTTAGAAGGTAAAGAATAGATCCCCTCTCTTATGGGAAGCTTTTTCTTTACGACAGACACGTTTACACACATTTCTTTCGCGAGCTCTGAAGCCCGCCCTTATATTTCCTCAGCAACATTCTTTCGCGAGCTCTGAAGCCCGCCCTCACTTTTCCTCAGCAACAATCTTTTGCGAGCTCCGATGCCTGCCTTTTTTGAGAGCGCACGGGTCGTCATGGTAACCGTGCCCAAGTGGGGCGGGGATAGCTTAGGGCGAACTGCACCCGCGGAGATGGCCCACAGATATAAAACGAATGGAGGTCCGTTCTGAGGCAAGAGGGAAGCGGAGGCGAAAGAAAGCGGGGCAAAAGAAAGCCAGGGAGGGAGAAGATAACGAGAAGTAAGCGTGAGAAGCCGGTGTAAGCGCGCAAAAGAGGAGAAGAAAGCGAGTGTGTGGTGCGCGTGTGGGTGTCTGACCAGTGCCAACAACGAGACAATTCGTCCTTCCCAGTGCTTGGACAAGCGAGCGTGCAGTCGCCGACGGACCGTGTGGGTCACTGGACATCACCAGTTTCGTGAAGTGTGAGGAACTGCCCGTGTCGCAGCACCAGGGTCTAAACCCGCGACAGACGATCTCGGTGCCCTCCAGATGTCGATTGGCATTCAAGGCTGTTCTTGAGAGGTGCACGGCAAGGCTGGTGCTGGCGACGGACGTGACACGCACGCAACATTTCAGGACGTTTTCACTTCACGGAACGACTTTCTGGGTGAGCGAGACGATTCTTCCCCCCCCCCCCCCCCCGAATGATCTGTTGGTACCCATGACTGTGTTTAGCTTAAAGTAAGTCAACCCCCCGATAAGCCATCTGCTCTTATCTCTTTCCTGGCATTTGATTGATTTTGCTTTGAAATTTCCAATTTATTTACGCCAGAAAATAAAAAGTTCTTTTTATTTATTTTATATTAATAAATCATTGTCGATTTCCAAACTCATCCGTGTTTGTCCTTTCCTTCCATGTCTAGCATTGTCCAAACCGAGATAGACTGGGAGGTAATTACCACAGATTTGACCAAAAATCGTCGGCACGCACCAGCGGTTAAAACGGCTCGGCCGCCATAATTAAAATCTAATCGAGATAACATTGGTGCTTTGCCGAGGGCACGCTCCCCGCTCAGGTAACCACGTGACCCCTAGTTAAACGGATAATTAGACGGTGGACATGGAACTCGTGGTTGACTGGGTGCATTTCGTGGTTTTTAAAACAACCACCGTACCATAACGTTAATTGTGAGCGGTGGCCCAGGTCCGCTCTACCAGGACAACGGGGATTATCCCCCTGAGTGACAAACTGGTGTCTCGTACCTGTGGCCGCAACAAATTATATGTCATTTTGCACTGCTCCAGATGGTTAAGGGTATTACAAGTCCACACCCTTTACAGTGCAGTATTCGTGGCCCCACATTTTCTCCTGCATTGGGGTTTTGAATTATGCATCGAGAGGTATTTTGAATTAAACATTGAATTAAGGAAATAACAACGCCCCCCCCCCCACCCCCAAACCACTCCCCCGAGGAGTGGTTGCTTCTCGTGTCGAGTAATCCACTGGCACATCTGCACAAAATTTCAATATCCCTGTCCCAGAAAACTCATGGGAACATGAACCAAAAGCAATAATTGAAAACAAGGACATAATGCCCATGTACGACCTGATGATCCCATTGAGTGTGAAGATAGAAAACTCAACACTGTGACCAGACATATAGTACTTAGTTACAAAAAGGAAAAGGAGGCATTGCTAATTGAGATGTCGGTACCCAGAGATTTTGGCCTAAACTGTGCAAAAATCAAGAAAATGACCAAGTACCAAGATCTCAATAATGTAGTGAAAAGATCTTGGAAGCTGAAAAGCACCAAAATTGTCCCAGTGATAATTGGAACAATAGGAGGAATGATAAAGAAGAACCTTACACAGATCCTACAAACCATCCCTGGGAACATTACCACAAACTAAATGCAGTTGGAAACTGTCCGGGGCTCAGTGTCCATCCTCAAAAGAGCCCTCGGAACAAAACTTTGCAACAGTAAAACTTCACGGCTTAGCCCATGAATCGTGACCCCCCCTTACCAAAAACAGAGGTAGGTACTTCCAGTTCCACCTTCTGAAACCCGCATATGGAGATAACAACACACGCACACACATATACTGGTGAAGGCCCTGTCACACCTTGACGATTTAGCCAGCAATGGCAACGTATAAAA
>CM068961.1:32223459-32234565 GCA_035128595.1 Eptatretus atami | reverse complement strand
AGACCTCCATATACCCTCGTAATCGTTTTACCAGCCGCTGTTAAAACCTCCATATAACCTCGTGACCGTTTTAGCAGCCGCTGTTCAAACCTCCATATACCCTCATAGCCGTTTTACCAGCCACTTGATTCAAACCTCTATATACCCTTGTAGCCATTTTACCAGCCGCTATTCAGACCTCCATATACCCTCGTAATCGTTTACCAGCCGCTATTCAAAACCTCAATATAACCTCGCGACCGTTTTAACAGCCGCTGTTCAAACCTCCATATACCCCCGTAGCCGTTTTACCAGCCGCTATTCAAACCTCCATATACTCTCGCGACCGTTTTACCAGCCGCTGTTCAAACCTCCATATACCCCTGTAGCCGTTTTACCATCCGCTATTCAAACCTCCATATACTCTCGCGACCGTTTTACCAGCCGCTGTTCAAACCTCCATATACCCCGTAGCCGTTTTACACATCCGCTATTCAGACCTCCATATACCCCACGACCGTTTTACCAGCCGCTATTCAAACCTCCATATACCCCACCGACCTTTTACCAGCCGCTATTCAAACCTCCATATACCTCGCGACCATTTTACCAGCCCTGTTCAAACCTCCATATACCCCGTAGCCGTTTTACCAGCAGCTATTCAAACCTCCATATACCTTCGCGACCGTTTTACCAGCCGCTATTTCAAACCTCCATATACCCCGTAGCCGTTTTACCAGCCGCTATTCAAACCTCCATATAACCTCGTAGCCGTTTTACCAGCCGCTATTCAAACCTCCATATACTCTCGCGACCGTTTTACCAGCCGCTATTCAAACCTCCATATACCCCCACGACCGTTTTACCAGCCGCTGTTCAAACCTCCATATACCTTCGCGACCGTTTTACCAGCCGCTGTTCAAACCTCCATATACCCCCGTAGCTGTTTTGCCAGCCGCTATTCAAACCTCCATATACCTTCGCGACCGTTTTACCAGCCGCTATTTCAAACCTCCATATACCCCCACGACCGTTTTACCAGCCGCTATTCAAACCTCCATATACCTTCGCGACCGTTTTACCAGCCGCTGTTCAAACCTCCATATACCCCCGTAGCCGTTTTACCAGCCGCTGTTCAAACCTCCATATACCCTCACGCCCGTTTTACCAGCCGCTATTCAAACCTTCATATACCCACGACCGTTTACCAGCCGCTATTCAAACCTCCATATACCCCACGACCGTTTTACCAGCCGCTATTCAAACCTCCATATACCCTCACGACCGTTTTACCAGCCGCTATTCAAACCTCCATATACCCTCACGACCGTTTTACCAGCCGCTATTCAAACCTCCATATACCCCCACGACCGTTTTACCAGCCGCTATTCAAACCTCCATATACCCTCACGACCGTTTTACCAGCCGCTATTCAAACCTCCATATACCCCACGACTGTTTTACCAGCCGCTATTCAAACCTCCATATACCTTCGCGACCGTTTTACCAGCCGCTGTTCAAACCTCCATATACCCCCGTAGCCGTTTTACCAGCCGCTATTCAAACCTCCATATACCCCACGACCGTTTTACCAGCCGCTATTCAAACCTCCATATCCCCACGACCGTTTTACCAGCCGCTATTCAAACCTCCATATACCTTCGCGACCGTTTTACCAGCCGCTGTTCAAACTCCATATACCCGTAGCCGTTTTACCAGCCGCTGTTCAAACCTCATATACCCTCACGACCGTTTTACCAGCCGCTATTCAAACCTCCATATACCCCCACGACCGTTTTACCAGCCGCTGTTCAAACCTCCATATACCCCGTAGCCGTTTTACCAGCCGCTGTTCAAACCTCCATATACCCTCACGACCGTTTTACCAGCCGCTATTCAAACCTCCATATACCCCACGACCGTTTTACCAGCCGCTGTTCAAACCTCCATATACCCCCGTAGCCGTTTTACCAGCCGCTGTTCAAACCTCCATATACCCCCGTAGCCGTTTTACCAGCCGCTATTCAAACTCCATATACCCCCGTAGCCGTTTTACCAGCCGCTATTCAAACCTCCATATACCCCCACGACCGTTTTACCAGCCACTGTTCAAACCTCCATATACCCCCGTAGCCGTTTTACCAGCCGCTGTTCAAACCTCCATATACTCTCGCGACCGTTTTACCAGCCGCTGATCAAACCTTCATATACTCCCGCGACCGTTTTACCAGCCGCTATTCAAACCTCCATATACTCTCGTAATCGTTTTACCAGCCGCTGTTAAAACCTCCATATAACCTCGTGACCGTTTTAGCAGCCGCTGTTCAAACCTCCATATACCCTCATAGCCGTTTTACCAGCCACTGTTCAAACCTCTATATACCCTTGTAGCCATTTTACCAGCCGCTATTCAGACCTCGATATACCCTCGTAATCGTTTTACCAGCCGCTGTTAAAACCTCCATATAACCTCGTGACCGTTTTAGCAGCCGCTGTTCAAACCTCCATATACCCTCATAGCCGTTTTACCAGCCACTGTTCAAACCTCTATATACCCTTGTAGCCATTTTACCAGCCGCTATTCAGACCTCCATATACCCTCGTAATCGTTTTACCAGCCGCTATTCAAACCTCAATATAACCTCGCGACCGTTTTAACAGCCGCTGTTCAAACTCCATATACCCCCGTAGCCGTTTTACCAGCCGCTATTCAAACCTCCATATACTCTCGCGACCGTTTTACCAGCCGCTGTTCAAACCTCCATATACCCTGTAGCCGTTTTACCATCCGCTATTCAAACCTCCATATACTCTCGCGACCGTTTTACCAGCCGCTGTTCAAACCTCCATATACCCCCGTAGCCGTTTTACCATCCGCTATTCAGACCTCCATATACCCCCACGACCGTTTACCAGCCGCTATTCAAACCTCCATATACCCCCACGACCGTTTTACCAGCCGCTATTCAAACCTCCATATACCTTCGCGACCATTTTACCAGCGCCTGTTCAAACCTCCATATACCCCCGTAGCCGTTTTACCAGCCGCTATTCAAACCTCCATATACCTTCGCGACCGTTTTACCAGCCGCTATTCAAACTCCATATACCCCCGTAGCCGTTTTACCAGCCGCTATTCAAACCTCCATATAACCTCGTAGCCGTTTTACCAGCCGCTATTCAAACCTCCATATACCTTCGCGACCGTTTTACCAGCCGCTATTCAAACCTCCATATACCCCCACGACCGTTTTACCAGCCGCTGTTCAAACCTCCATATACCTTCGCGACCGTTTTACCAGCCGCTGTTCAAACCTCCATATACCCCCGTAGCTGTTTTGCCAGCCGCTATTCAAACCTCCATATACCTTCGCGACCGTTTTACCAGCCGCTATTCAAACCTCCATATACCCCCACGACCGTTTTACCAGCCGCTATTCAAACCTCCATATACCTTCGCGACCGTTTTACCAGCGCTGTTCAAACCTCCATATACCCCCGTAGCCGTTTTACCAGCCGCTGTTCAAACCTCCATATACCCTCACGCCCGTTTTACCAGCCGCTATTTCAAACCTTCATATACCCCCACGACCGTTTTACCAGCCGCTATTCAAACCTCCATATACCCCCACGACCGTTTTACCAGCCGCTATTCAAACCTCCATATACCCTCACGACCGTTTTACCAGCCGCTATTCAAACCTCCATATACCCTCACGACCGTTTTACCAGCCGCTATTCAAACCTCCATATACCCCACGACCGTTTTACCAGCCGCTATTCAAACCTCCATATACCCTCACGACCGTTTTACCAGCCGCTATTCAAACCTCCATATACCCCCACGACCGTTTTACCAGCCGCTATTCAAACCTCCATATACCTTCGCGACCGTTTTACCAGCCGCTGTTCAAACCTCCATATACCCCCGTAGCCGTTTTACCAGCCGCTATTCAAACCTCCATATACCCCCACGACCGTTTTACCAGCCGCTATTCAAACCTCCATATACCCCACGACCGTTTTACCAGCCGCTATTCAAACCTCCATATACCTTCGCGACCGTTTTACCAGCCGCTGTTCAAACCTCCATATACCCCCGTAGCCGTTTTACCAGCCGCTGTTCAAACCTCCATATACCCTCACGACCGTTTTACCAGCCGCTATTCAAACCTCCATATACCCCACGACCGTTTTACCAGCCGCTGTTCAAACCTCCATATACCCCCGTAGCCGTTTTACCAGCCGCTGTTCAAACCTCCATATACCCTCACGACCGTTTTACCAGCCGCTATTCAAACCTCCATATACCCCCACGACCGTTTTACCAGCCGCTGTTCAAACCTCCATATACCCCCGTAGCCGTTTTACCAGCCGCTGTTCAAACCTCCATATACCCCCGTAGCCGTTTTACCAGCCGCTATTCAACCTCCATATACCCCCGTAGCCGTTTTACCAGCCGCTATTCAAACCTCCATATACCCCCACGACCGTTTTACCAGCCACTGTTCAAACCTCCATATACCCCCGTAGCCGTTTTACCAGCCGCTGTTCAAACCTCCATATACTCTCGCGACCGTTTTACCAGCCGCTGTTCAAACCTCCATATACCCCCGTAGCCGTTTTACCAGCCGCTATTTCAAAAACTCCATATACCCCCGTAGCCGTTTTACCAGCCGCTATTCAAACCTCCATATACCCCACGACCGTTTTACCAGCCACTGTTCAAACCTCCATATACTCTCCGCGACCGTTTTACCAGCCACTGTTCAAACCTCCAATACTCTCGCGACCGTTTTACCAGCCGCTATTCAAACCTCCTATACCCCCACGACCGTTTTACCAGCCACTGTTCAAACCTCCATATACTCTCGCGACCGTTTTACCAGCCGCTGTTCAAACCTCCATATACCCCGTAGCCGTTTTACCAGCCGCTGTTCAAACCTCCATATACCTTCGCGACCGTTTTACCAGCCGCTATTCAAACCTCCATATACCCACGACCGTTTTACCAGCCACTGTTCAAACCTCCATATACTCTCGCGACCGTTTTACCAGCCGCTATTCAAACCTCCATATACCCCACGACCGTTTTACCAGCCACTGTTCAAACCTCCATATACTCTCGCCGACCGTTTTACCAGCCACTGTTCAAACCTCCATATACTCTCGCCGACCGTTTTACCAGCCGCTATTTCAAACCTCCATATACCCCACGGACCGTTTTACCAGCCACTGTTCAAACCTCCATATACTCTCGCGACCGTTTTACCAGCCGCGTTCAAACCTCCATATACCCCCGTAGCCGTTTTACCAGCCGCTGTTCAAACCTCCATATACTCTCGCGACCGTTTTACCAGCCGCTGTTCAAACCTTCATATACCTGAGTGGCCAGATTTTTCTCCAGGGAGCCCAGGGTTGAGGAGCCAAAAGTCCAAGGAGCTCAGGGTTCAAAGGGTTAAAGCCATTCACAAATTGTCCTTGATCTTGGGCATTTAACTGATCCGTTCTCCATCAACAGTTCATCTTATCTATTCTTAGTCATTCCAGTAAGAACTTTTCTTATCGATATCCAGTCTCTGCAGTTCATTTTCTAATCTTCCTGCTCTTTGATCATTCCCCCAATTAACTCCGCCACCGAAGGTGAAGGAGGTTATGTTTTCACCCCTTTCTGTCTGTTTGTCTGTCTGTGTACAGGAGATCTCAAAAAGTTGTGAACGGATCCGGATGAAATTTTGTGGACAGATTCTGTGTGTCACAAGAAAGAATTGATTAGATTTTGGTGAAGATCCAAATCCGCATCCGACTACTATAATAATTTTAAGTGATTCTTCACCATTGAGAGATAGGGCCAAAAATGATATACGAGTATAGCATGATATCTCAAAAAGTTGTGGATGGATTCGGACGAAACTTGGTGGACACGTTGGGTGTGTCGCAAGGAAGGATTTATTTGATTTTGGTGAAGATACGAATCCGGATCTGGATACGAGAATTATTTAATTTTAAAAGTAATTCTTCACCTTTGAGAGAAAGGGCCAAAAACGATATAGTACTGTATTGCATGACATTTCAAAAATGTAGTGGGCCCAACATGTTCTCGTGGATCAGGCATTACGTGGCGGAGGTATGCGCTCTACCGAGTGCCCTTCTAGTTTTTGGCATGTATTTGTTGGTGTTTTGTTTTCTAAGTTTCTCCTTTGTCTTATTTGATATTGCTGAGTTGTTTGCTGTTTTTTTCTTTATTTCAGGTTATATTTTTTTATCGTACTAGTTATTGGTGATTCCGAACAAGGTGAGTTAGGGATGAGGGTTTTGGCTTACCTTCTGTGTACTTACATACAAAATGTATCCCATAGTTTGTTGAGATTTTATTTGAAATCAGCGGCCAATCCCACATTAGTTATTCAATAACTCTGATTAGTCTCTGCGAGGTCATTGTCTCCTTTTCTTCTCTTGGTACACACCAAACCTGTCCACCAAGTTTCGTATAATCTTGGTACGCACTTTGTGGAATGTTTTGTGAGCAGAAAGAAGTTTCCTGGTTTTGATATCCAGTTGGTTGATTTCTCCTTGTGGGCATTTCATTATCGTCCAGATGTGTTGGAACTCTGGCACTACGAGCTGGATTGTCGCTTTGAATTTGTTTCTTGTGGATAGGTATGCTTCCGTGGTGAGCCATGGTCTGTATAAATATATTCCTTACCAATTGCACTGTGAGTTTCTCTTCGGACACTTTCTGCGGCCTCCAGAAGTTTTGCTGTCGTCCAGCTGCAGCACTTCCCAGATATTTTGCTTTTTATAAGGGATTTTAAGCCCACATTTCATTTCTTGCAATTACTCCTGGATGTCACATTGTATTTTGCAAAAGTTTTGTCCATGATTACTCACCGACCGAACAAATACCTTTACCTTTTAGTATTTGCCTTAAGCTATCGAGCTGTCAGGATAGCTTTGAGGCAGTGTCACTCACCTTAAAGCTATCTAGCCTGTGTTTGAATCCCGATCCATCTATAAACAGTCACCCTGGTGTTTTGCATGCAGAGTAAGGCAGCAATGTGTGCGCCATCTATGAAGAGGATGTCAAACTGGAGGATCCCTTTTTCCAGCACTGTTCGTTGGTGGAAGTTAAATATCCCTCTTGTATCTTACTTGAGGAGTCGATGAGTTTATCACCGGCACCCTAAACAAATTGCAGATTACTGCCATGACTGAAAACCGGGGAGGCAATTCAAACTGGCCAGCGGAATTAAAACACTCAACATAACCTTTGCCAAAAGACTGCTTTGGCAGTGCCAACGCTCTGTATCAAGTATGGTACGTTGACGCTGATGATTGGTCCAGTAGGGTGATCAATATATTAAAATTCGTCAACAATGAGACCTCTGCTGTGGTTCATTACTAACATATGGCATGAGACGTCCACTGCTTGCTTCAGGAATCGTATTATTTTTCTTCCCAAAGTTCATGATGTTGGCATCACGATATTAAAAGATCTTCATCCTTCACATATGCAACTCTGTTTGAGAGAATTACATGCACAGACGAGACAGGTGGTTGTCAAAATTGTTTCAGAAGATGTAAGGCCGCACATGATGCAGGGCAATGTTTGGTTGCTGGGTGGAGTTTGTTACTGCCTTGTTGCTGGAAGTCAATAATTTGCTGGTTGGCATGAGAAATTATTTATTTTTTGAATTGTGAAGTTATAGCTACTGTTATTTTGCTGATAACTGTGATCTCATATTATCCTGAGTGTAACCAAACAAATATTTTTCATTTCATCTTAAAATAATCTCACTTTATGAATACCAAGTAAACATTTAATAATTTGGCATATATTAAGGGTTTGCTTTGTTTCAATAATGAATGAGTTCCTGGGGCTCTGGGCGGCATCTCCTGGGGCCGGGCGGGTTCCGTGGAAAAGATCCCACCCGCTCCCTCTGTTCATGCCGCCGTCAATGCTTATATGTTTGGCAACAGCAGAGAACTCATTTTGTTAGTAGTTATTGGGCACAAAGAAATCCTACAACGAATTACAACTGCACAAATAAATCATATTTGTGCAGTTGTAATTTGTTGTACAATTGGTTCAAGTCAGTTGCCAATTGCCATGTTGATCGATCATCAAGGGCTGATTATTCTTCTACAGGTTTCCGGGTGATTACCTGGATGCCCATGAACAAAGCCGTTTTGAGTTGTTTTAATAATAAGATGATTGATTTTTTTTTTCATGTTAAATGGTGTTTCGAACCAACACTTGTATGTATTATTGTTATATAGCTTTTGAGTTTTTATTTCAGTGTAAAGAGTTCAGGAAATGACAGACATTTCTCCAGGAAGGCTGATGGTGGAATTTACATTTGGATGTTCTGCTTCTTGATGGACGTTCTAGGTTTGTCTCCATTCACAATTGAATCAATATAGCTGGCATACATCCTGGGCATTCCTTTGATGCCTTAAAAAAAAAATTTGTGGTTGATGTGACACCCATTCTGTTGCATAAAGCACAAAGCTCTGAAAGGTGAAAACAATTGGACAAGCTCAGAAACAAAGCAACTCCGTACTATTGACAAAATGGGAAAAATGGGCTTATTGGGGCAGAATGAGTTATTCTCAATGCCATGTGAGTTGCTACTCTGTGCCACTTACCAGAAGTGTCCAATGTTTTTTTGTTGTTCTTTTTTTAACTTGCACAGACCAAATATATCATTCTGAGATTTTGCACCGATAACAAATTGCACAGGACAATGTTTCTCTAGACTGTAGCAAGGGCACTGAGGTAACAGGGGTGACAAGCCACTCTGTTGTGCTAGGAGTCGACGAAATACATCGACATCCTTCAACAAAATTGCCAGTTCGAAAAGTCTAATTTACTGCCTAACAACATGGATACATGGTAAACTATAACGGCACTCAGTAGAGTCCATACCTCCATCAGGCTGAACAGTTTAGGTTTTGTATCCCACGGATAGGCCGGATCTCCTGAAACAAAACCTAATCGGCTTGTTCTTGTCACCTACCCAACTCATCTTCCAAGTTTTGTCATAATCCGTCCACAACTTTTTGAAACATCGTGCTATATATCGTTTTTGGCCCTATCTTTCAATGATGAAAAATCACTGAAAATTTTGAAAATTTCTCATGTCTGAATCGTCACCAAAATCGAAACAATTAGTCCTAGTCACATACCCAACTGTTCAACCAAGTCTCATCCGAATCCAAGCATAACTTTTTGAGATATCGTGCTCCACAACATATCGTTTTTGGCCCGCCATCACTCAATGGTGAAGAATCACTTTAAAAAATTCTCGTATCCGGACCTGGATCATCACCAAAATCGAATCAATTTGTCTTTGTGACACCCTATCTGTACATCAAATTTCGTCCGAATCTGTCTGAAACTTTTTAAGATGGCTTTTGGCCCTATCTCTCAATGGTGAAGAAACATTTTTTTAAATTTTCGTATCAGGATTTGGATCTGAATCAAAATCTAATCAATTCGTCCTTCTCACACATCCAACCTGTTCACAAAGTTTCCTCTGAATCCGTTCATAACTTTTTGTGATATCCTGCTCAGAGACAGATAGTCAGGGGTGAACCCAAAACCTCCGTACACCTTCGGTGGTGGAGGTAATCAATGTATCAAATGTATCTAAACAACAAAGAGGAGGTCAACAAGAAATTCCAAGAAGCAATGACAACCTGTCCAGAATTCTCACTGTCAGACCACTTTTCCCTTAAGGAACTGAATGTGGGCTAACAAGGGTAAAGCTTCCGGAAAAGACGGCATCCCGTCGGATTTTCTCTACCACCTTGGCTCACTGGCAAGACAATGGCTTTTCACACTCTTCTCAACTGTGATTGAGACTGGCCACGTGTCAAAGAACCACCCTCTCCCACCCCACCCTTCGCCATCCGGCGGGATGCATCAACACCTGGTGTGGTAATTTTAAAAGCAATAATCCAGATCTTTCTAGCCACAGAGACCTGAAAGATGTCCCATTTTTCCACATGATCTCCCAAAACCCTTTCTGGTATTGAGCTCAGCACCTCATACTCCACAACACCCAATAATCTTGGAGGAAAGTGTGGGCTGAAAACACCATTTCCAACAAATACATAGTTCCTAGCCGAACAATTCAACAACACGGTTTCAATCTTCTGAGGAACATTTGGTCAACCCTCAACAGGATAAGGACTGGACATGGCCAATGTGGCCACATGATTGCAAGTTGTGCCTCAAAACCTTGCCTGGCTCCGAATGTAGAAACCCTGACCAAACCATGGAGCACATCGTAACATCCTGTCCCCGACACAAGTTTCAGGGTGACAATTTGGAGTTAACCTCTCTCTCGAGCAGGGCATTGGACTGGTTAGGGCACTTGCAACTAAAACTGTGACGATAGCTTCTGCTCAGCCAAACAAACGAAGAAGCTGAGAAGTCAATACATGTATACAAGTAGATGACCCGGTTCCACTGGGCTGGTGTGAGGGAATTTGTTCCCAATTGAGTGTGCAATATTTAATAAGTTTGCTAGGATGTCCTCTGACAGCATAATAGCAGGGATCCACGTAAATTCCATCAATGTAAAATATGACGAAGTCTCCAACCACCCCGCCCCCTACCCCAGAACCAAGTCCTCAACCCCAAGTCTTCAAAATAAAACCCTTCCCAACCCATTTTCTAAGTCTGCATAATATCACATGCAGAGCTGGATTAAGGTGGGGGCACAAGAGGCATGCCCCCCCCCCCTAGTCTTTGGGCCCCGGAAAAAAATTATACGTTTAAATGAACCATAGTTATGCTCTTTCGGACATTACTCTAGTATTTTCTATAACAAAAACATTAAAGTTGAAATACATGTGCATTACTAAATGGAATACATATATATATATATAATATATATATATAATATATATAATGCAGCCTATGGTTGCATCATTGCTGGGAGCACAGCTGTGCCACTCATGCAGTTTTGCCGCCCTGTTTCCAATAAACTGGTACTCATTTTGCCGACCTCAGAAGGATGACAGGTGGAGTCAACCCACCTCGTGTTATTTAACAGCACTACAGGGACTCAAACTCAAGACCCTAAGATCTTAAGCCATCCAACTTAACCGTTAAAC
>CM068961.1:32110487-32143537 GCA_035128595.1 Eptatretus atami | reverse complement strand
AATGCACAATTGTTATGCTAAGTTGCCCCACTATATGGTCTGTTTACTTGATTGAATTTAATGATGATAAGGGTCACAAGTATACTTTAACCGTTATTGATTTGAGGTCAAGATATGCGTGGGTTGTTCCTTTGAAAAACTGGAAGGGCACTCGGTAGAGCGCATACCTCGGCCACGTAATGCCTGATCCACGAGAACATATCTGAAAGGCGGAAACATTCTTCTTTGAAATCAATGGTCAGGAAAGCATTTAAATCTCTGGGTACCAACTAGGATTCTTCCAGCAAAGTGTTCAACATCATCCAACAATTCACTTGAACTTTACTGCAGCAACACAAGGTAGGCAATGTGATCGACCGATGATACCAATACCAAATGTTCACATGATGAAGAGGGGATATTGAATCTGGCCAGGTGCCACCATGTGAAGACACTCTTCTGCAGCGACACCCTTCGAGAAACTATCAGTCTGCCATCTGGAAATGGAGCCTCGAATTCCCCTGAAATCTAGATCACAATTAAGGACTGGTTGTGAATGGAGTTCGTTATCAAATGGGTGACAGGTTCTCCTGTCCATGAAGCCGTCCTTGGTCAATATCATGCAGGTGTGCTCTTGCTAGCCATTGGACTGCACTTGTATTTGAAGGTCTAAATGCACAACAGCTGCAAGTTGCCATCCTACTCCAACATCGAGAGGAGGATGGATGAAGAGCCACACCAGAATGCAGATATATTTAATGACTGTTTTTTTTCTCTCTCCTCTCTCTCTCTCTCTCTCCTCTCTCTCTCTCTCTCTCTCTCTCTCTCTCCTCTCTCTCTTCTGTAAACCCAAGAAATATTGTGGCATATGATATGATTAGGACACTTTATTAAATGTGAATTCTCGCACTGATTGCATCGAGATTATGGATCTACATAAGTAAACCTTTCATACTGAGGGACAAGGCCCATTCATTTTGGTTTTACACCAAATAAGTTGTTAAACAAGCGTTTGAATGTGAAAGTATACTTTTTGCGAGATATCAATCTACTTTTCTTCAAACGTGCACAATATGTAATAACAAATTAGGGATTGATAGGACTCATATGCTCTGCATCAAATACTACCAGAGTAAATGACGAATGTATTTATACTTCTATGCTAACTATCAGTGCGTTAGCTCAATAAGCTGACTATAACGGAGGCTCTTAATAATCTCTTAATCAGATTAGTCTATCAATTCATCTTGTGACTATCAAAATTTGCGCATTTTATAGGCGGGCATTTACATGGGTTGAGTGCCTAAAGAGGTGGATGAGGTAGGAGGGATGACGAATGTAGAGGAGATGGGGTAGGAGAGATACAGTGACAGAGTACGACTGATAAAATGAATGACGATTGTGGCAGTGAGCGTTTGACACACAGATACAATATTAGTTTTTAATATTTGCGTGATTGCGTGTGAGGGGCATCAAAAAGTCTTGTCATATATAACGAACTAAACAGTGTTAAACTGGATGCACTCCTCTGCCATTTAAGGCAGTTTCAACATTGAGTTCAGGGATGTTGGCAATATTTGAGGATGTGAATTCGTTTGGTCTCCCAGTTCTTACCAGACTGCTCGATATGAGGAATTAAAGCCATTGGGTATTTTCTGATGCGAAAATCTTCAATGCCTATGACACACGGTGCTTTAAAAATTTGTATCATTTGACAGGAGCGCAGGCTTAATTCCTTACCTATGGTAAGCGTAAATGATAATTGTACGAGCGGCGATTTTATTGAGTGTGTTTGTGGTTGTATGTACTAGATTGCTTCTGATTTGCCACAACTAACTTATTCCTTAATTCGTCGCTACAGTTTTTCACCATGCTCCGCTTAGAACAGGAGATTACTATAGCGATAGTGGCATATCCCAAGATGGTAACTAGTATGACTGAGTGGGTGTTTTTTTTCTTGTTATTTAAATATGTTGCTGGGTGAGTTTTGCGGGGAGGCGGGAGGAGGGTTTCTTGACAGGAATTGCGTGGCAATCACTGCAGTGTCGATATGTATACGCCACCGTCTTCCAGTGGGGGAAGATGGTGGTATACACAAGTTCTCCTGCGAGTATATCAGTCCAGCATTACTTAAGCCGTTTTCGTACCTAGTGCAGTAGGCTATTTTGCTCGTACTTCATATTAGCGATGTTAGGTATCGTGCTTTATGGCTTGTCTACATAAGCAGTAACTTCCGGTGATATTTTGTTGTTTTGGATTGTTTATTTGTTGCATCATCATCTGATGCGTCGCTCTTGCGCGAATACGAAGTCTAGTTGGGCTTAACATAAGGAACAGGGCGTCTAAAGAATTGCTTTCCTGCTGCTGATGATCTATGTGATAAGGATCGCCAATAGTGTCAAGAAGAATGTTTCGGCTTTCCATGGGTAGTATATCTTCTGCCACGTTGCTAAATAATTTTGATAGCTCAAGAGTAATACGTCATGAAGAGAAACTCACACATTTGTCTTGTGGAAACAAAAGGCACGTGCAAATTGAACCTTCGTTGGCATCAATACACATATTGTAGTGGCATCCAAATGGACAAGGATACAATTCCTTATGGTTTCTCTGTCTTGAGCTTGACTGATGACTTAGGACAGAAACAAGAGCGAGTTGTTGGCTTTATTGTGCTGCATTGATCGTCAAAAGCAGATGTCGGTAATATATAATCTACACAACAAAATTACGCATTTAATGCCTCGAGGGATTTATATCCTGAAACACACTATTTAACTACGATCTACTGACTTATGCTGTAGAAACGGGAACTCTTGATGGGCTAGACTCTGGCAGTATTATAGCAGATTGTATCGAGCTATAGTAAGCCTGAGATATTTATTGTTCTCTTTTATTCTGTGAATGTAAGGTCAACACAATTGCGTCAGGTTGGCTGGCATAAGCTGGAAATAGTCTCGTCACATGAATCCTATCAGATGGTAATATGTAGACATTCAGAGTCTCTGTATAGTCAAATATTAGCTTACACTTGGGCATCTTTGTCCCTAATATGATGGACACTAAATTCTATAGATCGTGGCTCGTGGATCTCTTGCCGTAATGTCAGATTGATCACGTGCGCTCTGAGGAATCAGACTCATCAGAACTCACACAGCTCAAGACTCGCATCTCAAGTCGCACTTAGGGTGCATATTAAAATGTGTTTCGGAAACAGTTGTACACAGACCATAATGGGCCAATTGTAGTGTCACCCTTAGATTGATTGTTTGAAGAGTCCAACAGCTGCTTCTGTTCTGTCTCAAAATGCAATTGTCACTCAAGTGTTATATTGATGTTTTTTTTTCCATTTGTTTTGCATTGGCAGGAATTTGTTGATAAACTTCTATTGAAACCTATTGTAGACTCGTCTTACGAGACCATCGCGCATGTGTAACGAGGCCTGCCTGAGAGCTGGCCAGGCATGCAAGATTGACCTGCTGTTTTTGTCTACCTTTTTGCCTTCGAAAAGCAAAGTTTGTCATCCTGGACAGCTCTGGTGAAACTCCAGCCCAAGCTCTGCAGCACTCACTGTGTTTGAGAAAGGACGAGATGACAGACAGGACTGGATGTAGACGATTGTCCTTGGCTGGATTTCCTTGTCCAATAACAGTGGCTGCCAACTTGAAAAAGACCCGATAACAGACGTTGCAGAAGCCTTTTCGTGTCTTGAGCTTCAAGTACAAAGAGGAATGTCATGCACGCTGCATAAAGATGTTAAAAGAATATGATCATTGTCACAGAGGGCAGCTTCAGAGAAATATGTCAATTACTTAGCTTAACAGCCCTACAATAGGTCTCTGTGAGTTTGGAATTGTCACAAAAGCCGAGAGCATCAGAACATGCAACACAGAATCTTCTTCTCTAGTCCCAAGCACAAAGGCTTAATGGTCAAGTTGATAGACTACGGTGAGAGATCTCATCTTTCCTCGCTATACCACGGCCTGCTGTTCTGGACAGACATAAAGCGATACCGGCTGGCACGGTATTCCATTGGATTGATGAATCATTTTAGTGTCTCTATCTCATTTTGCCTATCTCTGTACAAGAACCTTAATTTACTTTGATATATCTGATATTTCGGGCAAGATGACATTGCATTCCTGGATTATTTTTCTTTAATTTGTTTATTTTCCTTTCTTTCTTTTTTTCCTTTTCATTGCCATTGCCCATGTGTCATTGCTATTCATCATTTAACTATTTCTCGCCTGAACTCATTTACTTAGAAATGTATTTCCAATGATCTGGGTGCCAATGTGATCTTTCTTACTTATCACAATTTGTTTCTCAAGTGTTGAACGACGTTAACACACAAGCAAAGTAAGTCTACAGTGGCAATTGCAGTGGTCGCAGACTCTACTCAATTTTTCTGACCCAGACACAGACTTGGAAACTTGATTAGGGATGTAGAATCCAAATAGGTAAATGATGATTTTTTTAATTATTATATATAATATATATATTTATATATATATGTTGAGGCTCGTATAAGAGGTTGTTGATGTTTTGGATAAAACAGTCGACGTGCCTTCAGATTATTCCTCCTTAAAAACATCCACAAGGAAATTGGTTGTGCATTGTTTCCATGTTGTAATTGCTTATTTTGATGCAATTTCCAATCTCTTTCCACCAATACATCTACAACTAGGGTCACCTATTTCGGCGACCCCAAAAAATCTTCGATTTTGCAAGTAACAGACAGAAAGGGGTGAAAACATAACCTCCTTCACCTTCGGTGGGTGGAGGTAATAAAAGAGGTCATAGTGTTGGGTTTGCGTTCAAACAGCTCTTTCATAAAAAGCGAAAGGAAGCCAAAGGAATTATTGCCTGATGAGGGAAAACAGTATGACAACAGAACATCTCAAGAATTCTCTTAAAGATAATATTACATTATACAGCACTTTTAATGAAGGGAAAGCTGTCATCATCAAGCATTTCAATCACACTTTGAAAGAAAGACTACATAAAAGATAACTGAACTGGGACGTCAGAAATGGGTTTATATTCAATATATTATAGATAAATATTATAACATGCTCCATTCCTCGATCAAATCAAAACCATCAGAGACATTTACAAAATACGTATATCAAAAAACACAGATTAACCTGAGAAACCCAAAACTTAAAGTTGGTGATATTGTTGAAATTTGTCTGCTGGAGAACAATTAATAAAATCTGCTTCAATGTCCTTCAGATCTCGTGTGCATATCTACTGGGGCAGCTGCACCACCTGGGGGTTCTGTTGATCTCTTGACCAGAATTTCCAGGAACATAGACTTCAAAAGGGTACAGGTTTTTATTTCACCATCAAGAAGCTGAACTTGAAATTTTTCAATGAGATGAAAAAGAAAACAGTCAAGGTAAGGGTATGAGAAAAGAGATAATCTTGAAAGCTGACTCCTGTGTTTGGGACCATGATTCTCATTGCTCAAAACGTAAAACTGGACAGGAGGGATGTTCCGTCACCCGCTAGGCCCTTACCTTGGGTTCTGACGATTGGTGATGGCACAATGAAGAAAACCAAGAAAGCCATTCTAGTGAAACACCTGGAGAGCAAAGTGTCACCTGCTAAGAGGACCCCTCACCTATGTGCTGCACATACTGATGCCATGGGACTCCTTCAGAAACCCCATGGAGGAATGCTTCATGCTGCCAATAGAAACAACATAATCGATGTATGCAGAGACCAGTCAATCAAGGCTGCAGAGTGTGAGCCATGGTTCAGAAGATGGCATAATTTTCATTCAAATAAGACCAGGCCACAAAATGAAAACTTAGAGGCATCTGGCATGCATAGAGTAAGAACAAGTTGACAAAGTTTCCTGCAGAAAGCTGGAAAGAAGCAGAGAAGAAGAGAAAAGCATGGTGACAAAACCATTTTCATTTCGTTACTCACGAAGGTTGCCAAAAGATTAATGATCTCAAGTCTAACTGTGAAGAGGAAGATACACATTTATTTCTGCAGGTGAAGCATGCTGCAGGGGCTGACAGGGTGGCCTTGAGGTGTGCACACTCGCCTCTAAGCTGTCTAGCCTGGGTTTGATTCCCGACCCAGCTATAAACTGTCATTCCGGTGTTTCACAGGCAGGATGATTCATCAATGTGTGTGCCGTCCTTCAGAGGGACGATAAACGGGAGTCCCATCTGCCAGCATTCGTTGGTGCACGTTAAAGGAACCACGATGTCCTTCGTGAAAAGGAGGCGAGCTATCGCCCCCACCATGGCCAAATTCCTGCCCTAACTAGTCGAACGTCAGGCCTGGTCAACTGGTTCATGAAGAATCAGGCCAAGCTTCCCCCGGCCGACCCCACGAGAAAGGTGGGACAATGGTGGCCATTAAAAGAAGAAGTGAAGTATGCTGCAGAAGACTGCCGTGCTCTGATTTGTGTAGCAGATGATACAGATGTGTCCACAATTTGCCTTGCCCTCAGAACAAACATCAAAATCTCCGTCATGGCACCAAAATTCCAGTCCGACGTTGTTGATGCCACAAAAATGGTTGCAGCATTAGGAACAGATGTGTGGACTGCACTGTTGGTAATTTGTTCACTTATTTATAGAAGCGAGGCTCATGGAAGAGCATGACAGTGGGACAGACATCAAGGGAATGAATGAACAGAATAAGAGCAAAGGAATGAGGGTGGGGTGGGGGATGGGAGGGGGGTGAATACTGAAGCTGGCAAGTAAGATCGTGTGGTTAGGAAGGACAATGGGGTAATAAATATCAAGGGACATAATTGGTGGTGAAAAGATTTGGTGGTGCACTGCTTGTTTGAAGCCCTGGAGGGAAGAGTGAGACAGAACAGCCTCTGGAATGTGGTTCAATAGATGGGAGAAGTGTAAAATAATAGAGTTGAGGCATACCATCATCCTGGACTTTCAAAGTTTAACCAGGATGGGGTTACTGTAAGAATGCATATATCCTGGAATTGCTGGGGATGGTCAGAGGACTGTGAGAGCAGAGTGAGTAATGTTGTAGAAGAGGCAGTAAAAAAAAACAACAGACCACCAACCTGCCTGCAATGGCAACATATCTTGTGCTTTGGCCTCATCATGGGAGAGTCCAACAATTTTGAGAGCTTTTGATTCCACATTAGACTAGCTGTGATTCTTTCAGAACTGAGGCTGGTCAGGGAAATCTGAAAGCCGGAAACATTCTTCTTTGAAAATCAAATGGTCAGGAAAGCATTTAAATCTCTGGGTACCAACTAGGATCTTCCCAGCAAAGTGTTCAACATCATCCAACAATTCACTTGTAAACTTTACTGCAGCAACACAAAGGTAGGCAATGTGATCGACCGATGATACCAATACCAAATGTTCCATGATAGAAGAGGGGATATTGAATCTGGCCAGGTGCCACCATGTGAAGACACTCTTCTGCAGCACACCCTTCGAGAAACTATCAGTCTGCCATCTGGAAATGGAGCCTCGAATTCCCCTGAAATTCTAGATCACAATTAAGGACATGGTTGTGAATGGAGTCTCGTTATCAAATGGGTGACAGGTTCTCCTGTCCATGAAGCCGTCCTTGGTCAAATATCATGCAGGTGTGCTCTTGCTAGCCATTGGACTGCACTTGTATTTTGAATGGTCTTAAATGCACAACAGCCTGCAAGTTGCCATCCTACTCCAACATCGAGGAGGAGGATGATGAAGAGCCACACCAGAATGCAGATATATTTAATGACTGTTTTTTTCTCTCTCTCTCTCTCTCTCTCTCTCTCTCTCTCTCTCTCTCTCTCTCTCTCTCTCTCTCTCTCTCTCTCTTTCTGTAAACCCACAAGAAATATTTGTGGCATATGAATATGATTAGACACTTTTAAATGTGAACTCTCAGCACTTGCATGCATATTTTTCATAGTAAACTTTCATACTGAGACAAGGCCTACCAAAAATGGTAAAAAGTGTGAATTTGGAAGATAATTTCTTCAAAACGTGAACAATATGTAAAACAAAAAGGAATTGATGGTTAACTCGCATCACAATATCCAAGTACACGAATAATTAATTATTCTTCTATCAGGTTGCCAATCAAATAAACAGCTATATCTATACTCATCATACTTGACTGTTCAAAATTTTCTGCGCATTAAACCCATTACATTGTTGAGTGCTAAAATGTGTAGCAGTGGATCCATTGAAGATGGGTAATACATACAGTACCACTATAAATATGCAATTGGTCACTGGCTTTGACACCAATACAAGTGTTTTATTGCGGACCCGAGGCATCAAAAAGCTGCATATAACGAACAAACAGTGTTAAATGGAGCACCTCCCTTCCATTAGAGCATTTACATTGAATCAGATGTGGCAATAAATGTGAATTGTTGCTCCCAGCTTGCCTGCTCGATGACGGAAGAAGCCATTGGTATTTTGGCAAACTTCATCCTTACCCGGTTACAATGTCATACGGACCCAGGCAACTTCCTAGTCCGTACTGTAATTGACGGACCGGTGTTTATTTGAGTGTGTGTGTTTTTGTTTGTTTGCCGCACTACTACTCCTACAGTTCCGGCCCGATTACATCCAGAATTACTACAGATAATCAGCATGACCCCAATTAATGTATAGGGGTGTTTTTTATTTTTTAATCTTTGCTGGTGGTTTTGGGGGAGGCGGGAGGGTTGACGGAATTTCTCCATATGAATGTGTATCGTATAGCACCGCCTCCAGGTGGGGGAGGGTATTACAAGTCCCCGCCATTTACAGTCCAGCATTCCTAGCCCCACGTTTTCCAGTGCAGTGAGGTGTTTTGAATTATAAGCAGCAGGTATGTTTTTGCTTCATGCATGTAACCCGTGTTTGTTTTTTTGTTTTTTTGCCTCTACAGAGCTGTCACTTGCCTACACACCGCCCAAATAAAGGAATGCGTCAGAAGAACCTGTTGCATGCTTGGAACAAGATCGCCAATAGGCTGGGTACTCTGCCAGTTCCTATAATTTTTGATACAAAGAAACGCATGAAAGCCAAAATTAAGCAGGAAAATGCCTCATCATAAAATTGTGTGAGCCATAATGGAAAGCATAATTCTTGCTCTTCTATGAGCCTTGACTGATGCAAAAAAAACAAAAGGACTTTTTTGGCTTATTTGCTGCAATATCTCAAAAGCAATTGCACAAAAAACTACACAACAAACAAAATACGCATATGCAAGATTTTATACTGAACCCCATTTACTAGACTATGTATGGTGAAGGGCAACCAATTGTGGGCTAGATCCCAGTTTCTGAGATGTATTGAATTGAGTGAACTTTTTTCTTTTTTTTGTAAAGATGGCCCCCAAAATGGTAGTTTGCTGGCAATGTGGAATGTCCGTCACATGACTCCATACAATATAGACATCAGGCTGTCTGCAAATCATAGCGGCATTTTGCCCCTCCATTTGGAAGTCAAATCATGTCTGGCTCGTGGACTATCCGTAAAGGCAGAGTGATACGGGTCTGCAATAGACCATGAGATCCAGTCAAACATCTCAGTTTAGGTGAAAAAGAGTTGAAAGATTGTACACAGAACATAATTGGGATTTGTGTTACATGTGTGAAGAGTCCAACAGCCCTGTTCTGTGTCTCAAAATGCAATTGTCACTTCAAGTGTATCATTTGATGTTTTTTTTTTCCATTTGTTTTGCATTTGGGCAGGAATTTGTTGATAAACTTCTATTGAAACCTATTGTAGACTCGTCTTACGAGACCATCGCGCATGGTGTAACGAGGCCTGCCTGAGAGCTGGCCAGGCATGCAAGATTGACCTGCTGTCTTTGTCTACCTTTTTGCCTTCGAAAAGCAAAGTTTGTCATCCTGGACAGCTCTGGTGAAACTCCAGCCCAAGCTCTGCAGCACTCACTGTGTTTGAGAAAGGACGAGATGACAGACAGGACTGGATGTAGACGATTGTCCTTGGCTGGATTTCCTTGTCCAATAACAGTGGCTGCCAACTTGAAAAAGACCCGATAACAGACGTTGCAGAAGGCCTTTTCGTGTTCTGAGCTTCAAGTACAAAGAGGAATGTCATGCACGCTGCATAAAGATGTTAAAAGAATATGATCATTGTCACAGAGGGCAGCTTCAGAGAAAATATGTCAATTACTTAGCTTAACAGCCCTACAATAGGTCTCTGTGAGTTTGGAATTGTCACAAAAGCCGAGAGCATCAGAACATGCAACACAGAATCTTCTTCTCTAGTCCCAAGCACAAAGGCTTAATGGTCAAGTTGATAGACTACGGTGAGAGATCTCATCTTTCCTCGCTATACCACGGCCTGCTGTTCTGGACAGACATAAAGCGATACCGGCTGGCACGGATATTCCATTGGATTGATGAATCATTTTAGTTGTCTCTATCTCATTTTGCCTATCTCTGTACAAGAGACCTTAATTTACTTTGATATATCTGATATTTCGGGCAAGATGACATTGCATTCCTGGATTATTTTTCTTTAATTTGTTTATTTTCCTTTCTTTCTTTTTTTCCTTTTCATTGCCATTGCCCATGTGTCATTGCTATTCATCATTATAACTATTTCTCGCCTGAACTCATTTACTTAGCAAATGTATTTCCAATGATCTGGGTGCCAATGTGATCTTTCTTACTTATCACAATTTGTTTTCTCAAGTGTTGAACGACGTTAACACACAAGCAAAGTAAGTCTACAGTGGCAATTGCAGTGGTCGCAGACTC
Organism: Eptatretus atami; assembly: GCA_035128595.1. Taxonomy (NCBI): domain Eukaryota; kingdom Metazoa; phylum Chordata; class Myxini; order Myxiniformes; family Myxinidae; genus Eptatretus; species Eptatretus atami. Next base: position 32,132,838 of record CM068961.1, on the reverse strand, counting down.
TACTCAATTTTTCTTGACCCAGACACAGACTTGGAAACTTGATTAGGGATGTAGAATCCAAATAGGTAAATGATGATTTTTTTTAATTATTATATATACATATATATAATATATATATATATAATGTTGAGGCTCGTATAAGAGGTTGTTGATGTTTTGGATAAAACAGTCGACGTGCCTTCAGATTATTCCTCCTTAAAAACATCCACAAGGACAAATTGGTTGTGCCATTGTTTCCATGTTGTAATTGACTTATTTTGATGCATTTTCCCAATCTCTTTCCACCAATACATGCTACAACTAGAAGGGCACTCAGTAGAGCGCATACCTCTGCCACGCAATGCTTGATCCAGTGGAACATATTGGGCCCAGTAATTTTTTGAGATATTGTGCTATATATCGGTAACCCTATCTCTCGATGGTGAAGAATTTAAAAATGATCGGATCCGGATCGTCACCAAAATTCAATCAATTCTTCCATGTCACACACTCAAGGTGTCCACCAAGTTTCGGCCGAATCCATCCACAACTTTTTGAGATATCATGCTATATATCGTTTTTGGCCCCATCTCTCATTAGTGAAGGATCACTTAAAAATTGTAGTAGCCAGATCTGCATCTTAACGAAAATTCAATCAGTTTGTCCTTGTCACACTCCCAAACTGTCCACCAAATTTCATCCGAATCCATCCACAACTTTTTGAGATGTCCTGCACACAATCAAACAAACAGACAGGGGTGAAAACATAACCTCCTTCCACCTTACAGTGGTCGAGGTAGTTATAGCATTCGACATGACACTTTGAAAATGGTAATGGTGGTTGTGGATGGTGTTGCAGAAATGGTGTGGAGATCATGTTGGTAAAACTTAGAGTGAGGTTTACATATCGAGTGGAAGTAAGTTTTCTTTAGATAAAGTTGTCCAATCTATATCTTCTGCTCAGTGTGTTCATGACATGGACGACAGCCCTTGAGGCAACGACCCTTGATTGTATATTTGATGCAATGTGACTTGAATATATTTGTCTGGAGAGTGTCTCCAACATAATGTTTATGCATCCAGTCAAAACCATTACATTGTGAAAGAATACAGATGAGGTGCAACCATTTTGGTTGGCCTGTTTGACATTTCCATCCGAATACATAACACAGGATGCTGAGTTTTCAGGTTCACATCCATATATATAATTGGGTGATTTGTCCATCATCTACTAATGTCTTTGTAATTCACTTAAAAGCCCAATGATGTCTTCTAATGTCGTTGGTCTGATTGTGAGATATGTACAAGTTCCACCATGAGCAATAGATCATGGTAAAACAAATCTGTAAGGTCAGTTGGTATTATGCTCACCTAAAATTGTCTGGTGCAAAGTGTGATTCATCATGAGGTTTGTGCAAGTTCTGATTCAGGATGAGGTTGGTGCAAGGTCTGATTCATAATGAGGTTTTTGCCAGGTGTCAGTTTTTGCCAGGTGTCGGTTTTTGCCAGGTGTCTAATTTATCCAGCTGTCATATGTGTATTTCCACTGTGAATGTCAAAGATGCCACTATCTTTCAAACAGAGGAAGCCATGTTGTGCCTGTAGCTTGGTGCAATCTCATTCCTGAGGCAAACATGCATACAAGGGGCATTTACAAAGTTTATGAATGAGACAGTCGCAAATGTCCAAGGAACGTCAACTTTTTTTTAATTTTCAACTTATTACTATGCAGTATGTGTAATTAGTAAATTTAAATCTTGTTTTATGCTTTATCTGAACAAACAATGTTCTGAACAAAAAGTTCTCCCCCAAAGAAGCAGGAACTAGTTTTCAATTAGACTGCAGAAGATGGCAAAAAGCAAGAGATGGATTTTCCACCTGAGATGAAGGTTGTTATCAAGCTTTTCAGTGTGCTGTCTGGTCATTTGTAATTTTAATTATTACTAGGTACCAGCAAAGGTACCCGGCATTGCTGGCAATGCCAGGTACCTCCTTCCACCCCTTCCCTTCCCTCATACCACCCGCACCCCTCCCTCCTCCACATCCTCCCACCTCACCCCTCCAAACTCCACCTCACCCCTTTCCACTCCTTCCTCCCACCACACCCCTCCATCTGGACTCACCCACCACTGCTTCCCCTCCTCCTTCCACCCACCACTCCCTCCAAACTCCCACCCCCCTATCCCTCCAGAATCTCACCCCTCCTTCTGGACTTCCACTCCACCTTCCCTCCCTCCGGGGCTTCCACAAATAAAATTATTTTACTTTTTTTTTGCCCGTGAATTAACACCAACGTAGCACAGGTAACCAAACTGCATACTTAATACCAAGTCATTCACATCAACTTAGCACGTTGCGTACTCGGCACTACCACATCTTGAAAAGACGTTGTGTGAACACTGTCGGGATGTACTGCAGGTGTCTCAAAATACCACCTATCGCAGAAAAATCCCACCTGTCGTTTCACTGACTTTGGAGAAGGATGGATCTTCATCTTTTTAAGTTTTATGGCGTTTTCAGAGCCGCAAGGCTGTATATACACCACGTGCTCAGATATAATAGCGGTGAACGAAGGAGCCGTGAGGTAATCTATAATACTATATGAATTTCCCGCTCTCTTTTAAAAAATCTCACAACTGCCTTGTGGAGTCAGGAATGCTTCTGGTTCAAGTGGTCGAAATTGTTCGGCAGATCTGACACGCCAATCCCCACCTCTTTCATAAACCTTGAAAGACCCAATCTGGGTCCATCGTGTAGAGGGAATTTCAAAAACAGAAGGTTCAAATCTTCGGGTTTCCGACAAATATCGCAAGTCCCAGTCGAGTGACACCTTATCCTGTGGAGGTATGAATTAAGACGACACTGCAGAATGAAGGATTCTTGCTTAAATAAATACACTTCATTATATGAATCGCTAATTTCTTTCAATTTTCAGATTTCACTCTAGATTTCGACAAATATTTAGTCCACAAGATCCGGTCCTCAAATCCGAAGCAAGATTTCAAATATATACTTTAATTAGTCCGTGAGAGGTCATCGTTCCAAGGCAAAGCATTTTTGAGCAGGCCATACAAAATGGCGGCACCAAGATGGTGCACCGCCATTTTAGTAAGCCTTATTTTGTTTTATCGTGATGAGCACCCCCTAAATTATCTTCGAAAGGGGTGTTTAAATTTACCCAAACATCCCGTTTTCATTCATGCACTCCCTTGGAGTTCCCTAAGTGTGCTTGCAAAGTTTCAGACCGCTAGGTTTCATGGTTATGGAGTTATTGAGGAGACACTCATACTGATACTGATACTGACTGGCACACACATCTCTTTTTTTCATTTTCTGTTTCTAACAACTCCAACACACACACACACCACACACACACACACACACACACAACACACACACACACACACACTTGTACAGTATCGGCCATTCCTAATCATATTAATATAATTTAAAGGATTGCTGTTATCATCATCACACCATTTGAAAGCCTTTATCCCTGAGCAGGGAGTAAACTTTTTGCAGGCTCCAATCATGGTACCCTTTCTTGTGGCAATGTTTTTACAGCCGGATGCTCTTCCTGACGTCAACCCTTTAGTCGCCTTTGTCCCTGCAGGGATAATTACCAGTATACTGGTGCTCATTTCACCGACCTTCAAAAGGATGACGGGCTGAGTCAACCCCCCTGATACTAACTCAGTGGCCAGCGGGGCTCAAACTCAGGACCCGGAGGATCCCAAGCCACCGCCTTATCTACTTAGCCACACCAGGCTCATAATTTAAAGGATTGCTGCAAATCATGTTAACTTTCACAACATCCCCAATATTCAACTTCATTTAAATTGTAAATCTCAAAACATAGTTCCCTTAACCTTAACTTAACTTGTAAGAACCTTAACCTCAACTTCGGTAAGATCCTTAACTTGTAAGCAAAAAAATGCTTTCCAGACCGCACGGATTATCAACTGGGCACCGTTCTTCCTTGAGGTTTCCTTCCTTTCAGCCCAGAACCACTCCAAACAGTGGATTCACAACCTTGGTCATGGATCCACAGAAGTGGATTACCTACATCAGTGGATCTACAACCTAATGCAACATCACTAATCAGACTCTACTCGCTGGAGGATTTAATGTATTTCCACATAGTTACAACTCCCATCACACATTCTATTATATATCATGTATATCATCACTAGGGCAATTTTTTGAAACTTTTGCAACTTTTTTTTTCACAGCATTCCCATGTCGCGAAACACAAAGATATCGCTTTCTTTTTGCCTGATGATGCAGTGGGAGGGAGTTATAAGCGCAACTTTTTTGCAACTTTTTTGCAACTTTTCCATTATCAGCACAACTTCTGGCGTTAATCACACTTGAGTGGCTAAATCTGCTAAATGCTCAGCCATGTGGCGTCGTGCCTGCATGAAGCGGTGATAAAAAGAACATTTTGATCGAGTATCACCTGTGCATTGAATTAGCAGACTTACTGTCATGTGTTGCTGTGGTGTTCCTGTTTGCTATCAAGTTGTTATATCTTACCTCCTTTTACTTAAATATCGAGTTTAATCTCGACTATAAGGACATCAGCTTTACTTCCCAATTATGCCCAAGGAAGCTGCTTCTTCCATTGCAAAAGTACGAGCCTATGCAGCAGAATTTCCAACTGAGTTTGTAGTAACTTCTGGGAACAGCTTGTTCTGCAGACGTGTGCCACGAACGACGGTCCAGTGTTCTGAACCATCGCGACAGTACAAAACACACAAGAGCCAAGGATGCTTAAAATGAACCTCGACAGACATTGCTGCGAGCTGAGAAAGTGAGCAAGGGATAAGAATTTGTTGATCAGGTAGATATGAGCTTTCTCTCAGCAGATATACCTCTCCACAAACTCAATCATCTGAAGATGAAGTCACTCTTCTAATTCATGGGCTACAATGCACCTTCGGAGTCCTGTTGCCGATCACGAGTGGCATCAATGGCAGAGAAAGAAACTTTGTGGATCCAGAACTTGCTCAAGGGGAAGAACATATTTATGGTCATCGATGAAGCAGAGGTGGCAGGCGCAAAGTACATTCACACTCTCGTGGCATCGTGGGCAATGTCGAATGACCAGAAAAGACTTTCCTGCTGCACGGCAAGCAACTTCCAGACTCAGTCAACTCACAGACAGCAATACATGCAGTGGATGATGCCATCAGAACGCTGCAGTCTGATCGGTCGAATTCTGTTCTACTCTTGAGAAACGCTGTGCGCTACATGACTGCTGCTGGACGCCTCCTTAAGCAAATCTACCCGCGACTATCCCATGTCACATGTACTGCCCATCTACTTCATAACTGCACCGAAAAGGTTCGAGCCCACTTCTCTGACGTCGATATTCTGATCGCCAGGGTCAAGAGTGCTGTCGTCAAGAACATGGACCGTAAGGAGTTGTTTGCCGCAATTGGATACCCACCTCAAGCCCTCGTAACCCGCTGGGCAAGCTGGTTAAATGCGGCTTTCTACTATGCTGACAATTTGCCAGAAGTCAAAAGAATCGTTTGGGAATTTCAAGGTGATGGTTTGATTGTTACCAGAGTGAAGGAAGCTATAGCGTCAGAACACCTGGCAAAGGACTTGCTCGGTATCGATCGTGACTACAAGTGTCTGATTGAGCTGGTTACTAAACGCGAAAGTTCTACATATACAATCTCTAATGCTTTCAACGATCTAAAATCGGTCAGCTTTGGCAGTGATCCATGTGGGATAGCATCTTATTTGGAGAGGCGTTTGGAGCAGAACAAGGACATAAAGCAGATCATGGATCTGACACACAATGACATTCAACCAAGTTTGTACACAAAGTTGCAAAAGTGTCAAGTTACTTCGGTGAGTGTTGAACGCTCTTTTTCGATGTTAAAAAAACTACTAGCGAAGGACTGTAACTTCTCACCCGAAAACGTTGAGAAATATATTTCTGTTTATGACAATCATAGCAATGAACCATGAATTTGAGTGATTTGATTGAATGCTGACTTTAATATCCATGTAAAATGTCATATCATTGCTGAATTCATGAAAATGTTGTGTCATTACCTACTTACTAGCGTTGAGAATTTAATAAATAAATGACTAACTGAAAATTGGTCATTGCAGTGGCCTCTGGGAATGGATTTTAAGTTACTTTTGAGCGCAACTTTTGTTAAAAAAAATAACACACACACACACACACACACAATTAGAGATGAATGCACAGACCACTGATAAGATACCAGTATTTTGGTGGGGTTTTTTGGTTCTATGGTCCAAATTGCTCATGTATTCCCCTCTGGGACTTTTGTAACACTAATACTTACGATAAGATGCAAAGACAAGCTTGTCATTGAGCAGCAGTTCAAGGAAGATGAGTCCACGAGAGGAAGTGGGATAACTCAGGGCAGCCGTTGTCTCCACTAGAGGAAGGACAATAACTCGAAGGGGTGATAACTTAAAAGGAAGACAGCTCCATTCCAGCGCCACCTCACAGAACAATCTTATTTTTTAAAAAGATAAACACAGACTCTACCCCTTATCTCAGGACCTGGTGAAGTCCTTCGAAGCCTATGCCTTGGTGTTTGGTGTGGCCACTTCCCTTGTAATCTATATAATTTATACCCTCAACACAATTTGTTATTGCTTTACAAATATTATATTTTCATTCCACTTGTTGGTTCCAGATATGATCTGGCATTCTCACCAATTATGGTTGGAGGTGTCATGAACCAGTATATAAGCCAAAAGGCTGCAAAGTCATTAAGAGGATGGAACAGTGATCTTTGTGTTGCCCTGACGAGCCCAAATAAGGGCGAAACTAGTTAGTAGCTTCGTTTTTCATCTGTTCTTGGTGACAGCATTTGACCTTGACATCTTTGCACTGCTAGAGGCCCTTCTGGGTTTGCAGTCCTGACCTTGTCTTCTCGACTATCATCCTGAATCAGAGAACATATAAAATGTGTGTGTTGTGTGGGTGTGTGTGTGTGTGTTGTGTGTGTGTGTGTGTGTGTGTGTGTGTTGTGTGTGTGTTAGCCTGGCAGGATAGCCTCGAGATATGCACACTCACCTCTAAGCTGTCTACCCTGGTTTGAATTCTACGACGCCAGCTTACACTGTCATCCAGGTGGTTCTCAGACATGGTTCTTAATCAATGTGTGGTCATCCCTCTGGGCGTCCTGTCTCTGGGCGTTATGGTGGGCATCCTGTCTCTGGGTGTTATGGTGGGAGTCCTGTCTGCTGGCATTAGTTGGTGGATGTTAAAGATGTCATGGTATTCTTCGTGAAAAGTAGGTATATTATCGGCTTGTTGGCATATGCCTGGTGTTGGCTTAATGGTTGGGGTGGTGGTCTTTGGATCGTAGAGTCCCGAGTTCAAATCCTGCTCAGCTGTTGAATTAATACCAGGTGGGATTAACTCGGCCTGTCATCGCTTCCAGGTCGCAAAATGAGTGCCAGCATGCTGGTATACTGTGTCGGAGTGGCGACCCGTCAGGATTGTGCCCATAGCCAAGGAGACTGCTTAGGCAGCACCAACGCTCTGCACAGAGTATGGTCCCAATCTCCTCCTCCTCCTTGAAATGCAAAAACAAGGAAAAGGTCACATGGGGCAATCACATACTGGAGAAATTATCCTTAAACCCTACCTAATATAACACAGCACCACCGCCCCCCCCCCCCCCAACCGCATGGTGACACGTAACACTTAAGCTCACAGTTTCCCTCCTTCATTTACATGGAGATATCTCCGACATTTCCACGGACCAAGCTACTCCATACACTCCTATCTTTCCCATGAAATTCTTCCATCTACCCCTACAACCAAAACTATATTTCACATGCAGATTATTTATATGTTCTGACATTCACCTTAAAACTTAACTTTTATTACATGAATTGATCACATCATCTTGATCGCTATCCGCATCAATGTGATGTTAATCTGTTTCACTCATTTTCGCCTCCACACCAAGGCTGGAAATAACGCCCAACCATTTAGGCCTAAAATTTTCATTCGACCATTCACCGATGTCCACGTATTGGGACACTTCGGTCTCACAATTGTCGATGGATTCCAAACCTGAAGGAGCACCTCGGAGCAATTGGCTGTGCCGTACTCTGTTCCAATGTTCACCACCATGGGTCAACCCGAAGTCTTCACTCTGTGATGTCACAGGTCAGAGAGCACATGAGTTTTCCTTTGTCTTTTATTCAGGCAAAGATCTTTATTATTCAATGTTACAGTAAACCTCAGATATTGCTTTTCAGGAATGTAACATTGCTAACACTAACATTGTGTGGATAACAACTCACAATACCTTCAGTAAAAGGCAAGATGTTCCAATGCAATGGTGTTCGTAGAAAATATCCCGATGTGGAATATATTATGAGAAGGGGCTGTTTTATGAATCCCTGGAAACGGAAACAAGTTGGTTAAAGTAGAGGCAAGTGCAAAACATGGCAAAATGAAAGATGATATTCAAAAATGTACATTGTTTTTTTGGGACAACATTCTGAGACTTCCAGCTCCACAGGACATCGATCGTGTTGTTAGATGATGGTTGAGCACATGAATTCTTTCCCACCCTTGATGCAACAACTACAATCTTCCAGCTCACAGCTTGAAACGATTCCAGGCCTGTTCTGCACACCCGATACCTTCCACCAAGCTCTCCCATGGCGGCACAGCTGATGGCATAATGCACCAGCCGTCTATGCCATCTCATGGTAACCCTGCGGCGTTTCCCTACTGGAGTAACAGAATGCACGCAGTTCGGCACCCAAGGCCTGCTCTCACCGTTCTGCATTTCTGCAAAAGGTATAGCAAACTTTTGTGAGCATTACCTTTTTTAAACCACAGCTCCGACTGCGTGCTGTCTCTGCAATGACCAAGTGATCATCAAAAACGTTTTACAGCTCAACTTTTCCCGCTGAAGCTTCACTTGTCATAGACTGATAAAGGATATCCCCATTTATGGCGACAACATCATCCACAGTTTCCAAAGTCATATCTCAACACAAATTCCATGATAGCATGTATAACCTACAACAACTGGTAAATCGAAGCACAATTCCTTAAAGGTGATCTTAGTTCATTTTACAAATGGTTGTCGTTTTATGGATCCATCAAGAGTCACTGTGGTGACTCACAATGTTGTATCAACAATGGAATGCATGCAACATATTCCTATGAATAATGATTTATAAAAACTTTTTTAATAGTGTGACCATTTACACAGGAATTGCCTAAAGAGCAAAACTGCTGTTCTGTCATGGCTTTTCCAAAGGGTGCAACTTCCCTTACAGATCAATACACTCTCGTAACATTTGTGCAAAGCATTTGCCAATGCAAGTTGTTCATTTGAAGTACCAAGCTGAAAAGTAGAAAATTCTATTTTGATCACTTTCCTTCTTGCATTCCTTGTTGAAGAAGCTAAAACGTACATAAAGTGTTCAGAAAACACGTTACCCCGCGCAGAGTTCAGGTATAAACTTAAATTTCAAATACAGTAAAATAATGATTTTACGCCTTTGAAACCTAGCGGCAATTTTACCGGCCACTATTCAAACCTCCATATACCTGAGCGGCCGGTAAACTGGCCACGATTCAAACCTCCATATACCCTAGCGGCCGGATTTTTCTTCAGGGAGCCCAGGGTGGGGGGAACTGAGAGTCCAAGGAGCTCAGGGTTCAAAGGGTTAAAGAGTGTTAAAAAAAAATTCCGGAAATTTAGCGCCATCGAAGCAGTCATGCAGATCACCCTTATGCACCACCTTATTTAACACGTCCAAGTACTGCAAAACGGAAGGTTTTTTGAAAATTACAATAAGGTGATTTATGTTCTGCAGTGTTCAATTATATAATTCTATTTAAATGAAATAAAGACCATAAAGGTCATAGAAATTAATTAATTCCGCAATTTACCACCGTTTTCCCCAGTGTCTATTATAACACCCTATCTAACACGTTACATTAGTTATTCGTGCCTGCTGTTTGTATCCATTATGACGTCCTTATAAACAGTAAGTTTCCTGTTTGGAATTACTACTTACGAAATCTATTGATGACTTCCGTCATCTGTTTGTGTGTTTGTTTGTAGGCACGATAACTCGAGAACGAAGAGCTACCAATGTCAAATTACACCACGTGATTCAGGAGGGTGATGGCTAGCGTTGATTAGATTTTGGTCAAATCGGTCAAAGGTCAAGGTCACAGTGAGGTCAAACATTCGATTTTTGATGGTTTGGTACAGAATCATCGTAGAAACTTCTGGTTTGTGTCGCTACCTTCTCTAGAGACAGCTTTTATTAGACAAGGTCAGAGGTCAAGTTGACGATTCTTAAGGTACCAGTCTATGACTGCTTGTTGAATATTTAATTGAATAAGTATAATCTCTCTCCTCAGTCTGGTAGGATAGCTCAGCAGTTTGTATACTTACCTTTGAGTTGTCTATCCTGGGATTGTATTTTGACCCAGCCCTAAACTGCCATCCTGGTGAAGATGTAAAAACTTTCGCAAATAATTATATTTTAAATGCGAACAATAAATGTATAATAATAATGTATTCCTCTTCCAGCTCTATTATTTTACCGGATGCTGCACTTTATGCCTGGTGTTGGCTTAATGGTTAGGGTGGTGGGCTTCAAATCCCGAGTTCAAATCCCCCTCAGCTGTTGAATTAATACCAGGTGGGGTTGACTCAGCCTGTCATCCTTCCGAGGTCGGCAAAATGAGTGCCAGCTTGCTGGTGTCCTGTCGGAGTGGCGACCCATCCAGGATTGTGCCCAATTGCCAAGGAGACTGCTGAAGCAGCACCAACGCTCTGCACAGAGTATGGTCCCAATGGATGGATGGATGGATGGATGCTGAACTTTGCAATTCTTCTCAAAGTCAGTTTGCTGGAGGCATGTATAGGGATTGTAAATAAGGAGACTGACCAATAGGATAGAGTAGATGAAGACCTACAAGAGGGTGAACAATGACTTGTAACTGGAGTCTGTAAGCCGTTTAAATGCAGCTCCACCATGTATTTTATTCGATCTATTAATGCTGCTCAAGAATAGAGATTTGTTTATAGCTCGGTGAAGGAACAATACAAAAATAGGAATTTGGATTGTTCTTAACGAGCCACAGTCTAACGCACGCACGGTAGTGTGGAATTTCAGAATATGCTTTTCGTCAGCGGTGGAATCATCACAGCTGTACTATCTGCATTCATTTGGGTACGTTAAATACTACATGATATATTTTTAAGAAAAGACACCACTTATTGTCCCGTTTGCACACTATGTCTCTGAATTCACCCCGATTCGCACATATTGCTGAATGCGTTATTCTATATATTCCTTACGAACTTGAGGATGTGTGTAAAATGGTATCTCCCATCCCATGCAGATCCTCATCTCCATTTCTCCAATTTAGGAATTTGGAATCATCATCCCTTCCATTCATGTTGACTCTTTCTGCTTACACCACGTCGCACCCAAAGGACTTCTGTTTCTCCACGGAACAGACTCAATCTGTGAAATTTTCAACCTGGATTTCTCCTAATGGCAAATCCTCCCTTCTGGACTTGGTGATGACTAACTTCCTTGCAAATGTCTCCTACTCTTCCTCTGCTCCAATTGATTCATCTGATCATGTCCTTGTGAGAGTCAACATCTCTCTGGCTATTCTGAGTGCTGCCTCAATTCCGGCGAGTCTGGCAGTTCGCTCAGGCAGATTGGCAGGTCTGCAAGCAGCCCTCTCTCTTCAGGACTGGTCTCCCATATCTGCTGCCACTGATGTTAACTCAGCCTGAGAATTCTTCCACATAAAACTGCTCTCTTCGGCACAGATCCATCCCATCTTGTCTTCAGTTATCCTACCCCTCTTCCCTCCCATTGTACACTGAATCCTGTGGTGAGGTAGTTGCTCTGAAATAACTTGCCTTCTCTTCCTGGAATGCAAATCTGACCAAAGGCAATCTCAGTGCATTCCAAAAAGTCTGCAATGAGTGTGTGTCCACTCTCAGAAAAGCCAGAAAGCAACATCTGTCCAACCTCAAAAATGAAATTTCAAACTTGTCTCCTTCTTCCAAAACCTTGTGGTACCTTGTTAAATCTGTCTCTGGAGTATGCTCCCCTTCCATCCCTTCCCTTCCATCTTCACATGACACCGCAGCCTACTCGACTCACGAGAAGGCCGAAAGGCTCAATTCTGTGTTTCCTTCCAAAACTTGTGTCCGCCAAACCTTCACTCTTGGTATCCACCATTCAATGTTGTCGCCAACTGCTCTTGGACACAGCTGAGAAGGTGGAGAAGTTTTGGTCAATCCTCGACTGATTCTGCAACTGCACTGGATGGCATCAACTCACATGTCCTAAAAAACCTCCTCTGCTGCTCTTGCACACCCTCTTTCTGCTCTTTTCACCCTTTCATTTTCCCTAGATAATCTTCCATCTGCTTGGAAATCAGCCATTACTGCACTACATAAAAAGGGTGCAAAATCTGATCCTCTCAACTACCGACTGATCAGCTTAATTCCAATCATCATCAAGGTCATGGAATCCATCATTGCAGTTGATATGAAATCTTTCCTTTTCTCCAACAATCTCATCTCAGATCATCAATTTGGATTAAGACCAGGTCACTCTATCTTGATCATGCTGTTTTTACTCTTCCAACAATGGATGGATACCTTCAAAGTCAGACATGAGATCAGCGCTGACATACCTTGTGCTTTTGATAGTTTGGCATCCCGCCATGCTCACCAAACTCTCGATATACCTATTCCATCCAAGGCCAACAACACACATGGCTTACTGACTTCCTCTACTCTCATAGCCAACGTGTGGCACTCAACAGAATCCTTTCATGTCCTTTCTCTGTCAAGGCTGGAGTGCCCCCAAGGCAGTGTTCTGGGCCCGATCCTATTCCTGATCTTCATCAATGATATCTCTGACTGTCTTGAAAATCCTCTTTATCTCTTTACTGATGAATCTACCCTCTGCCAAGACATCCCTCATCCTTTAGGCAGCCAGGATGCAGCCTCTTCACTCTCTTCAGATCTTGACAAAATCACAAAATGATCAAACACTTGGAATATCATAATGTCTTTCAATCCTAACAAGTCTCACACACTCAATCTCCGAAAGGACCGTCTGGCAACTTCCCCTCCTGCCATCTATGTTTTTTTAAAAAACAATCCATTTGAGGAAGTCCAGTCGTTAAAACTCCTGGATCTCTTATCAGCCATGATCTTTCTTGGACAAACAACATTTTAAAGTTGGCCCCCAAAGGCACGATGGAGGACTGGGTATCCTCCGCCGTGTAAAGTTCTTTCTTGGCACACGTGACATATCCACATACAAGACCTTCATCCACAGCGTGATGGAGTACTGCTCCCCCCTCTGGACTGGCTCCTCTGCCTCATTCCTTGCTCAGCTTGACACCATGGAAACTAAGGCCTTCAAGATCATTGGACTCTCCTGTGATAAAGCTGAGTCAATGGGCCTATCACTTTCCCATCAGAGACTGGTCAGTGTCTCTCTGACTTTTACCACCCCCTTTCTGGTCTTGCACCCTCTGCTCTTTCCATTCTTTGTCCCCCCCCCTCCCCCATGGTTCCTGCAGGGCACACACTGTGCACCAACAACCCCCTTCTCGTGAAACTCTGAAAATCCAGGATCACTACATGCTCATCTCCACTCATTCGTTCCTCTTTTTCCTGCTTGTGGAACCAACTTCCACATTCTCTTCAATGTCACCCTTCCCTCCCAGTCTTAAAGGCCACCATCTCAGTTCATCCCCAATCTGTTCACCACCATATTGGACCATCCCCAATGTAAAACCATTATATTTTCTACCCTCATTAACACCCAACCCCAAGACCTCCTTCCAAATTTTCAGTTTTTCCTTCCTAATGGTTTCCTTCTGGAATCAATCTTGTCCACCCCATGCGTCCTCCCCTATCCCTCATTCCTCCCCACACCCATTGTTTTGTCCAAGTCTCCCTCTATTTTGTCATCCATCTCAACTGTTAGTGCCCCCTCCCCCCCTCTCTATGCCTGGTGTTGGCTTAATGGTTAGGGTGGTGGGCTTGGGATATGAGGATCCTGAGTTCAAATCCCGCTCAGCTATTGAATTAATACCAGGTGGGGTTAACTCGACCTGTCATCCTTCCGAGGTCAGCAAAATGAGTGCCAGCATGCTGGTATACTGTGTCGGAGTGGCGACCCGTCCAGGATTGTGCCCAATAGCCAAGGAGACCGCTAAGGCAGCACCAACGATGGTCCCAATCTCCTCTCCCCCTCACCCTCTCTGTTCTGTTCCTTTTGTCATGTTGCATTCTAATCCATTTGGTGTTCTCACTCTTCCATGAACCTTCACTCTGTACACAAAAGAACAGGGTAAACGTGCGCAATAATTTGTGCAGGAACAAATCAGGGGGCATATTTTGCAGGAGGGAGTTCTGCTCCGTTGGAATTGTGAATCGATTCTTGAAGGTCTGCTGTGACATCTGTTTAAATTATTTCAGAGTTCACATTATGAGCACAGACTGAGCAGTCAGACCCACATTAGCTACAAGGACATGATTTTGATCTGGTTGGCAAGCTGCCGCCCTGACTGGTGGGGACCCAATGCAGGTGGTTACCGAGCCGGTTCATGGCTTGCAGTAGTACAGATGAGGGTGGGAGGGGCGGTGGGGTGGAGAGGGTTAGAGTATCATTATTAAGAACCATTCCTAATGTAAAACCTTTGCTAATAGAGCTTTATTTTCACATGGGATGAACAAATTCAACCTTGGATCACCTGACTGCCCTCATGACTCATATCTATAAGCTTTCAGGACATTGTATATCACTCAGCATTATCAGCTTTATCTGACATATCTTTTTCTTTGGAATCTTATTTCTTAAACAAAACTGGGCGAATCTTCCATGTTTTGATTAAGCACAGTCTCTGCAGCTCAAACCACAAATTCCACGAGTCGTGTAAATTATATTTTAACTTCTTGTTGCATATACCTTTTCGTTTCTTTTTTTTCTCAAAACTCTTCATCTGAAATAATCTTTCCTACCAATTATATTTACTTGTACATTGAAAAAGATATAAAACTTTGGTGTTTATTAGACCATTTGTGAGCATATAATTCTGAGACCACATGTTGTGCAAAAAGTTTCAATTTTGTCTCAAATTCTAAATTCAATCTAATTGGTATGTCTGATCCTAACTCATGAGATTATTTTCATGATTGCCCTGTAGAGGTAACTTGGGAATTATAATCAGCAACATAAAATAATGAAACCGAGAGAGCTATTCACTGCTTCCCAAAAATTCCACATGGAAAGATCGCACCTGCATCCTGGATGCTTTAGCCTCCTGTGCTTTGTAATATTTATTATGGCATTTACAATAGTTTGGCAAACACGAGTGAATTGTGCTTTTTGACATAACAGCTGGAGCACATGACAGAAAACTTCAATCGTGCTAAAATTGTTTGCTCGAAACACAGTCCAGATGCCTTGGACTCGACCGACTCTAAAAGAAAAATCTTTGAAGATAGTTTTGAATTTTTGTTTCACTGCTGTGATTTTGCAAAAAAAACAAAAAAAAAGTAACGATAAAATATATCACTTCGCTTTGTTTTATTCACAAAACGATCTTTGAGAATACCATTAATTAAGGTACGTAACAAATCGGTCAAATTGCAGTGTTTCCTTTATTCAAAAAAAGGACAAACTATTCAGACTTCGATAAAACTTGCAAGTGGAAATGGCAAGCTTGTCGTTTTTCCATTGCTAAATAACCTGCCAGATGTGAGGGCCTTTTAAAGCGTACTATTAGAACGTCAATAAGGTGGTGTAACGACTGTACGGTGATTTTATAATTGGTGCATTTCCCATTTGTCTCAAATAATCGTCAAAGAGAGTTATTACGTCTGCAGTTGTTTCATGAGGAAGTTTGACAAACTTTAAAAGTTTATAAAAAGCCATATTTGGGGGGGGGGGCTGTGCTGTTACTCTACTGTAAATAATACGACAGAGTTCATAGAACACCTTACCCCACACAGTCTTTTAAGTATATAATTCATCTCAAATAAAATAATGATTTTAAAGGTCGGATAAAAAACATTCCAGAAGTTTAGTGGCGTTGATACAGTCGAACACACCACCTTATATGACATGTCCAAGTACTGCAAAACTGGAGGTTTTTGGAAGTGATAAGAAGGCAATTTGTGTTCTGTAGCGTTCAAGTATAGTATAATTAAATTGAAATAAATAAAACATTTAATTCCGCAGGTTTACTGCTGTTGACTCCACAAGCCTGGTGTTGCCTTAGCGGTTAGGGTGGTGGCTTGGGATCCTAGGGTCCTGAGTTTGAGACCCGTTTTCCACTGAATTAATACCAGGGGGTTGACTCAACCTGTCATCCTTCTGTGGTCGGTGAAATGAGCACCAGTATACTGGTAATAGGGGCACTGCATCAGCAGCATAGCTGCGCCCCTAACCAATGATGCAACCAGCAGCCAAAAAGGCAGCAAACGATGGGAACTGCTGTTGACGCAGTGGCTATTACACCACTTTATCGAACACGTTACATTAGTTATTCGTGCCTGTTGTTTGTGTCCTTTATGTTGTCCTTAAAAACGGTAAGTTTCCTCTTTGGAATCTTTTTCAATTGACAGACTGACAAACAGAGTAAAAAGTTATCTCACTCCTCTCTGCACATACATGATTGGGACAAATTCAGAGGCAAAGTACTGCTGCACCTCAGGTTTGTTTTTCGATTCATGTTCGAAATGTAACATTCAATTGAAATTAAGTTGTTCCTCGATCATAAACTAACGTTTGTGAATGGATTCCAATGAGAGGGACCTGCCGGGCATGATGGCGGTCCTGGAGGTGAAAAGGATGCGTCGGTGCATGCGCGCAGTTCCGAGTTGGACTCAGACCTTCGGAGTAATTTACCTGTTGCTTTGTTTTTTTTTCCTGGAGTTATATGTACATGATTTAATGACAGAAAAACATCAGGAATTTGATTCTGATAAATGGCATCCACTGCCAGAGGAATGAACAAACAATGGAATGAATGAGATAATTGGAATGAAAATATTTTCTTTATTCATTCAACTGAAGAATATTGAATGAAAATAAACATATTTACATGACTTTCGAATTAAAAGTCTTCATCTCATTTTCATGTTAACTATTTTAATTGTAAATTATCTTTTTTACTTTCGCCACCGAAGGTGGACGGAGGTTATATTTTCACCCCCATCTGTCTGTTTGTTTGTCTGTGAGAACGATATCTCAAAAAGTTGTGCACGGAGTTGGACTAAACTTGGTGGGCAGGTTGGGTGTGTGACAAGGACAAACTGTTTCGATTTTTGTGAAGATACGAATCCGGATCCGATTTAAAAAAAATGTTTTTTTCATTTTCCAAGTGATTCTTCACCATTGAAAGATGAACCAAAAACGATATACAGCATGTTTCAAAAAATTATGGACAAGTTATGACAAAACTAGGTGGATGAGTTGGTTTGGTGACAAGAACAAGCCGATTCGATTTTGGTTTAGATCCAGATCAGACCCAACAGTGGGATACAAAACAAACTGTTCAGCCTGGCAGAGGTATGCGCTCTTCCGAGTGCTGTTCTAATTGTTTATTTTTTTATCATTAAACTTCTGATTTGGTTCTCCATTGTCCCCAGTGTTCTCATTGTTATTGTTGAACCCACAATTCTGATCCTTAATTTGCTCATGAGCATCAATCGCAGATCAGCTCATCTCATGCTCTTCTTACGCTCCATTAGTCCCCTCTTAAATTATCCCATTTACTGCTATGACAGGATGTTCAAAGGGGTAAGTTTTAAACAGCGCGTTTGTTTATGTAATCCCTGCCAGCGTGTTGTCCGAGTTCTCAGTCCAGTATTGTAGATTAAGTTAATGTGATGTTGATGTAGCGTAGGCTTGATGAGCCAAATGGCCTCCTGCGTTTCAAAGTTCCTTGTGTATCCTTGTGTTGAAGTAGGGTGCGGACGTTCATTTTGCTTTTCTACAAAAAATTAAACACGGAGGGGTATGTTTGGTCCGCCGCTTCTGAAGTGCACCACCAACGGCCACTTTGGTTCTGTTATTAGTTAAAGGATGATAACGGTCATTGTGCATTTCTGGTAAGTTAATCGTGACCACACTTGTGACGTGTCGGCATGTCAGCATCATGACATAATTCAATCTTTCTTGGTGCCCCATCTTATAAAGGTTGAATGGACAATCTGTATCTTGAGGTATAACCTTCGAGCAGCTTTTAATGAAAACTAGACGTGCCACTTTATAACTGCAAGCAATTATGGCCAGGTCCTAAGCCAACCTGCTTTGATATAACCTTGCTTTTTTTTTGGGGGGGGAGAGAGTTGGAGTTGGGTGGGGGGAGAGGGTGCAGGCTGGGCAGGGGAGATAATTGGAGGGGGGAGGAGAGAGTTCTTAGCATCGTAAGGGGGGGGGGGATGGGAGGTAGAGAGCATTAGTGGCATCATGGGGGTGAGGAGTTATTGTGGTCAAGGGTGGGGGGGGGAAGAGAATGCATTTTTGGGAAGGATGGGTTGAGGAGTTGAAGAACAAAAGAGGGAGTGGAGGAGTGGGGGGGGGGTCAGAGAGTTGGGAGGGGGAACTATACACCTACCCACGCTTTGATACAACCCCAATTTAATCAGACATGTGACGCATGACGTCCTCTTTAGAAACTGAATTCAGAATGGGATTAAAAAAATTAAATAAAAAAACAAAACATTTGAAAAATTAAAAAATTATGCCTGCCAGACCATGCAACTGATCATGTTGAATTTTAAACAAGTATTCCCCATGACTACAAGATCATTTTGAGTCGATCGATGAAGCGGTTGAAGAGGAATCTTCTTTTCAAGATTTTCGTTCCATCCAATATGGATGCTAGACCATGTGATCTATGATGTTTTTGTGAACACCCCAGTATCCCCAAGAATTGTGGAACATGTGTGTAAAGTTTCCCCTGGATCTGTCAAGCCGTTCTGGAAAAGGTGTTTTAAGGTTTATTTTTCAAAAAAATGTGGCTGCCAGACCATGTGACCTATGAGGTTACCACTTACACCATACATTCTCTAAGGCTAGTAGATCATGTGCGTGAAGTTTCGGATTGATGTCGTACGCAGTTTTGGAGAAAGAGATTTTTAAAGGTTTTTATTTTCAGTCCAATATGGCTGCCAAACCACATGACCGATGATGTCATCAATTTAATTCTCCTGTACAATTTATCCGGAGATCACCCTCAATATTTATTTTCATCCTGATCGGATAAAGCGTTTGACGTATCCAATTGTGACATCATCACTAACACCTATTCCCCATGTGGAGTACATACTTGACATGTGCTAAGTTTAAATTTTTTCCATGCTGCGGTTTCGGAGAGAAAGAGGTCCAGTTTTTCCTTTTTTCCAACATGGCTGTCACACCACGTGACTTAGGACATCATAATTTTTTTTTTTTAATCTTACATAAGTAGTTGCTCCTATGGTGAAAATTTTTTGTCCATCGGACAAGCAGTTGCAGAGGCAATGAATTTAAATGAAAATAAACATCCAAAAACGGTGGAATAATAATGTACAATAACTAGAAGGGCACTCGGTTGAGCGCATACCTCCGCCCGGAAAAAATTATTGTATCCGGATTCGGATCTTCACCAAAATCGAATCAAATATGCAACTCCTCTTCAAATGACAAGTCAATCGGATGAAAATTGACAATTTTAGAAATTCGGCCTATGTTGACCTGTTGGCCTCAAAATAATTGGTGGTTGAATTCAGAGACTTGAGATGAAAATCTTCTTCAAATTTCAAGTGAATGGGATGAAAATTGAGAATTTTAGAAATACCACCTTAGTTGTTGACCTTGGGCCTGTTGACTTTTTGGTCGATATTGACCTAAAAAATAATTCGTTAGTTGAATTTAGTAACCTGAAATATAAATCCTCTTCAAATTTCAAATCAATCAGATGAGAATTGAGGATTTTAAAAATCTCACCGAAGTTGGCCTATGTTGACCTTTTGACCGCAAAAACAATAGGCTTCTTGCTTATGCCAAACTCTACCGTGTGGTGAAGTTTTGTGAAGATCGGTTTAAAATTGTGACCTGTATGCAATAAACAGTCAGACAGACAGACAGAATAACAAAAATCGACTGACCAATATACTTGAAAAATCTTCGATTTTGAAAGCAACAAGAAAGATCTCGGGCAGAGCATGATGCTTGCGAAATCCTTAAAACAGATTTGACCATAAAAATAATTGGTGGTTGAATTCGGTGACCTGATATGCAAATCCTCTTCAATGTTCAAGTCAATCAGATGAAAATTGAGGACTTTAGAAATTGAACCGAAGTTGTTGACCTTTTGGCCACTGTTGCTACAAGTCTCAAATGAGCTAAGATCCTCGTCCTCTTAATGATGACGTCATAAAAACGAATATGACGTCATTGTGATGTATCAGGTTTGCGGATAAATTATCTGTGCTAATGCCCGGCTGATTCCCGCAAACAAAATTCAAACAGCTTGCCTAGTTTCGGAGATAATGGTATAGGCGATTTCCATTAGCGGCGATATTATGACGTCAAATTTTTTTCTAGGAAGAATTTCCAAAATCGGAGATGGTTACTGCCTGCGTGTGGGCTCTCTGCGTACATGGCATGTTTTACGAAGATCCGATGAAAACTCTGGGTTATGAAACAAAAAATGTCAAAAAATAGGAATGACGTCATAAAAATTGATATGACGTCATAGTGATGTATCATATGTGCGGTAATTAATCTCTGCTAATGCCCTGTTCGATTCCTGCAAACAGAATTCAAAAAGCTTGCCTAGTTTCGGAGATAATATTTTAGGCGATTTCCTTTAGCGGAGATATTTTGACGTCATAACTTTTTTTCTCGGAGGAATTTTCAAAATCTGAGATGGTTACTGTCTGCGCAGGGTATTTTTACATATATATGCCAAGTTTCAGGAAGTTTCGATGAAAACTGTAGGCTGTGAAACAAAAAAGTCCACAAGAAGAAGATGAAGAACAACAACGTGAGTAAGACTGAGAGATCCTCCACGAGGATCTAAAAATAATGTGTGGTTGAATTCAGTGAGAAATGCATATCCTCTTAAAATTTCAAGTCAATCGGATGAAAATTGACAATTTTAGACATTTGGCCTATGTTGACCTTTTGGCTGATGTTGACCTGACCTCAAAAATTATTGGTTGTTGAATTCACTGACATGATGTGCAAATCCTCTCCAAATTTCAACTCGATCAGATGAAAATTGACAATTTTAGAAGTTTGGCCTCTGTTGAATGTTCACCTTTTGGCCAATGTTGACCTCAAAAATAATAGGTAGTTGAATTCAGTGACCTGATATGCAAATCCTCTTCAAATCCCAAGTCAATCGGATGAAAATTGATGATTTTAGAAAATCGACCGAAGTTGTTGACCTTTGGCCTGCGTTGTCCTTTTGACTTCCAAATCAATAGGCTTCTTGCTTATGACCAACTCTACCATGTGGTGAAGTTTCATGAAGATCGGATTAAAATTGCGATCTACAGATGATTGACATACAGAGACAAACAGACAGAATCACAGACCAGACAAACCAATATACTTGCGAATCTTCAATTTCCAAGGGAACAACCAAACAAACAGACGTGGGTGAAAACATTACCTCCATCGACTTTCGGTGGCAGAGGTAATAATAAGAACTAGCCCAAACCCCGTCACAGACGGATTCCGTTCCATGAGCCCAATATGACAACCAGTGGCGGCTCTTGTCAGAGCCGGATCCCAGTCGATGTACTCCAAGGCCTTACCTAATGAGGCCTACAAAACGTCCTTGTACACGACATTTTTGGTGTACACTACTCCTTGTGAAGAAGTCCCCTGATTTGTGCACGTGTCTACTTTGACGTATACCGTGTCAAAACTTCTCCGGTCACAGTACCGAGAAAAACGTGACGCGACCGCTAGGAGGAGCACAAAATTGGTCCTTCAGTATTAATATATAGATGCTTCAGAGTTGAAAGTTGACTCTTGCCACTATGTGCGATGCACTCTTACAGGTACGAAGTTTATTTCAGTCCAGGTCACAGTACCGAGAAAAATGTGACGCGACCGCTAGGAGGAGCACAAAATTTGTCCTTCAGTATTAATATATAGATAATACAGAAAAATAAACATAACAAAAACAATTGGGTATCAGCCTGGAAGGCTTGGTACCCTCATAAAAATAACACAGGGCTCTCTTCCAAAATGATTAAATAATTAAACTAGAAGGGCACTCGGGAGAGCGCATACCTCCGCCATGTAATGCCTGATC
>CM068961.1:32091219-32102549 GCA_035128595.1 Eptatretus atami | reverse complement strand
TCCAAAGCTGGTGGTGTGGCAAAGGAGATTGAGCATGTGCTCGTTGATGGTCGCTGGAGGATGATCCAGAACCGCAGGGTCCACCCAAGTGCTCAGTTCCTCAATACCAATGACAGGCTTGTGGTAGCAACTCTGAAGTTGCAGCTTAAATCCAGGAGAATGGTACCATCCCAGCCTACGCTGGATATTGGTAAGCTCAAGGATGAGAGTGCTGCTGAGGAGTTTGCGAACAGGTTGAGAGGAGATGTGGGGGGTCTGTGTGCTTTGGTAAATCCTGAAGAGTGTTGAGTGCCTTCAAGACACCATCCTTGATGTTGCCAGTTGATGTCTTAGAACTCACCATATGGTGAAGAAGAATTTTGTCTCTTAAGGGATACTGAATACTGTTGGACAGAGTTGCAGGGCTCGGCTTAATGGCGGAGCTAAGCTGTTCAGGGAGTTAAGGCGTAAAACTGTACGTGCGCTGAGGGTGGACAAGGAGACCGATTGCAGGAATTGTGAGTGGGTATAGCATCACCTGTGGTCAAGTGATTCTCGTCCTGCTTGCAGGGGAATTCATGCATTGCGTTCCTCCAAGCCGTCCCGTGGTGTACTGCAGTTGGAGCGGAGGGTGGTGCCTCTTGACAGAGAAGTCCGAAGTGAAGGCTGCTGGCCGGTTACTTTGAGCAGCTGTTACTAGGCTGATCCACCAGCTGTTGAGTTGGATGTCAGGGTTGTTAATATCGCTATTGCTGACCTCCAATAAACTGTGATCCACCTTCGTTTGTGGAAACAGGTTGCGGTGGACCGGTTGAAGTGGCATCCACACGGAACTTCTCAAGGCTGATGGAAATGCTGCACTCATGTCATTGCATGCAGTTCTGTGCTCTGCCTGGAACACAGTCATCATCCCAATTGACTGGAAGAGGGGCTTTTTGTCCCTCTCTGGAAAGGAAGGGTAATTGCCAGGAATGCAACTACCACAGAGAGTTGACGCTGCTCTCAGTGCCGGGCAAGGTCTTTGCTCAGATAATTTTGGTTGGGTTCGCCACATCTGCTTGAGCACCAGCGCTCCAGAGCAGTCAGGCTTTACACAAAGAGGTCAACAATTGACTGCATCCTTGCACTTCTGGTCCTCACTCAGCGCGAGATGAGAGTTTTGGCAGGGACTCCTTGCAGCCATTTTTGATCTCTGCAAAGCATTCGATTCAGTGAATCGGGATGCCCTCTGGAAGATTCTTGGTTTTTGTGGGTGCCACAAAACTGATCAATCTAATGTCTGAACTCTACTCTAGGGCTGAGAGTGCTGTAAGATGTGGTGATACCACATCTTACAGCACTTACTTCCAGTAATTACTGGGGTTTCATCAGGGTGTGTGTGCTGGCCCCACACTTTCATCGCTTGTAGGGACTGGATTCTGGTGAGGATGTCAGAGAGTTCAAGCTGCGGTGCATCATTGGGAATGTCATGATCTCTGACCTTGATTTCGTAGATGATGCAGTCATCTTGTGTGAGAATGGATATCCTTTTGCCCTCAAGTGCTGAATGAGGAGTCGGATCCTCTGTGATTCTCGGTTTCCTGTGGTCAAACTAAGATCCAGGCTTTCAATGAATCTGGATGCTGCTATTTTTCTGTACCTGTTTGTGGTGAGGATGTTGAGGTCACGGAGAGATTCATTTACCCGGCAGTGAATATTTCCGTCTATGACCAGATCAATAGTGCTGTGTCTATGCTGGAGTCATATTCACTGGATCATGGTTGTTGTGTGCAGTGTCCGGACTGTGCAGGAGGACAAAAGTCCGAGTTTTCTAGGTCCTTTATTGGTGCTCCAGTTTCACTCGATGGATGTGAGACTTGGACTCTGACCAGGATCTGAGATGCAGACTTTATTCCTTTGGCCAGGTCTCTTCATAGAATCCTTGGCTATCGCGTCGGACTTTGTGTCCAACGAGCGGTTTGCTGAGAGAGACTCAAATGAGATTTGTTCCTGCCATAGTCTGTGCACGTCAGCTTCGGCTGCATGGACATGTGGCTCGTTTTCCTGCCACTGATCCGACTCACCAGATTCTCTCAGCGAGGGAGCCTCATGAGTGGAGGAGGCCAATGGGCTGTCCACGTGCCTCATGGTTCATGATTCGCATCTCAAGGAGATGGGATGGGCCAGGCATCTGCCGTGAGCCAGACGGAGCCCTGGAGTACCGGTGGAGAGTGGACACAGCGACACGCTGCTTCAGGGTATGCTCCTTACCTGACTCCAATCTCCCTTCCCCCAGAAAGTCCTGTGGTGACGGGAGCAGACGGAAGATGCTGCAGAAGCTTCTTAGTCACAACTGTGCACACAGGTGACTGGAATGTTCATTCTGCCGGATTCTCAGCGCAGATGTGATGCTCATATCCTCCTTAAATCCAGAGCAGCCATACTTCGTGATAGCACTCTCCTCCTCCTCTCCTCCCCATTCAGGGAAAGGCAACCACAGATGGCTTCGCCAACTTGGTAAAGCTTGTTTTGGTTTCATGTGATGAGCACCCTCTAAATTATCTTCAAAACGGGTGTTTTAATGAAACCCAAACACCCAATTTTCACTCTTGCACTTCCTTGGATTTTTCTTAGTGTGCATGCAAAGTTTCAGGCTGCTATGTTTTTACAGCGCGGCGACATCGCGCTGTTATATAATTGGCTATTCTGTCCTGTGTCTTCTGTCGCACTTATTGCCGGGTGTGATGTGGGCGGAGATTGCCGGGTGTATTGTGGGCGGAGATTGCCGGGTGTATTGTGGCGGAGATTGCCGGGTGTATTGTGGGCGGAGATTGCCGGGTGAATTGTGGGCGAGATTGCCGGGTTGAATTGTGGGCGGAGATTGCCGGGTGTATGTGGGCGGATTGCCGGGTGTATTGTGGGCAGAGATTGCCGGGTTATTGTGGGCGGAGATTGCCGGGTGTATTTGGGCGGAGATTGCCGGGTTGAATTGTGGGCGGAGATTGCCGGGTGTATTGTGGGCGAGATTGCCGGGTGTATTGTGGGCGGAGATTCCGGGTGTATTGTGGGCAGAGATTGCCGGGTGTATTGTGGGCGGAGATTGCCGGGTGTATTGTGGCGGAGATTGCCGGGTGAATTGTGGGCGGAGATTGCCGGGTGTATTGTGGCGGAGATTTCCGGGTGTATTGTGGGCGGAGATTTCCGGGTGGGATTGTGGGCGGAGATTGCCGGGTGGATTGTGGGCGGACATTGCCGGGTGAATTGTGGGCGGGGCTAATGCGGAAGAGCGACGTTTTTTGTGCTGAATCGTTTTCTGTGTGACGCCGGAAGGTGATTTTTCTGAGCAGGAAGTGATAATCTTCCTGTTCCGTTAGTTGTTGACGCGCAGCGTTGTAACTCTGTTCTTCGTTGTTTTTCACCAGAAGTGTTTTTTAAAACGTCTTTGTGGGGTGATTTCTTCCTCTTTTTTGGTGACAGAAGTGGTTATTACAGCGCGGCGACATCGCGCTGTTATATAATTGGCTATTCTGTCCTGTGTCTTCTGTCACGTCTTCTGTCACAATTATGCCGCGTACGTCCTTTGATCTGAGGGCTATAAATAGAAATTTGGTCCAACGTCACAACTCTTCCATCATGCATGCCAATTCACCGTGTCTACATTTAAATTTTATAACTGCAAATTGTTTCATCATTCTTAACCTAGACTTTTACTGCTCCCAGCTGCGCGATATCGAAGTATTCGCTTGTTGGTATAGTTTTGGAGTTATGGAGGAGACACACTGACACACACACACATTGCTTTTTATTAGTATACATATAATATATATATATATATATATCCATAGGATCGCCTTGTGCTTTGAGGCAAAAATTTATTTGAAAGTTTTATTACAGTAAATGCTCAAATTGACGGCTTGGACTTCGCGACACTTGTTTTTGTACGCTAAATCCAAGAACGTTGAACATTTCTGAACCTAAAAGCTTAAATACTTTAACAGTGTTATTGGATGCTTATCAGGATGCCTTCTATTGAATTCGGCAGCAACTCCTCTCTGTGAAAAATCCTGTCTTGTGTGCATTAGAATGAGTTCAATTCGATCTTCTATTGTTAGTTTTGAAGCCATCTTGGATCTGAAAGAAAAATAAAAATATCAAATTGTATATTAGGAAAATGCCTATGGATCCAGACTTTTTGGACACCATATATTATATATATATATATATATATATATATATATTATATATAATATATATATATATTGTTACGGTTTGTGGAAATTCACAGAACACCATTCAGGTTTCCCAGAGATAGTTATGTCGATAAGTGTGTGTTTCAGATTAGATTTCCCACCGATGTCAAAAGGGCAATTATTCGTGTAACCGGGCTGTGATCTTTGAGTCAGCCATTATTCTTTTGCTATCTTTATTTGGAACAACTGCATCTCAACAACCACAACAGCATCTCTCACCACCTTCTCCAAAACGCCAACCACAACCACTACTTCAACAACCACAACGCATCTCTACCACCTTCTCCAAAGCCAACCACACCACTACTTCAACAACCACAACCGCATCTAACAACCACCACCACTTCTCCACAACCGCCAACATCCCCACAGACAACGGCCTCCCCAACGAATAACATCTCCGCCAACAACGCGATGAATTCTCAACAAATAAAGAAAACGAAAGCAACGGTAAAAAAGAACCCGATTCACCAAAGAAAACAAACTTTGGAAAATTCCTCAGAACTGGTAACAGAAGTGACGGTTAAAAGTATGCACATACAAGATCAACCAGAATCTGCTGGAATTTCCCCCGCGCGCCGGGAAGGGAGGGGCGAAGCTCCGTGGCGATAAAACAGGCGCGTTAGACGCCGACGAGCAGTTGAGTGGGGAGAGGAGACGCCGACCAGCAGTGGAGGAGAGGAGTCGCCAGCAGTTGAGTCTGGAGTCTGGAGTCGGAGAAAGCAGTAGAGGAGGAGTTGGCAGCTGTGGTTAGCGAGTGAGTGAGAGAGTCTCTCCTTTCTCTCTCTCTCTCTCTCTCTC
This sequence comes from Eptatretus atami, assembly GCA_035128595.1. Classification (NCBI taxonomy): domain Eukaryota; kingdom Metazoa; phylum Chordata; class Myxini; order Myxiniformes; family Myxinidae; genus Eptatretus; species Eptatretus atami. The sequence goes on along the minus strand of CM068961.1, from coordinate 32,097,540 downwards.
TCTCCTCTCTCTCTCTCTCTCTCTCTCTCTTCTCTCTCTCTCTCTCTCTCTCTCCTCCTTGGTCGACTGAGGCGCCGGTGGAGTCGAGAGTGGAGTCAGGAGCGGTGGAGTCCAGTCGGGTGGTGACGAAACATCGAGGGTCGCCCAGCGAGTCACCACGAGGGTGGCAGGTAACCAGCACGGTCTCACGGAGTCCTTCGGTCTCCAAAGCTCCGTAACATTAAAGGCCTACGGTCCTGTTCTGCCTTCCTTTCTGGGGTTTTCTTTGTATGAAAGTTGTGGCGCCGTGTCCGCTAAGTAGAATTGTGGTTAAGTGATTGTGACATAATAATAGATACGGCTGCAGGTCTTTGGTTTTGCTCTGTGTTGTCCCTACCCCATTCATTGCATTCATTGCATTGCATACGTGCTTGTATATCTGCATTGCTTCATTGACTGCATGCATACGTGACAAATAAATGTCCTTGTTTGAATGTGCACCTGCTCGTTGCGTCCTCCTCCTCCATTGAGCTGCCGTATTGCGTTCGGAATATTAGTTGGCTTTTAATAGCCGATAAAGTAATCGGATCCGACGGGGCTTGGCGATATAAAACCGCTCGGCAAATCGCAAACGGAACGAGCTGCTTAAGAACAGCTCGTTTTCGTGCAGGCTCCGTTGAGGTGTAAATCCCCGGCATTTCTGTCTGTGCGCATACTTAGGTAAATCGACAATTCGGCGATCGGACCCTGTCGCGCGTGGACAGAAGAGTTGGCTGATTTACGGTGTGGTTAAAAACACACCCCTAGCTGTATTTCGGCGTTGATCCGAAAGCTGCGACTAGGATTGCCCGTCCGTTGGGCGTGCGGCCGCGATTAGCTAAAAGCGGTCGCCCGCACGCCGAACGGGTGGAGATCCACAACAATATATATATTATACACACACACACACTGTAATTTGGTGTCAAAAGGGGAAATTAATGGCATGCATCAGGCAGGGAGATTTGGAGTGAAATATTCTCATGTTTTTTTGTCCATAATATGTAGATAAGCACATATTACATTATTCTAATATTCAAGCACAATTCATGAAGGAAAATAAAGTGCACAGTTGTGCAAGCTTTCCCTTACAAACTGCACATTCATTTTCATTTCTTCACTCAACCTTCGACAAGTTGCTGCCTAAGTTCTTGGGTATACACAGAGACCTATGGAAACCTTACTAGCGTTCAGTGAACGCACGAAGGCTACAAACCTTTTCTCATCAAGTCGTATGCAAACGACGATCCAAGGGCAATGTGGCCGCAAGATGTTTTGTCAGCTGTAATATTTGCTTGAGAGAGGAATTTAATTAAAGTCTCGGAATGGTACGACGTGACCCCCGTGAAAGCAAGGAACATTTCTTCAACATTCTTGACCAACACTCCACAATTTGGGATGTTCGCCGTTGTGTTTTGAAATACCTCTCTCCCACATGCTGTGTGTTTTCCTAAGGGCGTTGAGCAAATCTCTGGTGTTCCTGTGGAGTCGACAGTAGCTGAGAATATGGATTTTCTTATGGTAGTTCTTTCCCGCAGCGGATCCTTGTTCATCTGCACTCGTCTCCAAAACAACCGATGAATGATGGAATGTCACCTGCCGACATTGACCTTCCAGAATGAATATGAGCATTCACTAACTACCAGATTAAGTAATCATGAGGTAAGAGTTCTCCCGCAATCTGATGTTTATTCTCTTTCTGATTTGGATATTATGGTAACTATAACAGTGGTGATTAGAAGGTATGGGTTTACAATGGAAATTTGAATGACTAAGCTTTTAAAGAAGTTGCAATGAAATTTCTACAAACTCTAATATTAAAAAATTACTCGAGAAACATTAACACATGAGTCATCCTTCAAGATGATGTAATAACCACCTGAGCTCATTCTAGTAGTTGTGGTGTTATGTACTGAAACCGAATGCTCAACATCTATTCTCCTTTCCATGGTAGTCAGCTATTTTGAAGATCTCATCATATTACTTTTGTTTCCTTTCTCTGCTCTTTCTCTCTTTTAAAACATTGATCTGAGGCTCATGTTGAAGCTTATAATACATCACCCCGGAGACAGCATGTACCTTTACTTGAATTACAAGCACATTAGGGGACAACAGTGTACTTCAGCTTGAATTTCAAGGACATTACTGGACAATGGACATGGTATATAGGATTTGAACCTGGGTCCCCTGCTGTATTATGGGAACCCAACCTAACAGGTGAAACCATTTATCTTCTCTCAAACCATCTTCTCTTCTCGTTTTATTTCTCACGTATTTTCCGTTTCATTCCTGAATCTGTTGGAACTTCCACCTTCTGTTTCGTCCTCTGGTTTTTATCTATACTTTCATCACCTTGCTCTCATGTTGCTTCTGCCATGTTTCTACTTCTGTGATTGAGAGTTTGTGACTGTATCTATCTTGTTCATCCACAATTCCCCCCGTGTGATCCCCTTATTCTCATTCTTCACCATGTCTAATATTTCTCCAAGTCTCTCTCTATATTGTCCTTCAAACCCTGCTGTTGGTGTGTCCCCCTCATTCTCTTTATACGACTCTTGTCGTTTTATTACCTCCTGATCTATTCTGTGTACGAGCTCTCCCATGAGCCTCGACACTGTATATTACCACAAAAAATCTCTAAAGCTGTCCTTGGGTGTATTGTAATTATATCGATTGGTTTTGTCTGACTTATAATAATGTGAGTTCCCCAAGAAGGAACTTTAACATCGAAGAAGGCCATTAGGCCTATCAAGCCTGCACAATTAGTTTAGGTATGTCAGCATGCAATGGAGCAGCGCATTGCTGCGTCCACTTTTCGTCAGTACTCCAGGGGCCTCCGTCTGGCCATCTGGCTGATAGATATCTGGCAGATACCTGGCCCGTCCCCATCTCCTTGAGATGCTGATCAACCTGTTGCACCCACGAGACACGTGGTCATCCTGTTGATCTCCTCCACTCACGAGGCTCCCTCCCTGAGAGAATCTGATGAGCAGGATCAGTGTCAGGAAATCGAGCCACATGTCCATACCCCCGCAGCTGACGCTCACGGACTATGCAGGTAACAAATCTCATTTGAGTCTCTCTCAGCAATTGTTTGTTGGACACAAAGTCCTAATCGTAATAGACAAGGATTCTCCGAAGAGACCTGGAACCGAAGGAGTTAAGTCTTCATCTCAAATCCTTTGTCAGAGTCCAAGCCTCACATCCATAGAGCAAGACTGGAAGCACCAAGGACCTGAAGACTCGGACTCTCATCCTCCCGCACAGGTACCGGCAGCGCCACACCCCATGACCCATTGAATCCATGACTCCCCAGGTCCGACCCAGATGTCTATTGACCTCCGGCTCAAAGACAGCAGAGACATGAATATCACTGCCAAGGTAAGTGAATCTCTCCATGACCTCAACATCCTCACCACAACCAGGTATAGACAAGATCGCAGCATCCAAGATGTCATTGAAAGCCTGGATCTTTGTTTTGACCCAGTAAACCCGTCGTCCCAGCGGCTCCAATTCCTCATGCAGTGCCACGAGGACCCCCCAACAACGACAACCAGTGTTTCTGCAAGGATGACTGCATCATCTGTGAAATCAAGGTCAGAGATGAAGTGATGCACCGCAGCTTGAACTCTCTGACATCTGACAAAATACATAGATGTGGACACACACAAACACACACACACACGGCCATTACAAAAGTCTCACAACCCCATTCGGGGCGAGACTAATTAAAAACTGTCCCTTTGGGTGGTGGTTCATGAAACTGTTCGGTGGAGTTTTCCTTTTTCTTTCCCTATTCCATGCCATTGGTTATTACTTGGACTCACTCCAACTTGTCTGTCTGTCCTTTGCTTCCTCATAAAGTCTTTATATGCATTAGAATCCTTACCCACCCCTATCATGCTATCCCGTATATTGCTTTCCTTTTTCATTCTCATATTCACTTTGTCGAAGCGCCATTATTTACGCAGTACTTCGTGGATTATATTATTTTTCGTTTGATTGCTTACATTTCAAAGTCACTATTTTGGCTCGATCCCAAAGCAGCTGTCTGGGATTGGTTTTTGATGTAAGCTTTTGCAATCTTACGTAGCCATAGACCTGGTGTGTAAAGATCTCTGTACTTTTCCTACTCCCTGTCTGTATGCATATATTCTCAATTGTAAGAACTTTAATTTCCCCTTGTTGGCGGTGTTAAATGTAAAAATGTGGCATTCGTGTTATCAGCTTGTACTACGTGGGATGAAAGTTGGTTGGGACTATGCGCAGCATGAGTTAGTCCTGGGGACGAGCTTCATAAAGAATGGCATCAACTCGCCTTGCACATTGAGCAAGTTATTATCTGCCATGTGGATTCGAGTGCGATTGATTTACTCTTCCCCCCACAGGAAAGTTGTGTGCTGGGAACATTCTTGACAAACTCTTCACTCATGTTTTAAAATCATCTTCCTTGATTCAGGAAGTTATGTTGTGGGTGCACTGCCAAAGCTTGTTTGGAAATCGAGGCCCTGTCCTGTCGCTCACTCCATTTTTGAAAAGGGTGTTGAGAGACTGGGTGAGGTAGGGGGAATGAAATGGAATGGGTTTTGAGGGTTTAGGGTGGGAAGGTGCAAGGTGGATGTCTGAGAGAGCTGGTACTGCTCACCTCTATATAAGATTGCCAGCTGAGAAAACAGGAACAGCTTATTACATCGGCATGGGTCAGCCAGGCTGCGCATACCATCGTGCAAAGCGAATGTGTGAGAGAGGGCAAGAGAGCAAGGAAATACATCTGTAAACGCAGGAGCTGTCATAGGGTTATCATGCTTGTGTTTTGTCCACATTCCACAAAGTCCATCATTCATAATTATCCAAGCAAAAATTCCAATGTGGATTTATTTCTTTTTTACACGAGGAGCATAAGGGAACCACCGCAGAATTTATTTTTATTACTTTTCTTTCTATAATAGTGTTGATAGAGAGCTGGCGTAATGGGCCAATGGCCTCCTTCTGCGTAAAATTTCCTTGTATATCAGCACGTCCTGCATATGCCTTGTATATCAGAATAGTTGTTATCAGGCAGATTAACCCATCCCTGAAGACCATTAATGAGCCAGGTGGGTGGTTACCAACAATGCAATAGTCGCATGGTATTCCTCCTGATACAATCTTCGGTTCAGGAAGCTTGGAATCAAATATTCATTAAAGCTTGTTGCCTACAGTTAGATTTGAACCTCACAACTTCTGGGATACCAGGCCAATATTTTCAAACACAGAAGCACCAATGATGTTTGAAAATGTTAAATGAAAGAGAAAGTGAGGGGGGAATGTCATGAAGAGTAGGGAGAAACAGTCCTCCATTTCCACTTAAGCCTCCCATATTAATTGGCAGGGTAGGGAAGACTATCTAGTGAATGTGGCTCTTGCATCAATTAATAAGGGGATAAAGGAATACCATGCTACATTATAAGCAGTGATGTATGTGGTATTTTCAGTTGCAGGTCTAAATTAAATATTGCCAGTCTAGGGTCCTACCACTACAGGTCGACAGTCTGGGGCCCTGGGGTGAGCCACAGATGCCGGAGGTTCCTAGAGGGTCTCTCCTGCATTCTCAGCCCTTTCAGGGTGAAACAATGATTTAATCATTCCAAAATTTAATCATTCCATACTTGTACCAAGTTTTATTTAAATCCCTGAACCTAGATTCAGAATATTAAATAATTCTGGCTGACAGACCATGTGGCCGATCAGATTGAAATTTAAAATGTGCATTCCCCATGACTACCAGATCATAATTGTGAAGTTTCATGTCAATCGATGAAGTGATTCAAGAGTAAGGGTTTTAAAAAGATTTTCGCTCAATCCAATATGGCTGTCAAACCATGTGACCTATTAATTATTTGTGAACACCTTGGTATCCCCAAGGCTTGGGGAACATGTTGGTGAAGTTTCCCTTCAATCTGTCAAGCAGTTCTGGAGAAGAAGATTTTTAAAAGTTTATTCTTCAAAAACTCAAAGCTGCAAAACCATTGTGACCCATGACATCATTTCCCTCTAGGAACCTCCGGCGTCTGTGGCTCACCCCAGGGCCCCAGACTGTCGACCTATAGTGGTAGAACCCTAGACTGGCAATATTTAATTTAGACCTGCAACTGAAAATACCACATACATCACATACATAGGAGATACCGATGTCCAAAGTTTTTTCCGTTTTTCCAACATGGCTGCCACACCACATAACCTATGACCTCCTAATTATCATCAAAACATTCTGCACTAGCAAATACCACCCGTGGCTTCACCGATGGGAATACTAAAAAGGGGGGG
>CM068961.1:32051718-32091194 GCA_035128595.1 Eptatretus atami | reverse complement strand
GGAGAGGGAGGGATGGTGAGAGAGAGAGAGGGAGAGCGAAGAGGGGAGAAAAGGAGAGAGGAGGGAGGGGAGTGTGTGGAAGGGTGGGAGAACGGAAGACAGTGTGAGGTGAGAGGAAGGGAAGGCCGATGTGTGGTGACCATTAATTATGATTCATACTGTCTCACTCATTCAAAATGTTTCTGCCATAGAATAACAGTGAAGATGGAAGCAAAATAATGTCTGAAATCCATTTGCTACCCGTCATACATATAACACGGCCAGAGACAAACAACGCCTGGACACGTCCGGAGACAAACACTGTCCAGACATAACCACCGTGTGGATATCTTTCCGCAGAGAGAGAGAGAGGAGAGAGAGAAGGTGGAGGTAGGGGAGTGCGCAGAGAGAATACGTTATGCTTTATGGACACACACACACACACACACACACACACACACACACACACGCGCGCACTAGTGCTTGGTCGATATCGGCAATGTTTCGGGAACTCGGCAGGTGGAGTCAGTGTGATTACTGACTGCAGTACGTACTGTATTACAACCAGAAACCTTGAGTAGCTTTCACCGAAAAACAACGTTGCATTATGATAGACGTTTCAAGGAGATGTTCAACAAACATTATTCTTATAAACAGGAACCACTTGCTCAGGATGACGTAGCAGGAACCACTCACTCTAGGTGATGGAGCAGGAACCACTCGCGTCATGATGACGGAGCAGGAATCACTCACTCAGGATGATGGAGTAGAACCACTCGCCTCAGGATGACGGAGCAGGAACCATCCCTGCAGGATGACAGAGCAGGAATCACTCGCTCAGGATGACGGAGCAGGAACCAGTCACTCAGATGACGGAAAGCAGAAAACCACTCACTCAGTTTGATGGAGCAAGAACCACTCACTCAGGATGACGGAGCAGGAACCAGTCGCTCAGGATGAGGAGCAGGAACCAGTCGCCTCAGATGACAGAGCAGGAACCACTCACTCAGGATGATGGAGCATGAACCACTCGTTTCAGCGATGACGGAGCAGAACAGCGCTCAGGATGCACGGAAGCAGACAGTCGCTCAGGATGACGAGCAGGAACCAGTCGCTCAGAGATGACAGATCAGACCATTCGCTCAGGATGACGGAGCAGGAACCCACTCACTCAGGTTGATGGAGCAGGGAACCACTTGTTCAGGATGACGGAGCACAAAATCACTCGCTCAGGATGATTGATAAGGTTGATTAAATGGTTGATAAGGAACGGCTGGCCAAGCTTGTGGCTGCATACTATATGGGATCCTTTAACTTTTAAAGCCAGTCTTCACCATGCATGCAGCTGTTAATGAAATAAAAATGAATTAGTTCAAATTATGACTTCATCCACTAAAGAGTTGCTAGCTTCATGTCTTATAAACAATCCCACGAGACATTGCAAAGTTTCAATCGCCCATGCAAATAAAGATGCAGATAATCTGCCATTGTGCCTTGCTCGTCTGTACACGCGTCACGTGGTACAGTAATCATTTGCGGTCCGCGTAAACGTTTTGACTTTTTTTTTTTTCAACGTCCGTTTTTCACCAGATTTGCTTGATCCCTGTAGAGCACCTTGCAAAACCTCCGAAAATATAGACACGATCTGGCAGATGCATGGATTAAAGCAGTCCTCTGGGGATAGGGGGCGAGTCGAGCAGTGAGTGCATTTAAAATTCGATATAAGCTCAACGGAAGCTTTGCCCAGCGTTCCTAAATTTTTTGTTCACTCAATATAATTCCCCAAACAGTAGATAAGGACAAGTTTAATGCTTTTTGGAAATTTCACATTTCTTTTGTATAAATATTGGAGAAGGAGGGAACATAGCCTGCTGCTCAAAGTAAATAGGTTTATGGTCAGCTAGTTATTAGACTCGTTATTCTTTAAATTGATCAGCATTTCACAACAGATTTTGACACTTGTTTAAGAACGGATGATATCGAATCACCAAACCGAAATAATATTTCGATTATAAATTTAATTACGTCCGTAGAGTTCGATCATGGAAAATCGTAATCGTATGAAGCATGAAATTGCTCCAAGGCTCCTAAATTGAAAACTATAGCACTTTACAAACAATTCTACAGTGATTTGTAGCGATTGATAAACAGTGCGTTCATAAATGAGGAAGGAAAGTGAAAAAGAATCATTGCCGCCAAGTTCTTAAGTCAACTGATGGTTGAGCACGACAAAAAACATGGCGGCTTTCGACCTACAGCCGAAGTTACCTAGGAATACGCCTTAAGACCCCAAAGAGCAAGGTGGCCCGCAGGAGTGCCTGGTAAAGGATATGATTAAATAAGTCGCTAATGAATTCTTAAAAGGGCGATGTTTTGAATGAACCAATCTCTCTCTGTATACAACCCAGAAACCTTGAGTAGCTTTCACCGAAAAACAACGTTGCATTTATATAGACGTTTCAAGGAGATGTTCACAAACATTATTCTTTATAAACAGGAACCACTTGCTCAGGATGACGTAGCAGGAACCACTCACTCAGGATGACGGACTAGGAACCACTCGGTCATGATGACGGAGCAGGAATCACTCACTCAGGATGATGGAGTAGGAACCACTCGCTCAGTGATGACGGAGCAGAACCAGTCCCTCAGGATGACAGAGCAGGAATCACTCGCTCAGGATGAACAGAGCGAGGAACCAGCGCTCAGATGATGGAGCAGGAACCACTCACTCAGTTTGGAATGGAGCAAGAACCACTCCTCAGGATGACGGAGCAGGAACCAGTCGCTCAGGATGAAGCAGGAACCAGTCGCTCAGGATGACGAGCAAGCAGGAACCACTCACTCAGGATGATGGAGCAGGAACCACTCGCTCAGGGATGACGGAGCAGGAACCAGTCGCTCAGGATGACGAGCAGGAACCAGTCGCTCACCAATGCACGGAGCAGGAACCACTCACTCAGGTTGATGGAGCAGGAACCACTTGTTCAGGATGACGGAGCACAAATCACTCGCTCAGGATGATTGAGAAGGTTGATTAAATGGTTGATAAGGAACGGCTGCCCAAGCTGTGGCTGCATACTATATGGGATCCCTTTAACTTTAAAGCCAGTCTTCACCATGCATGCAGCTGTTAATGAAATAAAATGAATTAGTTCAAATTATGACTTTATCCACTAAAGAGTTGCTGCTTCATGTAGAACAACCCAGGAGACATTGCAAAGTTCAATCGCCCATGAAATAAAGAGTGCAGATAATCTGCCATGTTGCCTGCTCGTCTGTACATGCGTCACGTGGTACAGTACATCATTTGCGGTCCGCGTAAACGTTTTGACTTTTTTTTTTCAACGTCCGTTTTTCACCAGATTTGCTTTGATTCCCTGTAGAGCACCTTGCAAAACCTCCGAAAATATAGACACAGATCTGGCAGATGCTATGGATAAAGCAGTCCCTCTGGGGGATAGGGGGCGAGGTCTAGCAGTGAATGCATTTAAAATCATATATGGAGCTTTTGCCACGTTCCTAAATTTTTTGTTCACTCAATATAATTCCCCAAACAGTAGATAAGGACAAGTTTAATGCTTTGGAAATTTCACATTTTCTTTTGTATATATGGAGAAGGAGGGAACATAGCCTTGCTTGCTCAAAGTAAATAGGTATGTCAGCTTAGTTATTAGACTCGTTATTTCTTTAAATGATCAGATTTCACAACAGATTTTGACACTTGTTTAGACCGGATGATATCCGATCCACCAAACCGAAATAATATTTCGATTATATAATTTAATTAGTCCGTGAGAGTCGATCATGGAAAATCGTATCGTATGAAGCATGAAATTGCTCCAAGCTCCTAAATTGAAAACTATAGCACTTACAAAAGCAATTTCTACAGTGATTTGTAGCGATGATAAACAGGCGTTCGATAATATGAGGAAGGAAAGTGAAAAAGAAATCATTGCCGCCAGTTCTAAGTCAAGTCATGGTTGAGCACGACAAAAAACATGGCGGCTTTCGACCACAGCGAAGTTACCTAGGATACGCTTTAAGACCCCAAAGAGCAAGGTGGCCGAGGATGTGCCTGGTAAAGGATATGATTAAATAAGGTCGTTAATGATCTTCAAAAGGGGTGTTTTAATGAACCCAAACATCCAATTTTCAGTCATTAACTTCCTTGGAGTTTTCTTAGTATGCATGCAAAGTCTCAGGATGCTAGTTTTCATGGTTTTGGAATTATGGAGGAGACACGCACGCACGCACACACAGCCATTTATTAGTATAGATGAGTAGTCGCACATATGGTGACAAGCCGGTAGGCGACATGGCTGCTCGCTCTAGATGGAAAGCTGGCCGACGCGACTAGCCGACTATTCATGTAACATGCTATCAATCAATTTAGCACAATAAATATGATTATCACAGCCTCTTAGTTTGCGCCCAGAAACCTGCCTTGTGAAATTTCAGGCATGTTTCCAAAAGAGCTCTAACAAATGGCAGCCCTGGTAATTCCACTTATCTATTCGCTAAAGATTTTATTTTTTATATGATGCGTAAGACATTCTCCTTGGCATAAAAAAACAGGTCCTCGGAGGTCCAGTTTCGGAGTATTGATTTTTTTGTACAGTCCACAATAGTGTACGATGTACGATAAAGTATTTTAGCTGTTGCTACCCAGCAGGCACACAACGTTGTTGCAACGTCGTTTGCCGGTTCTATCCTGACGTCAGAATTGGGTCAGTGGAAGTGTGTTTTGCAACACCCATGACGTCAGATTTCAACGTTGTGACATACGTTGAAATCTGACGTTGTTTGCAGCGTCGTGTTCTGTGTGTATCCTGACGTCAGAATTGGGTCAGTGGGAAGTTGTATTTGCAACACCCATGACGTCAATTTTTCAATGTTTGTGACAACGTTGAAATCTAACGTTGTTGCAGCGTCGTGGTTCTGGCTGTATCCTGACGTCAGAATTGGGTCAGTGGAAGTTGTATTTGCAACACCATGACGTCAGATTTCAACGTTGTGACAACGTTGAAATCTGACGTTGTTGCAGCGTCGTGTTCTGGTTCTACTGACGTCAGAATTGGGTCAGTGGGAAGTTGTACTTGCAACACCCATGACGTCAGATTTCAACGTTGTCACAACATTGAAGCATGACGTTAGTTTTCAATTTATCACAACGTTCATAAAATGGAATTTTTGTTTTTACCTTTTCTTTGCAACGCCAAAGAAACGAACATTGCAGTGCATGACTCCTTCAGCTTCCAGCTGATGGAGCCCTCGACCATAGGTCTGGGGCCAGCGGAGCACCGCTGTTCCACACCGGTGCCATTATCAAAACATTGAAGTTGTATTGCAACATCATTAAACGTTGCACAGTAACACATAATGACCCACACTTGAAAACAACTGTAATTCATAATCATTTATTATCACTATCACGCAGAGCATGATTGCGGAAAAAAATATACAAGCAGTATTAACAATAATATATTTGTTACGGTTGTAGAATATTCACAGGACACCATAAAGGATATCCCCAAGATCAGTTATATCGCTAAGTCTGTGTTCAGATAGATTTCCCCACCGTTGTTTAAAGGGATTTATTCGTTGTAACAGGGCTGTGATCTTTGAGTTAGCCGTTATTCTTTTGCTATCGTTATTTTGGATCAACTGCTTCAACAACAACACACCTTAACCACAACGCGCCCAACACACCACCATCACGACCACCACAAACGCCAGCCACGCCACCATTACGACCACCACAACCACCTCCACCACCAACATCGCTCTCAAACACCGCTTCACAACAACCAGCCTCCACCACCACAACCACACGCACTCTCAACATCCCTCACCACTCACCACACCGCCAACATCTCCACACCACAAACATCGCCTCACCTCGTCTCCGAAACGACCCATCTTTGCGTCAGCAGCAGAGAGATCCGATCAGACGGCATCGCTGCAGGCAGATGCGGGGTTGCTCGCCGTGCAAGCTTCACCCGCAGTTCGGATCAAGAGCGTCGGTGATTCCTGCAACGTCCGCTCTCCCCGCGGGGTCGGAGTCAGAGGTCGAGGATCAGAGGCCAAACCGCGTCTCAACCGGCCTATATAAAGGCGCGCGGAGCGGCCGCGCAGTCGGTGTCTGTCGGGGTTCGGAGAGTCTGGAGAAGCCAGGAGCTGCATGGAAGTCTGGACGTGGTAAAGTGCCGTGGTGAGTCCGCGTGGAGCCATCAGTCCGAGCAGTGGGGAGTCCGCGTGGAGTGCATTCGGTTCGTGGAGCTTGCAGTCGGTGGGAAGCTGGCTCGTGTCGGGTCGGGGCTCGGAGCTTGCGGTTGGTGGGGGTCCGGGCGTCACGAAGAGACGCGGGCTGAAGGCGCAGCCTGCCTGCCGTGTCGCGCAAGCCTGCACGTTTCTGTGGGGAGAGCCGGAGAGAACTCGCCGGCCGCTCAAAGCAGTCACCACGTAGGGTGCAGTAACCTGCAACCGTCTCGTGGGCCCTTTCGTCACCAAAGCCCACATTATAAAGGCCCCACGGGCCAGCCTGACCCCTTGTCCTGTGAGGGGGTCTTTCCTGCTTTTCTTTGATGAATGTTGTGGGCGCCGTGTCTTGCAAAGTAAAACTGTGTAAGTGACTGTTACATGGAAAACAATAGTCGTTAGTAGTGTTTTTCGCCTTGCTCGTGTCTTTGTCCCGTCCGCAGTCTTCGCAAACACAACTGCATGCGTGTTGTTTTTTCATTGCTTTTTGTTGGCTGTATACGTGTTTTATTGCATTCTGTATTATGTGTGTAGTAAATAAATGTGCTTCTTTGGAATGTGAACCGTTCGTCAGTCATTTTTCCCATTGAATCTGCCATATTTTTTTTCGGAAATGCTAGTTGGTTTTTGAAGACCGATAATAGAATCGGTCCGGCAAGGGTCTGGCGATAATACCCGCTCGTTTATCCCAGAACGGAACGAACCGCTTAAGCGGTTCATGTCCAAACAGGCCTTCGCCGAGTACGGTCTGCTCGGTAGTGTTGCCCACGCGAATACTTAGGTATAATCGAAATTTGGCGATTGACCCTGTCGCGCGCAGGTGGAATACGGACTAGCCGTGGTGGGGTTAAAAACCCACCCGTGACTGGTTTCTGGCGTTGTTCAGAAAGTCGCGAGCTGAATTGCTCGTTCGGTGGGCGACGCGGCCGCTATTAGTGAAAAGCGGTTGTTTGCACGCTGGGCGGGTGAGATTCGTAACAATATTTTTATTCGTACAAAAAAAGCACACTCAATACAAACGTATAATAAATAAAAGTAGATACCATTGCAATGAGAAACATATACTAAAAATGGGGAATAAAAAGAAATACCACATGGGTAAATATCGTAAATACTTTTTGACAATTCACTTTGTGCAAAGCACAGTTAACAATTCAAATTCAGAAATTCTGCTCCAGAGAGGAACTGTGGAGCTTCTCTCTCAAATATAATTGACTGCACAAAGGCACCTTTAATACATCATCATCATCATCATCATCATCATCATCAATCATCATCATCAATCATCATCATCATCATCATCATCATCATCACCATCATCATCATCATCACATCATCATCATATCCAGTGTAGTAAAACTCAAGCTGGTGTTGGCTTAGTGTAGGGTGGTGGCTTGGGATCCTAGGTCCTGAGTTCAAGCCCGTTGGCTGCTGAATTAAAATACACCAGGAGGTTGACTCAGCCTGATCCCTTCTGAGGTCAGCAAAATGAAGTACCAGTGTACTGTAAGGGGACACTGCATCAGCGGCATAGCCACGTCCCAACCAATGATCACCAGCAGCCACAGGCTGTACTCAATAGAGAGAGAGAGTTAGTAAAACTGATGATAATTCATGCTTGTATACATTATGGCATAAAAGTATTGACAGATAACTTGCATTTATATAAAATGTAATTAAAAGTTTTAGCTACTGATGGCATACTACCATTGTTACAAGATTCATAATTAAGCAACCTCAGGTAAGATATATGAGAAGACGAAGAACCACATATAAATTTTTGCTATAGACATATAGTTGACATTCAATAGGTAGAAATTCAGCAATGACTGGTAAAGAGTACAATATGGGTAATGATCATATAAATTCCAAAGGATCATATAAACTTTTACTTCCTACTTGGAAGTCAAACACCTTTCTGATAGAATTTCTCCATGATATATATAATTTAGAAATATTTTTACTTGTTATGTCCCACAGCGGGCATCAATAGAATGAGGTGCAAAAGACTCAAACAGATGATGCTTGAATGATATGAACAGTGCATAAAATTATATAAAACTGAATTACAATCAGGCAAATCAATGAGACCAAATATATATCTACGTGTGTGTATCATTCAAAGAAAAAATATAAATCTACATCATTAAGTATGAAACACAATTTTGAATGCATCTCACATAAATAATTCAAAGCACAAAAAAATTAATTTGTTGGGTTTTTCAATCTTAATTTCACAATAAAATAAAATAACTTCATTCTGCATAAAAGTACATGTAATTTTTTCACAATGTAAACTTAGGCTGGGTTTCCAACATACAACATTACAATTAACTATGCTGCAAATTCTTAATAATCAAGGACGTGGACGCGTGGCACAGCGTGTTGCTGTAATCATTATTATTACACTAATACGTGCCCATACGTGCGTGCCGTATGTGCAAAAAAAAAAAAAAAAAAACTTTCAACAAAATACACAGGCCGTTCCTTCGCTCTCGTAAACGACGACTGGATTGGGGCATTGTGTTTATCTGTAAATGCGCATAAGAAATCGAGAAATTATGAGAATACAGTAAGTCATCACTTCCGGAAGTCCGTACGTTGTAACCCGTAATGGGGAACGTGGCTGAGGTCTCTTCCCCATAATGGGGAACGCGGCTGAGGATCTCTTCCCCATCGGCCACGCCTACGCAGTTGGTTTGGTAAATAAATGGCCATAACTTGGGAAGCACTTGTCCGATTAATATCAAACCTTGAAAAGGCACACACGCAGGTCCCCAGCAATATACCTGGCAAGTTTCAATTAGATCGGACCAGTGGTTGTCGAGAAACAGCGGTCCACGACACACAGACACACAGACACACAGACACACAGACACACACATTGCTGGAATTATAGATGGACTAGTGCATGCTCGTACGTGCATGCCCGTACGTGCGTGGCCGTACGTGCAAAAAAAAAAAAACTTTCAACGGCGTTCCAGAAACAACAACACTCAGGTCGTTCCTTGCTCTCGCGGCCCGTACGTGCAAAAAAAAAAGAAAAAAAAGAGATTGTGACGTCAATCATGACGTCATAGCACCGTGTCCTGTCATTGGTTGGTAAATAAATGGCCATAACTTGGGAACCACTTGTACGATTAATATCAAACCTTGAAAGGCACATACTCAGGGCCCCAGCAATATACCTGGCAAGTTTCAATGAGATCGGACCAGTGGTTGTCGAGAAAACAGCGGTCGCAGACACACACACAACACACACACACACACACACACACACACACCACACAACACACACATACCACCATACACACACATACACACACACATACACACACACCCCCACACACACACACAGTTTCAATGAAGTATCGGACCAGTGGTTGTCGAGAAACAGCGGTCGCAGACACACACACACACACACACACAACACACACACATACACACACACACACACATTGCTGAATTATAGATAGATGGGGCTTGTTCCTGCCACACCTCCACGCCGATCAGGCCATATCAGCTACAGCTAAAACGTGATAAACGAATGATGAAATCGGGTGTTAGAGGATTCGATCGTCAGATGCACGTTGAGTCCAATGCTCGAACCACTCGAGTGGCCCGAAGGCCCGGGAGAGTTTACATTGAATGTAACGATATAGATTCCAGCACAACAGTAACAGGAACACATCATGGATTCTGTGATCTTTAAAACGTCCAAAACAAAAGCTAAGACCATAAAATCGATTTATAATATTATACTTACCAAAAAGATCACAGCAGAAGATAATTTTAACTAAAAAAGCGAAAGTCTTCTGCAGATTAAAGCGGATTGTCTCTGTCACACTCAGAAACAGCTAAAAGTTCACAAGTTTACCAAACTTTGCAATGGCGGCTCGTGATGCGGAAATAGCAATTAGCCAATCAGATCTTCCTCCAGTGAAAGGCAGACACAACCACACACGTCACGAGGTGGAAAAGCGTCACCATGGAAACACAGAGGCAGAAAAAACAGTTTTAGATAATCGCGCTGCGCGCGGCAGCTGTACCGCGTCGTGATCTGGTTGTACAACCAAGCGGCCGATTCCCGACGTCGTGAATCTTTCATACTGACGTCGTGTGTCTGCTGGGTAAGGCCTAAGTCACATTTGCCACGGTGGCCGTGGGGTCTACAAAATCTACGGCCACGAGCAATTATATGGCGGCCGCAGTATTTCCACGGTCACACAATGTAGCAGTCACAATGTTTTTACTTTTTTGGGAAGCCGCACGGCGTATTTATAAATTGTGGAGACCGAAAACGTGGGGTGCCGTACGGTCTTTGATTTGATGTCGCACGGTGACCTTAGGGCGTTCCTGCGGCAGCCATAGAATTTTCAAGGCAGACGCAAGGTGACGCAAGGCGACCGCAGGGGGACCGCAGGGGGCCCTAAGCCGAACGTGCGGCCAGACGGACAGTAACGAGTGGGTTTTTTTTTTTTTACCAGTTCTTTTGTTTCGGCTTGTCGAATTGCTACGGCGAAGGTAGAAATGAAAAAAGTTATAACTCCGTGTTATAATTTCACGGCGACCCTACGGCCTGTAAAATATAGCCATACGGCGTAGGCCCACCCTGAGGCCACCTCAGAAACTCTGCGGCCGCCGCACGTTTCTGTCAATTCAGAGGGCGTACGGCCGCCGTATCCTGCGCGTAGAGCAAATGTGACAGGCCTAAGCAACGGAGGTGTGCATAGCAACCATTCATTTTTGTGTACATGCTAGCCACATTGTACACATTTCAGCCAAGTTTCATCAAATCAGACTCTTTCTCTTAGAGATATTCGCAATTAACCGTTTCTGAAATGTTCGACATGTACTCGCCCAAAACCTATCTCCTCCTACAAATATTTTTGTTAGGCTGCAAATTGGCATGAAGGGAGCTGGATAGATTGCGCACAGAAGTCTAAGCTTCGATTTTTCGGTTTTTTGATTTTTTTCGATTTTTGACCACTTTAAAGGCCGTTGCTATGCGTTGCTAGGTCCATATTCGAAAGCACACGATTCCCAGAAATATTGGTCCTACTACCAAATTTCATTGGAATCGGTTGAGTGGTTTAGCCCTAGCTTGACCAAAGTTTCGCGACAGACAGACAGATGGAAATGTCCAGAATAAGGGTGCTCTAAGAGCAGCCAAAAATATTGTGTCAATTCGATTAAACGATTAATACAACCAAAAACATAATACCTTCGGCGACTTCGTCAGCGAGGAAAAAATAATAATAAATCTGTGTGCATGGGGACTGGACACAAGTGGCGAAACTGCAAATGCCAACTCGTGACTCTGGTTATCCCACAAGGAGGTTAGAAAGGTTCTTCTTCTTCACTTTGCAGATGAAAGGAAGGAAGGACGTGCCAAATATTGAAGCGGCTGCACTGCTTTAAAAAAAAAAAATTCGTTTGACCAACACTTTAATTAATAACGTCTTGGATTAGCGACAGTGAAAATAAAGAGAAGAAGGCAAAAAGTGACTTTGGCATTGTAGAAACTACAGTTTTTTGCTCATTTGTAAATTTGGTATGGTCTATAATACTATATTTACATCTATATTTTGCCTTTGAAATTGACATATATTGAAGAGTTCAAAATTGAAATTAAACTTCATTGCTTTTGTTGTCATTCAATAACTCAGCTACCCATTACTCCCGATAGCATTTACTCCTGAGCTAGCTTTGGTGTACTCCTGATCATTTACACAGTTTAGTCGACCCACATGATTGAACGGTGTCGTACATGGGCGAGTTCCCAACACAGTCGAAAACCATACTGGTCATAAAGAAGATTATTTAACAATTTAACCCAAATCAGGGATACTCGAATAAAGTGCTTCAAATCTAGCAGGCAGGTGGATATAGTTGCCTTGAGGAGTAATTATTTAATAAAGGACAGAAGAGATGAGAGAATGAAAATGAAACAGATCCTTGGGACAGTAGCACTGAAACCTTGGGGTAGTGTATATCTGTTGTATCATATGTAAATAAAACAGTAAAAACATACTTGTATCTTTATCATGGCTCTCTGAAAGACAAAAGCCTTCATGAAGCTTCGGCGAAAGCTTCTGATTGGACAAATTGATCTTTGGGACCCGTCACAATAATAATGAAAGGGGTGATGGAGATGGACAATTGGAAAAATGGAAGTTATTGATTACACTGGGCTGCATTTGAAATATTTTTTTCAGAGGTCTAGGTTTTCTCAACGGTCCTTATATGTTTTTTGCATGCTGAATTTAGAAATGTATCTAATTTCGCTCAATCAGGTCAAGTTTTTATGCTATCTTAATTTTAAGGAAAAAAATAATCAAAATTTTTGTTTTTTTAATTAGCATTTTTTTTTATTCAAAATCAGACTTACATTGACAGAAAATGTACAAACTATACATATAATGACACACCACAAGTACACTTAATGTGGAAGAAAGTGCCTTCTCAATTACTTTCATTTCAATTTCAGAAAAATATAGATAAATCGTTGTTTCTGGCAACACCCAACTTCAGTCGCTCCAGCAGTCGCTGTTTTCCTTCGTCTTTTTAATGTTTAATTTCACATTAACGGTACTTGTGCGTTATTTTATATATAGTTTGTACATTTTCTGTCAATGTAAGTCTGATTTTGAATAAAAAAAATGCTAATTAAAAAAACAAAAATTTTGATTATTTTTTTTCCTTAAAATTGAGATAGCAGGATATCTCAAAATATAGCAGGATATCTGGATAGCAGGATATCTGAGATAAAATTGAGATATTTTTTATGACCTGATTGAGCGAAATGAGATACATTTATATATAGTTTGTACATTTTCTGTCAATGTAAGTCTGATTTTGAATTTAAAAAATGCTAATTAAAAAAACAAAAATTTTGATTATTTTTTTCCTTAAAATTGAGATAGCAGGATATCTCAAAATATAGCAGGATATCTAGATAGCAGGATATCTGAGATAAAATTGAGATTTTTTTTATGACCTGATTGAGCGAAATGAGATACATTTCTAAATTCAGCATGCAAAAAGCATATAAGAACCGTTGAGAAAACCTAGACCTCTGAAATGATGCAGACCAGTGTTATTTATTGGCGATTACATTTTGATTGCACTTTCAAGTACAGTATATCGTGTTTTGACTTTTTTTTTAATGTCCATTTTTCACCAGATTTGCTTTGATTCCCTTTAGAGCACCTTGCTCTTTTTGGTACTTTTTTGGAGCACTTTTGCAAGGTACGTTTTTTGTTTCTTTTCTGGTAAAAGGTTTGCGGGCTAACATGAATCGTTGGCAGGCAAAAAGACCGGTGACCGGCACTTAAATACATCCATGATAAGAGGTTGTACTATGTTGAGCATCATTCGATAATAAGAATTTATTGAAACGAGGCTAGATTTTAAATGAGGGAAAGATAAAAGAATAAGCCAAGATAAAGTTTGCTTGGAGAGGGAGAGTCGAGGTAAAAATGTTTATGGCAAGTTTCACCTTGCTCTTCCATCTTGTAAATCATAAAAATGCTTGGGGGTGAGGGGGGGGGGGTGTAAAGAGATTTTTATTGAAGAAAACCCGAGGCTCACAGATCAAGAAAATGGACGTCAGTAACAATAATGAATGTTATAATGACAGTCAGCAACAGACAAAAACAGAATGAACTAGAGGGGTACTCGGTGGAGCACATACCTCCACAACGCAATGCCTGATTCAGTAGAACATATCGGGCCCAATAAATATTTGAAATATGCTACATATCGTTTTTGGCTCCATCTCTCAATGGTGAAGAATCGCTTTAAAAATTAAAAAATTCTCGTATCCGGATATGGACTCGGATCTTCACCAAAATCGAATAAATTCATCCTTGTCACACATCCAACCTGTCCACCAAGTTTCGTCTGAATTTGTCCACAACTTTTTAATATATCCTGCACACAAACAAACAGACAGACAGGAGTGAAAACATAACCTCCTTCCAGCTTCGGTGGCAGAGGTAACTAAAAGGGTCCTCGGTTGAGCGCATACCTCCACCCGGATCCGGATTCCGCTCTTCACCAAAATCGAATCAATTCGACCTTATCAAACACCCATGTCCACCAACTTTCATCCAAATCCGTCCACAACTTTTTTGAGATATCCTGCACACAAACAAACAAATAAGGGTGAAAACAAAACCTCCGTCCCCCTTCGGTGGCGGAGGTAATTATGCATAGGATCTGACAACAAAAAAGAATTGACCGTAAGTAGAGGTAGAGCGGTAATAAAGAAGGATGGATTACCTGGGATGTAAAGATCATGAGTGCAGATGGAAGATGACAAGATGGCAGGGGGGTGCCGCCATGGAGAACTGGATGGAAGAGCAAGATAGGACCGACAGGGGAAGATGATAACACAGATGGGACAAAAGGAGTCGAGTTGAGCATAAAGCCTTGGCCTTTGGAATTTTAACAAGTAGGCAATTACTGGATCAATGCTTTCGTCATTTATGGCTGCAGATGGATGCATCACCGAAAGGACATGCGGTGCAACACTGGATACGAGATGGTAGAGGATTGAGGGGGCTCTGAACTATCCGCAAGGAAAGAGCAACACACCTCGTGCTTCAACCTCTCGGTGGGTCATTTCGATATTTTGCGTCTGGAGTGAGCAGGGAGAGTGACATGGGATGTGAGGGCATCAGCTAACTGAGCAATATTCCCTTGTGCTTTGTATAAATGCTCTGTTGGCCACAAGAAGTTTGGCAATCTTGAGGAAGTAATATTGGGGGAGAAGGGAAGTAGTGAGAAGTTGAAAAGGTAATCAAGTAAAGGAGGGGTGGTGAGACATAACTGAAGGTTTGTTTTTTGTTTTGGAAATGTAAAAAAATGACAGAGAAGAGACGGAAGAAGCACCTGAAATGCCAGAGCAGGCTCTCAGGGGTTAAGTGAGTTTGGAGAGTGTGGAAGGTTGGGGTGGGTTGCATTGGACAGAGGACTATCTATCTATTCGTTGCTCTCTGAAACAAAGTTCTAAGCGTCTGCTCCGCATTTCCTGTGCCCATAAAATGTACATTAACAACACATGTAAGTGTGCGTCTAAATCCGCTGCCTTGGCAAATGAAATGCCAGGTCGTGGTGGTTTTTTGAATTAACCCGGCATGCTTTGGGAGCACTTCAAATATGTCGGATGTAAAGAAACCCTGTAAGTCTCTTATCGTGCTGCCATCTGCATGGTGGTCATAGGTGGGAGCATGTCGGTCAGGACACGGGGTAATTCATCACGTTCTCTACATTTCCATTGCTGATGGAGAGAGAGAGAGAGAGGAGGGGGGAGGGGTGGTTCCTGCCAGCACAGCTGAAATGGTTTTCCTTTTATCCATGTTGCATGAGTGCTGAGAATGGGAACAGCACAGAAAAAAAAACCCATTAAATATTTCGTCCGGAAGAGTTACGAAGGCAGATGTTTTGAAACCGCACCAAGGCAGGAGAATCCAATTGAGTCTCTTTCTGTGTGCCCGCTCGCCGTCATATGCTTTTGCTCTAAGCCGAGCCAACCTTGTCCCCCTCGGTCTCTCGACGGGGTCAGGTTTTTCCCTTTTATCGATGTTTTGCTTCCTGCAAGAAATTCAATCACATAAGTAGCCTACGGCAAGTTTCACACAAGACGAGCCAGGGTGAGCGATGTATTGTGTTAGCTGATTGTTTGTGTTCATTAAAGCAGGACGACGCATTCCAAAGTGTCAAGATGTCATCGACAAGTCATAATTGCAGCCTCTCAATAGGTGACAGTTCTGAAACTGTTAGCTTGGACGACCTATGGAGAAAACTTGACAATGGGCCTACATGTTCCAATATGGCAGATGAAGACACCTTTTATAGGCTTTTGAATAACACCATGCTATTGATCAACCCCTTTTCCATTCCCGAAGAACTATCTGAAAGGACTACTTGTGTTTTAGGTGTGTCGACGAACACCTGTATATGAACACCAGGTTCATGTTTAAAGGTAAGGATGTTATTACAACAACATGGGCCCTCATGCATACGGGAACCCCTTTTGCACCACTTGAAACTCGGCCCTTGAGTTTACTGGATGTACTCGTGAATCCTACGATAATTGGATAAAGTTTGCAAGCTTGGTCTCCACCAACCACCCACCCCTCCACCCCCATTTCCTGCGTTCACGTTACATGCATGAGCTTCTCTTGGTGCGCTGTAGGGAAACGAGGGCCAGAGGTCAGTGGGCAGCTGGTGCTGTGGTGAGCCCCCCAGCACGTGGAACAAAGGGCAGCCCGGCGGCAGGCGCTGAAATATCGCGCTTATTAGCAGGGGCCCCGGGCCGCCGCAAGTGCATGAATCCCGCACAACGGTCTGAGCGGAGGTGCCGAGAACACGATCACGGGGAGGGAGCATGAGGGCTCTCAGGTGGTTTGCATTTATCTCGACACGAGACTTGCCGCGAGCTGGTCCGTGGCCAGCCATGTGTGAATTGCCCTGGCTGACCAGGCCCAAGTAGGGAGGAGGGTCTGGCAATGCGCCAAGTTCGACATCCTCACCAGAACACCTGAGGCTTCGCACAGGTTTCTTATGCTACCAGAGCCAAGACCAGCTGTTTTTGGGAAGGTAGTCTAGAAGTCCGCCTGTGTAACGTGCAACCACTGTTGGATGTCAAATCACTGCAAAGAAGGATTTTCATCAAATCTGTAAGTTGGACTTTTTCCCAATGGAATGAATACTTCAAGGATCATTGTGTCTGCTGTACTACAAGGCTGCTGGAGCATTTTTTTCATTCACAATAAACATGAGTGAAGACAACTTCCCCCCTCACTCCCCCCCACCCCACCAACCCTCAATTTTGCTGCTTCTTGGATTATATGCAGCCAGATAGAAAGTATGCTTGGTGTTGGCTTAATGATTGGGGTGGTGGGCTTGGGATCGAGGATCCTGAGTTCAAATCTTGCTCGGCTGTTGAATTAATAACAGGTGGGTTGACTCTGCCTGTCATCCTTCCGAGGTCAGAAAATGAGTGCCAGAATGCTGGTATACTGTGTCGGAGTGGCGACCCGTCCAGGATTGTGCCAATAGCCAAGGAGACTGCTTCACAGCACCAACGCTCTGCACAGAGTATGGTCCCGATGGATGGATGAAAGGTCAGCATGCAGAGGTAGGAAACAGTTACTAACAACACCATTATGGGAATGTTGGCATGGGCTTGCAACTTTGGTGACCTCACTGGGCAAAGGGTCTTGACAAACAGCACTACATATTGGACAATGGACTTAAATTTACACAAAGACATGGAAAATCTATTTTAATGAGAACTGTATGCCTTCTCCCCTCCTTGACAATGTTTCAATATTCTAAGTTGTTTCTCTTAACAATATGACTTCAGGCCCAGTGCTTTGCATCGCCATGGCTCTGGGGAAAAAACAAAACAAAAAACAAGCATTTGAGGTGCACCGGTTTTTGGAGAAGGGGTAGCCGCTACCCTCGTGCAATTGCCACTTTCTCTCTCCTCCGATGCATGTTCTTAATGCCAAATATATATATATATATATATATAATATATATATAATATTATATATAATATATATATACATATACGTTTCAACTAATTCTAAAGGAGAAAGAGGAGAGAGAGAGATGGTGTTGCTTTTCAATATGCAGACCAGGTTAGCATGCGATGTTTTCTACGGAAGACCAAGGGATGGACAGGTACCTACACTGTTCCGCTCCATGTGTATGTTCAATCTTTACCTCAAAATATTTGCACAAATAAATGGAAGTGCGGTGTTTATATTTTGGGGATATCTACATATTGCACAAGTAAAAAAGATGTTCATTTTTTCTCCGACTCTATTTCCACCTCAGGTGAATTAGTAGTGGAGGAGGTAAAGGCTTGTTACTTTGTCTTCAGCAGTGTGGTTTTGATTCCTGGGCCTGTTGCGATGAAATGTTCTCATGTGGTGGATTGGTGACCTGTTGAGGATTCATTCGAGCCTTGAGATGCACACAAGGATACACACAAAGATACACACAAGGAACTTTGGCACGTGGGGGAGGCCATCCGGCCTGCACGGAACCAACCCCAGAAACAATTACCCATCCACACACAAGCTACCTACAAGTCCTGCCAATATCCCCATACCTCTCTATCCCCAATGCATCCAGATACCTATCTAATTCCAATTTTAATATATCCATCCCCTTTACTGCCACCACCTTACCAGGAAGACCATTCCATGCATTAACTACTCTCTGACTGAAAGACCCCTGCCTTAAAACTGTCCTAACTCTCATATTCTTTTCCCTCAAGCTATGGCCCATGGTCCTAACACTGTCCACTCTGCTGAAAGATTCCACTGCACCTATGTTGTCCACACCTTTTACTATCTTAAACATCTTTATCAGATCACCTCCGATCCTATCAGATCACAATCACCTCCTTTCTGATGTATGAAGTCATGTCTCCTTCAACCGTTCCTCAGAGCTTAGTCTTTCTAGCCCTGGAATCAATCTTGTAACCCTATGCTGTACCCACTTTTTGGCAGCTATGTCCTTCCTCAGATGCAGTGAACAAAACTGAACACATTGTCATAGATGATGCCTCACTAAATTCCTATACAGTGTTAAAACGACCTCCTTTGGTTTAAAATTTATTCCCCTGAAAATACAACCTAAAACCCTGTTTGCTTTTCCTTTACCCACTGCTGCCTGACACTGTGCTGTCTGCTTACCCCTTCCCCCCTCCTCTCCCCATATCTGTTACCACCCCCAGATCCTTCTTCTGTGTAACACACTCTAAGACTGCCCCTTGTGTCATGTAATCTCTATTTTAATTATTCTTGTCCATCCAATCACTTTACATTTCTTTGTTAAACTGCATCTGCCAAGCTTTTGCCCAATCTGTGAAAGTATCTAGACTTTCCTGAATCTAATCACCCCCCTCTCCCCCCTTCTCTGCTATCTTACTTATCTCCAAACATAGTGTTGGCTGCAAATTTAGAAACTGGACTCTTAATCCCACTATCCTAATCGTTGATGTAAATGGTCCCATTATCAATCCTTGAGGTGCCCCATTACTTACATCCTCCCAACAAGACATCCTCCCACTCACAGCCACTCGTTGCTTCCTATCACTAATCCAGTTTTTCAATCCAGTCACCTTCCCGAGTCACAATCCACTCCACAAGCCCTCATCTTAGTTAACAACCTTCTATGTAGTGCCTTATCAAATGCCTTCGAAAAGTCTAGATATACCACATCTACTGCACTTACTTAGTCCACCCAATCAGAAACAGCTTTATTGATCTCCAATATATTCATTAAACAAGACATACCTTTGGTGAATCTGTGCTGACTACCTTTAATTAGTTTGAAATTATTGAAATGTTTTCTTATCTGTTCCTTAATTAACATCTCCAACACCTTCCCCACAACTGAAGTCAAACAAACAAATCTATAGTTCCCCAATAATTCTTCTCTGGATCCTTTGTTAAATAACGGTGTTACATTTACTACTCTCCAATCATCTGGTAAATGTCCTGACTCCAACGAGCTGTTAAAGATATCCCCTAACAGCTCGCTTATCTGCTCTGCCACCTCCAGCAATACTCTAGGATTGCACATTCTCCAGTCCTTGAGCTTTATCATCCCATAATATTTCTAGCTGGTTCTTCACTTCATCTACTCCAACTTGGATCTCTTCTAAAAGGCCTTGCTTACCCCTGATATCGATACTGTCAGATACTGGAAGTTCTCCTGGCTGTTCCCATGTAAATGTAGAAGCAAAAAAACTGTTTCACAAACAGACAGACAGACAGACAAACGGGGTGAATACATAACCTTCGGTGGCAGAGGTAATAAGTCTGCCGTTTCACCCTCATCATCCAACAAATTCTCCTGTGTTATTCCTTAATGGGACCATCCTCTTCTTAACCCTATCCTTCCCTCATATATTTAAAGAAAGTCTTGCTGTTATGTTTAATATTTTTGGTTATGTCCTTTTCATATTGCCTTTTGGCCTACCAAGTTATTTTCTTAACTAGCCTCTGTTTACTCCTCTACTGATGTGCGTCAGACCGTATTTTTTTTACTTTGTACCTGCTTCTTCCTTTACACCTTACTGGAATATACCGACGATGCACCCTACACTTTTGCACCTTCAAGGTTGCCCATTTCTCCGATGGAGACCGCCCACTCATTAACTTTACCCAATCTAAAACCCTCAAAGTTTCCCTCCAAAAATCCAACAGCCTTACACCACCATCCCAAACTTCAAATCTCAACAATAGAGTTGCACTTATGACGTTGTGGTCGCTTGTCCACAGATGTTCTCCCACCTCCACCTCCTCAACCATATTGGGAGCATTACTTAAAAAGAAGTCGAACACAGCACACCCCCTCATGGGCTTTTCTACAGAGTGGCCTGAAAGTCACTTTACCCCTACTAAATTTCTTACACCACCTTCTCTCCCTTCCCCTCAACCCTATACAAATTCAGTGGTGCAAGGAGAATGAAGGAGCGCTTACAGATACAATGACTGATTAAGTATTGGAAGTACCACACAATAAAACCTGTATATCAAGAGTTTAAGAAGGAATGCTTTACTGGGGAGGGGTAAAGTGACTTTCAGGTCACCCTGTACAAACTGGGTTAAAAAGCAATCTTGTACAAGAGATAGAAAAATTCTCATCCACTCTGCCTTTCCTTTGTTCCTGGACCAAATCTATATTGGGCAAGTTAAAATCCCCCGTAATCAATACTCTTCCCTTGTCACATGCCCTTCTGAATTCTTCACGTATCTATATTTCCTGCTCTTCCCTCAAACCAGAAGCCCAAAAAATGCATTGTTCAAATAAGTATCTTACGATTATGCAATCGCTAATGTCTGTACACACAGAATCTCTTCATTAATTCCATCCTTATGTCATGCCTTTCTCTCAAAACAGTACATACCATCTTTCACCCAAATTGGCACACCTCCTCCCGTTTTCTCTTTCCTATCACACCTATAAATCTTGTGCAGTATTCTTGAATTTCTGTTCCTCAGTTGGATTGCTCAATAAACCACGTCTCACTTACAGCAACTATGCCGTACCCCTTTGCAATCCACCTCTTCCATATTTGAGGGTGAGATGGCAGAACATCCACCCTATATTTCCCTTCCCCTCCACCCTAATGAAAGAGCCCTCCCTGCATAGGCTGCATTTTCCATTCATCACAAGACCAAGGCAATTTTACACACCCAGCACATACAGCATGGTTGGAGTATCAACAGGAAAAAAATGCTTTCACCTGTTCAAGGTTTGGAGAAGGAAATTCTATCGTTGTGTACTTCCATTGGCAGACTGTGTTACTCTGGCACATAGAAGACTTGGTGAAACTCAAAGATGGAAAATTATTGAGGATTAACAATATTGGGATGTCCAACAGTCAAACTGGACATCAACTAGGCTTCCATCAGACTGGTATTAGCAAATTGGTCTACAAACATCAACAAACCAATGATGTTAAAGAAAGGCCTTGATCTGGATGATCCAAGGTGACCTCCAACAGAGAGAATGCAGCTCTTTTCACACTTGCCAGACGTATTCCTTTTGCCACAAACAAAGAGTACTGTTGTGGAATGGATTGAATCTCTCTCGGAGGTTGTCCATGAGAAATGTTCATACCTGGCTTTGTGTTGCAGGTTGCAAAGCCAGTAGACCCCAGAAAGCCAGTAGATGCTCTAGCCTGTAGACCAAAGCCTTGAGGTGCCCTCTCCTCACCACACAACACAAAGCAGCCCATTTGGTGTGGTACCGGGCACGTCAACGCTGGAATCCCACATGCTGGAGGAAGATCCATGGTCTGGTGAAAGCCCATTTCTCCTGCACACGACTGATGATAGAACTCGGCTTTGGTGGCAACCTAACACAGCCAATGCACCTCAGAACATTGTACAGTGGAGTCCATCCTGTCTGGTGGCAGAGCTATTATATGGAGCAGCCTAATACAATTGCTTCGGCAGCACCGACACTCTCTGTACAGAGTATGGTTCCAAATATTATTATTATTATTATTATTATTATTACCGACTTCCTCATTTTTTTTGATTAAAAATAAAACCTCTGAATTTCTCTGGTCATTTGTCAAATATGCAACTTTACCAATAAATGGCATTGTTTTTCAGAAACATTATCGTTTCTGAATAATATTCTGGGTTATTGCTATGATAAAGAAAAACAGCCTATGCCTAACTATTGTGTACTGGTGATTGTTATCTCCATAATTCGGGTTTTAGAAGGTGAAATGGAGTCGTCTCAGGATTCGAACTAGCCACCTTCGATTTGGTGAAGGATCTTGATTTATGGCTGAAGTTGTGAAATTGTGTTGTTCTCAGAGTTTTGTCCCAAGGACTCTTTTTCAGGATCACCACTGAGCCCCGAACAGCTTCCAACTGTATTTCATTTGTGGTAATGTTTCCAGCCATAGTTCTTAAGATCTCCATGAGGTTCTTCTTTATCATTCCTCCAATTGCTCCAATTAGGTCAGGTCAGGTCAGGTATGGGAGCCTGAGCCCCAGCAGCACGTCGCTGCATCCACTTTCCGCCAGTACTCCAGGGGGCCTCCACCTGGCCATCCCCCAGGCAGATGCCTGAACCATCTCCATCTCCTTGAGACGCTGATCAACCAATTGCAACCACGAGGCACGTGGTTGGCCCATGGCCTCCTCCACTCAAGAGGCTCCCTCACTGAGAGAATCTGGTGAGCAGGATCAGTGTCAGGAAAACGAGCCACATGTCCATACAACCGCAGCTGACGCTCACGGACTATGCAGGTAACAAATCTCATTTGAGTCTCTCTCAGCAACTACTTGGTGGACACAAAGTCTGACGAGCAAGAGCCAAGGATTCTCCGAAGAGACCTGGTACCTAAGGAATGAAGTCTCCATCTCAGATCCCTGGTCAGAATCTAAGTCTCACATCCGTAAAGCAAGACTGGGAGCACAAAGGACCTGAAGACTCAGACTTTTGTCCTCCTGCACAGGTACCGACAGCGCCACACCCCATGAACCAGTGAATCCATGACTCCCCAGGCCCGGCCCAGACGTCGATTGACCTCTGGCTCACAGCCAGCAGAGACATGAATATCACTGCCCAGGTAATTGACTCTCTCTGCGACCTCAACATCCTCACCAAAAACAGATACAGACAAGATAACAGCATCCAAGATGTCATTGAAAGCCTGGATCTTAGTTTTGACCCAGGAAACCCGTAATCCCAGTGGCTCCGACTCTTCCTTCAGCACTTTGAGGGTCACCAAAAGGATATCCAGAGTCTCCGCAAAGATGACTGCATCATCTGTGAAATCAAAGTCAGAGATCTTGACATTCCCAAATGATGCACCGCAGCCTGATCTCTCTGACATCCTCCCCAAAATCCAGTCCATACAAGTGCTGAAAAGTTTGGGGGCCAACACACACCCCTGATGAACTCCAGTAACAACTGGAAATAAGTCGGAGATGGTATCTCCACATCTCACAGCACTCTCAGTACCAGAGTATAGTTCAGACATCAGATTGATAAGTTTTGGTGGCACCCCACGAAGACCAAAAATCCTCCAGAGGGCAACCCGATTCACTGAATCAAATGATTTGCAGAGATCAACATAAGCTGCAAGCAGCCCATGCCAAAACTCTCATCTGCGTTCGGCAAGGACCCGAAGAGCAAGGATACTGTCAATTGTTGACCTCTTTGGTGTAAAGCCTGACTGATCTGGGTGCTGGCGCTCAAGCAGATGGTGGGTAACCCGATCAAGAAATTATCTGAGAAAAGATCTTGTCCGGTACTGAGTGCAGCATCACCCCTCGGTAGTTGTTGCAATCCTGACGCTCACCTTTCCCTTTCCAGAGAGGGACAACAAGGCCCCTCTTTCAGTCAGTTGGGATGATGCCTGTGTTCCAGGCAGAGCACAGAACTGCATGCAATGACATGAGAACAGCATTTCCACCAGCCTTCAGAAGTTCAGCATGGATGCCACAGATCCCAGAAGCTTTACCCCATTCCACCTGGTTCACCGCAGCCTGTGTTTCCACAAACAAAGGTGGATTACAGGTGATTGGAGGGTCAGCAATAGGGATAGTTACACCCCTGACATCCAACTCAACAGCTGGTGGATCAGCCTGGTACAGCCGCTCAAAGTAACTGGCCCAGCGGCCCGTTACTTCAAACTCCTCTGACAAGAGCCCGCCACCCTCCGCTCTAACTGTAGTACACAGGGATGGGATTGACGGAATGGAATTCGCAAATTCCCCTGTAAGGACAAGAATCACTTCTCCACAGTTGATGCTTTACCCCCTCACAGATTCCTCGCACATAGGCCTCCTTGTCTGCCCTCAGTGCACGTACAGTTTTACACCTCAACTCCCTGAACAGCTCATCTCTGCCATTAAACCTGGCCCTGTGACTCTGGTCAATGGTATCCAGTGTCCCTTGAGAGACAAAATTATTCTTCGCCCAACGGTGAGTTTCAAGACATCCACCAGCAACATCAAAGATGGAGGTCTTGAAGTCACTCCACAACTCTTCAGGATCTCACAAAGCAGTCAGACCCCCCAAATCTCCACTCAGCCTGTTTGCAAACTCCTCATCTACCCTCTATTCCATGACCTTGCCAACATCCAGCCTAGGCTGGGATGGTACCATTCTCCCAGATTTAAGCTGCAGCTTCAGTGTTGCTACAACAAGCCTGTGGTCGGTATTGAGGAACTGCGCACTCTGGTTGACTCTGCAGTTCTGAATAATCCTCCAGCGAACATCAATGAGCACATGGTCAATCTCATTTGCCACACCACCAACATTGGAATACCAACTGCAGCAATGAGCCTGTGGGTGTTGAAACCATGCACCAGCCATCCTAAGTCCATGACTTCTTGCAAAGTCAAGAAACTTAGTGCAATTCTGGTTCAGAGTTCCAGACCCATGGGGACCAACACATGTCATAACTATCCCTATCAGTTCCAGTCGATGCATTGAAATCCCCCAAGACAAGAAGAGTATCTCTTGCCGTGGGCAACGATTCAAACCAGCAAGAGACTCGGAGCGTGGGCATTAGATATCCGCCCTTCATGGTGAGATCACTCGCCTCAGTCGGAGCATTTCCAGAGACCAGGGAAAAGACACCCAAGGAGTGACAAATCCTTAGTCTCATAATAATACGTTCGTTGACCAGTGTTACCTCAATTATCATTGGAGTCAGCTTAATGGACAAAGCTACAGCACCTCCTGAGGCATGATAACCATCAGAATGACCAGAACAATAGGAGGTGTAACCACCTGCCATGATCTTGCCACTATCTGGTCTCTGAACCTCAGAGTGCTGCAATACTGATGTTCAAATGCTGAACCTCAGAGTGCTGCAATACTGATGTTCAAATGCTGGAGCTCAGATGATAACAGAGATATGTGATCATCCAATCTCAGGGATAGGACATTCCAGGCACTCACCTGAAGGGACCGCCTCAGGTTAACCCAAGGAGACTGCCGTCTGGTGGACGACACCTCAGCACCACCCTGACACACACTACCGTAATCTAACCCAGGAAGGTTACCCTGTGTTTTTCCTCCTATCATTAAAGATTGTGGGTCCCAAAGGCTTTGTCCCAATCCTGTCATCTGGTGAGCTACCCTGCGAAGGGCAGCTACACAGTAGATACTCCCACGGAGTGGGTTTTCGGTTTTCTTTGCGATTTTAATATGTTTTGCTGAGTGAAGGGTTTCACGGTGGCAGCAGTGCAAATCCTGCCACCATCCTCCTAAAAAAGGTAACCCAACTGCAGGAGGACGTCCGCAGACACAGATGGGCACTAGAAATGGATGGCCATTGGTTCACAAGGACCTCCTCTGCCCTTTGACAGGTTTTGCTTTTAATCCTGCTGGGTGTCCATATCCACACACCCTCCTCACCAGAAAACGTGGTGGGGGAGATGGTTTAGTTGCCGAAAACCCAACCATTAAACAGGTTAGTACAGGTTTACGTGGTACCTGTAGCAAGCCACAGATCTAATCTGGTTTGATCTGACCTAAATTGTCACTGGTGTAATTTTTGGTGTTCTTCAGGTTCCAAGATCTTTTCACTTCATTTAATATTGAGATCTTGATATTTGGTCATTTTCTTGATTTCTCCATTATTTAGACCAAAATCACTGGATACTGAAGCCACAATTAGCAATGCCTTATTTTCCTTTTTGTGTCTGAGTACTATGTCTGGTCACAGGACTTTGTTTTCAATGTTCATGCTGGATGGGATCATCAGGTCATACGTAAGCATTATTTCCTTGTTTTCAATGATTGCTTTTGGTTCGTGTTTCCATGACTTTTATGGAAGTGGGATATTTAAATTTCTACAGATGTGCCAGTGGATTATTCTGCATACCGTGTTGTGCCTTTGGGTGTACATCTGTTCTGACATCAGTTTTGTACATCCCGATAGGTGGCTCGTGCTTTCTGTTTCTACCTTGCAGGATTTGCACTTGTCCAATTGACTCAGTCCTGCCAATTTTCTTTTGTGTAGTGTCCTTCGTCTTGGGCATTTATGATTTGTTCTCCGTTGTGATTGAGCTGACCTCTTCTTAGCCATTCCAGTGATCCTTCTTTGTCGATCCCCAATCTGTCCAACTCTATTTAAAATTATTTTCCTGCTCTTTTGTCTTTCTCCCAGTTGTCACTACATATCTGTTGATATTTCATCTTGTGTTTTTCTTTTAACATTTTTGCAATTTTTGGGGCTGTATTTGTTGCTGTTTCTGTTTGGTGCGTGACCTCTTCTATTCGCACCTGTTTTTGGAAGTTTTTTGCAAAGTGATCACATGAGAGATACCTTTTTTGGTTGTTGTTCATTGTCGAGGATCCAATGAGAGCTAACAGACAACGCACAGCAAGGGGGAGGGGGGGCAGGAGAGGGAAGGACAAAACAGTGGGGAACAGAGACATTTGGGGATCTGTGGAAGGGAGAGGGATGGGGTGGGGAACATGGGGTATACAAGATGGGCATTACAGGGACTTTCAGGAAGGAAAGCAGGGAATTTGAAGGAGGTGGGATTGGGGTGGATTAACGGGGGTAGAAAAGATCGAGGATTTGGATGGGGGAAGATAGGAGGTGGTGGTGAACAGCTGTTTTGAAGGCCTGGAGGGAAGAATGGGATTGAAGAGAGTGTGGGAGTTTATTCCAAAGGTGGGGAAAAAGAGGAATTAAAGAGTAAAGGTGTACAGTGATTCCTGATTTTGTTAGTTTTACCAGAAGGGGGTTGTTGGCGGATCTTGAGCGCCCTGCGGAAATATGGTGGGGACATATCGCAGACAGAACAGGCGGTGGGGGAGGGGCGAGACCGGAGAGGAGATGGTAGAAGACAGAAAGACCACCGACCTGCCTGCGGTGAGAGAGTGAGAGGCCCAAAGACTCAGCCTCATCGCGGGAAAGACCAATGATCTTGGTTTCCACAGCATGGAGCCGAGAAAGGTGAGATGCAGCTGCAGCATCCCAGAGGGGAGAGTAGTACTCCATCAGGCTATGGACGAAAGCTTTGTATGTGGTCAGTAGCTCAGGTGGGCTGAGGAAGGACTTTGCACGATGGAGGATTCCCAGTCGGCGACTGGCTTTGGGGGCCATGTTTTTTCTGGTTTGTTGTGTTCATGCTTGTACACAAATTGCATTCAGTAGTATGTTGAACTTATCACATACTCTGCTAATCGTACAGTCATCGTTCTGTGCACTTGATTGAGTTCCATCAGGCCGCCACCTCCTTCTCATCTCAGCAGGTACATTATTGGGATGCATTGATTTTTTAAGAACATTTTATGGATGGTGAGGAGTTTCCTTGTTTAAAGATCTAGTTTTTTGATTTCCGTTTGTGGCCAGTTTACTTTTCCACGGCTGGATTGGAACACTGGTACTACTCGTTGGTTTATGGCTTTGATTTTGTTCCTTGGGACGGTTCTACGCCAGTATTCGTTGGTAATTGTTTTGCGCATTTTTGTGACATATTTGGTGCCCCTCTTCTACCCCCAAAGTATTTGTAAAATGCTTCATTGTCCAGCTCCTGGATTGTTGTATTTTGCTCTATTCTTATGTTGTCCATTTTTGTTGGTCTCCCTTGTATGAATGTGTATTTGGCACATGTATCTCGGCCAACTTCCATTTGGATGTCGCCGGAGGTGGATCCACAGCAAGGCAAAACAGGAGGGGGAAAAGGCTGTCTCCTTGGAATATACTGCATCATATCTTCACTCCTTGCGTTTCGATCTTTCCTTCCGAATGTTGCAATATCACCGTAGTGTGGTATTACACAGATCCATTGTTTTCTCAATCAGTTTGATTATTTGGGGATTTATCTTGTACATTTGCATGCACTTCATCACCCATGAATGTGGGACACTGTCAAAAGCTTTTTTGTTGTCTATCCAGGCTGTGGACAGTTTGGATCTTCTCATATTGCACAGTATTCAAATGTGGCATTGTTTGGTAGTAAGTGGTCTATTTTCCATAACATCCTCTCTTGCGTCCCTTCTGTTCTGCCTCCAAGCTTTCTGGTTGTATTAAGTGATGGTGCATCGTTTCTGTGATGATTCCTGTTAAAAGTGTGTTGTTGGTAGACAGATTATTGGCCAATATTTGTGAGGCAGTTTGGTTCCTTCAGATTTTGGGATAAGGAAGGTGTTGCCTTCTATGAGCCATTCATCCATTTCCTGTTGCCCTTGGATAAGTTCATTGAATGTTTGAGTGGAGTGAACATGGAGAGCATCAAATTGATTTAGCCAGAAATTTGGGATCCCATCTGGGCCAGGGCTTTTGAAGTTTGCCATTTTTACAAGTTGTTTTCTTATCTTTTCTGCATCAATTATTACTGGGGGGATTTCCTTGAGATGTTGCTTCTACTCTTCCAGATTTCATATCCATTCCACATCCTTATTGTGTTCTTTTCGATCTTCATAAATTCCTTTCTGGAATCGTTCCAGTTCATCTTTTTCAGGAGGAGATGATACATTCTGCTTCCATTTCCCTAGTTCACGAAAGAATCTTTTTTGGGTTGTTTTGAAACACCTGTCCTTGTTTTCTTCTGCTGTTAGCCTCGTTGTAATTTTTTATTTTCCTTACTATCATCTCTATTTTCAGTTTGTTGTCAATAACCATTAACTTGAGGTCCTTATGGTCAATTTTATATTTGTTTTTTATTTTTTGGATTCTCCTCTAGTGTTTTGGGTTTGATTTAATCGTTGGAATTGCTGTATCTGTCCTTCCTGTCTCCTTTCTGAGCAGCTCCCTCCATCTCTACAGTCTTTGCTTCCATGGTGGTGCTTGGTTTTTATTTGTGGAACCGGTTCTGTTCTTGCGGTGTTTTGTTGTTATTTTTGAATGAGGAGTGCTGCTACCAAACTCACTGCTTCTTTCGTTCAGGGGGGCTGATTATGGTATTGTTCTTTTTTTTAAAATTGTTTGTTCTGTTGATTCGTGTTGTTTTTGCGTTTATTATTATATAGTCATATTAGTCGTGGTCTTTCTTCAGTTGGTATCATTCTCACATCCTCTATCTTATTACCAGCTCATCTTCCAGATCATGTTGTTCCTCATTGTCCTTCTCTTCTTCCCTTCGACCCCTCTGTTCCCCTTCGTCCTTCTGCCCATTACCAGCTGTCCTTTTTTCATCTATTTTCTGCGTGTGTGCTGTAGCCATGAATCGGTCTCCTCCATCACCCATCATCCACACTTTAAATGCAGAGCACAGACATTCCACCTTCCTTCAGTATTCCAGCTGTCATTGTTTCCTTGATTGCTATCTTGCTTCGGTCTTCCCTTGAGACAGGCAGCATCATCCTAGCTTTGTGCTTTGATGCAGAGTTCTGCCTCTTTTTGGAGACGGTGTAGCCGTTTATCTTCGCAGGAAACACCCGGCTGCCTGGTGTGGCTGCACAGACTTCACAGAGCTTTCTCTGTAGGGGGCCTGTGACCCTTTGTTCAGAGTTCTTTTTTTTTGAAGTTTGCCAACACACCCACCCCATCGTGTGTCATGCACAGGGCTTCCCTTACACCCTCGTTCCGACCTGTCTACACATTGGCGATGCCCCATTCCTCACAGTCTCCGAAGACACATTTGAGGTGTTATCTCCGTCACAATTATCTCACTCACTTTCGCTTTCTTCCTCCTCTGGGTGCTGCTGCACAGACCGTTCACTGTCCCAACCAAGATGGTATCCTCACCGCTTCACTCGGCGCCACATATATTGCTGCTACGAGCTGTGAGCACCTCAATCACCTTCAATGGTTCTATGCGGTGACATCTGTTCGAACACTGTAAGTCTCCATTTTGTGAGAGCCCCGTGCCATTCCCATATTGGCGGTCTGTCATTCTGAGCTCCTAGTCTATACTGTTTTAGTGATTGTCCCATTTACCCTTATCCTCCTATTTCATTGTAAACCAGAACAACACTCGGTAGAGCTCACACCTCCGCCAGGCTGAACAGTTTAAATTTTGTGTCCCGCTGATAGGCTGGATTTGGATCCGAACCTCCAAAATTGAATTGGCTTGTTCTTGTCATCTACCCAACTCTTGCACCACGTTTCGTCCCAATTCAAGCACAACTTTTTGAGATATCTTGCTATATGTCGTTTTTGGGGCTAAATCTTTATGGTGAATAATCCCTTAAAAATTAAAAAAAAAAAACTCCCGTATCTGGTTCCAGATTCGGATCTTTACCAAAATGTAATAATTTTGGCCTTGTCACACACCCAAACTGTTTATAGAAAGACAGACAAACAAACATGGGGAAAACATAACCTCTGCTCACCTTCCGTGGCAGAGGTAATAAACACCATCTAAAATATAAAACGCAATGTGTGTTTGTGTATTTATTTGCGTGATGTTTGTCCCCCTTCAAAAGGATGATTTAAGAAGGGTTTTTAAAGACCAATCTTTTAACATGGCCATGTGTTCACGACGGTCTATTTTTTCAGGATAAAAAAAACTCGAAAAACATTTTCCATTCAAGAGTAATTAGGTCTCTTCTTCTGTAAATGTAGACGGTGACTTGCAATCGGGCCTCAATGGCGGTGTACAGATGCGTTTAAAAACATAACACTATATACAAGGCGCAGGGAGGTGAAATTCGCTGCACGTGATGTGTAATGCATGCAGAATAAAACGAGTGTTCATTTACATATGTACGATGTCTAATAAATCAAGAGGATAAAAGCACACCTGCGCGAGGCCGAGGCTTCAGGCTTTGGCATGCTCACTCGGCTGTACCCTCGAAATGAAAGGTCCCAGAAGATAAAGAAAATAGGATTACATTTGTGCATGTATTCTTTTAAAATAATGCTTTTTCTTGCTACAAAACATCATATCTCCCAGTCTCTGAATATTTTGAATGAAATAATTCCAACCCGTTATTTTTGACAGACTTTTATCCTAGTTTTAATTATAAGAAGCATTTTCCCACCTCTTGCCTCCCACATGTTGTGCCGCCAAGTTCGGCCTCAGTTTGGAGCGATCCTTGGGGTTTTCTAAATGGTAAAGAACAGTTAACAGGAGTAGCTAAAGTTCCGGGCACGACAAATGACGTTAGTCAGACCCGTCGACATGACAGGACATAAAAGTGGGGCTGGAACGATGGCCTTGAGGTTCGCACACTCATCTTTAAGCTGTCTATTCTGGGTTTGAATCCTGACCTGGCTAGAGATGGTCATCCCAGCGTTTCACAGGAAGGGTGATTCATCGATGTGCGTGTGCCGTTCCTCGAATGGATGTTAAACAGGCGTTTCGTCCGCTAGCATGCGTTGGTGGACGTTAAAGATCCCATGGTGTCCTTCACAAAAAGTAGGCAAGCTATCGCCAGCACCATGGCCAAATTAAAATTTCCTGCCCTAACCGAGGTTGAAAGTCAGGCCTGTCCAGCCAGTTCATGAAAGACTTGTTCCAAGCTTCTCCCGGCCAACCCTCACAAAACGTGGGCATAAATGTGGCCGTTAAAGAAGACGAAGAAGATATGTACGTGATTGTGTGTATACATATATCATGGAGGATGATAGTACTCCACATGTAGGGATATGGCACGGGCAAAAACATGGCCGCCCTTTCAAATGTGTACAAAATCATACATGGCAAGTGACCCGGATTTCACGGGTTTGACCCGTTTTATTTGTGAAAACCCGCAGACCCGTTTTAATGTGGTCAAAACCCGTATTGGATGGAAAGTATTCTCAATTTTAAAAATGCAATGTTTCACTTCCATTCCACTCGCAAGGATTGACACACAGACTGATAGACCTGTTGTGACCTGCAGTCGATTATGCAAGGTATCACTCTAGTGCAGTGATCAGTAGAGGATAAATGGGGTTTCTGGGACTTCCATTCAAATGAATGGGGAAAAGGGAAAAACTTTCTGACTCAAACCCCAAAAGCCCAAAAATAGGAGACTGATTTCTCCCCACCTATCCCCTTCCCTCCCATACAAGGAAATGTAAAATTGAGACTTACTGATTAAAGCACTTCTTCCCTTTCATATTTTCATTCCACTCAAAGAGCGAACCAACGAATATTTGTCCATGTTCTACTTCAGGGAATAACTTAATTTTCCTCTTACATTCATTTCCATCGAGTATATTCACTTTATCCTTCAAGCACGAAAGAAAAGGCTATTCCTCCTTCGGTTTTGTAAAATGGGGAAGTGCTTTTAAGAGCACAGTCGTGCTGTGAAAATGAGGAAGTATTCTGTGCCCATGTCCCTCATGGTTATATCTTAAATCATCAGAACACTAACAGAACAAAGTTTAGCTAAAAACAGCTTTTAAACGTAGGTTTTATCAAAATCATTCAAAGCAAGATGCTTCATTTTTGTGTTAAAATGAGTCAGTCTGGAGTCAGCCAAGCTGCGTCGCCCGAACCAAGCCAAAAAAATTCCGGTCATTTCCAATGTGGGACACACCCTGAAAAACCCATTGTTGTGCAATCTCCCATTACGTCATCAAGTTGCTTATTTAAACCAACTTGTGTGCCGTTCATGTTTTATTACGAAAATGGAGCGTTCAGATTATTACTACAACCTTGCAGATCAATCGTGTTCACAAGATGACAGGTGAGATCCTCAACCCAATTCATTATTTGCTGTTTAAAACAGAATTAAATCACTATACAACCAATAATTATTGTATGTCTTTTTCTAACAGGTTGTCCCCTTGTGATGTTAATTCCTGTATAAATTATGTGTGGTGTTGGTTTGACGATTTTATTTTGCCAATTATTGTCATATTTAAGGCAGTTTGGTTCCTTCAGATTTTGAATAAGGAAGTTGTTGCCTCTTATGGATGCCATTCATCTCATTTTTTCCTGGTGCCCTTGATAAGTTCATTATGAATGTTGAGTGGAGTGAACAGGAAGCATCAATATGATTTTGCGCAGAAATTGGGATCCCATCTGGCCAGGTCTTTGAAGTTGCCATTTCAAGTTGTTTTCTTATCTTTTCGCATCAATTTATTACTGGGGGGATTCCTTGAGATGTTGCTTCTACTCTTCCAGATTTCATATCCATTCCACATCCTTATTGTGTCTTTTCGATCTTCATAAATTCCTTTCTGGAATCGTTCCAGTTCATCTTTTTCAGGAGGAAGATATACATTCTGCTTCCATTTCCATTCACGAAATAATCTTTTTTGGGTTGTTTTGAAACACCTGTCCTTGTTTTCTTCTGCTGTTAGCCTCGTTGTAATTTTTATTTTCCTTACATCATCTCTATTTCAGTTTGTGTCAATAACCATTAACTTGGAGGTCCTTATGGTCAATTTATATATTATTTTTTATTTTTTGGATTCTCCTCTAGTGTTTTGGGTTTGATTTAATCTTTGAATTGCTGTATCTGTCCTTCCTGTCTCCTTTCTGAGCAGCTCCCTCCATCTCTACAGTCTTGCTTCCTGGTGGTGCTGGTTTTTATTTGTGGAACCGGTTCTGTTCTTGCGGTGTTTTGTTTGTTATTTTTGAATGAGGAGTGCTGCTACCAAACTCACTGCTTCTTTCGTTCAGGGGATCTGATTATGGTATTGTTCTTTTTAAAAAAATTGTTTGTTCTGTTGATTCGTGTTGTTTTTTGCGTTATTATTATATAGTCATATTAGTCGTGGTCTTTCTTCAGTTGGTATCATTCTCACATCCTCTTATCTTATTACCAGCTCATCTCCAGATCATGTTGTTCCTCATTGTCCTCTCCTTCTCCTTCGACCCTCTGTTCCCCTTCGTCCTTCTGCCCTTTACCAGCTGTCCTTTTTTCATCTATTTTCTGCGTGTGTGCTGTAGCCATGAATCGGTCTCCTCCATCACCCATCATCCACACTTTAAATGCAGAGCACAGACATTCCACCTTCCTTCAGTATTCCAGCTGTCATTGTTTCTTGATTGCTATCTGCTTCGGTCTTCCTTGAGACAGGCAGCATCATCCTAGCTTTGTGCTTTGATGCAGAGTTCTGCCTCTTTTTGGAGACGGTGTAGCCGTTTATCTTCGCAGGAAACACCCGGCTGCCTGGTGTGTCTGCACAGACTTCACAGAGCTTTCTCTGTAGGGGGCCTGTGACCCTTTGTTCAGAGTTCTTTTTTTTGAAGTTTGCCAACACACCCACCCCATCGTGTGTCATGCACAGGGCTTCCCTTACACCCTCGTTCCGACCTGTCTACACATTGGCGATGCCCCATTCCTCACAGTCTCCGAAGACACATTTGAGGTGTTATCTCCGTCACAATTATCTCACTCGCTTTCGCTTTCTTCCTCCTCTGGGTGCCGCTGCACAGACCGTTCACTGTCCCAACCAAGATGGTATCCTCACCGCTTCACTCGGCGCCACATATATTGCTGCTACGAGCTGTGAGCACCTCAATCACCTTCAATGGTTCTAGCGGTGACATCTGTTCGAACACTGTAAGTCTCCATTTTGTGAGAGCCCCGTGCCATTCCCATATTGGCGGTCTGTCTTCTGAGCTCCTAGTCTAACTGTTTTAGTGATGTCCCATTTACCCTTATCCTCCTATTTCATTGTAAACCAGAACAACACTCGGTAGAGCTCACACCTCCGCCAGGCTGAACAGTTTAAATTTTGTGTCCCGCTGATAGGCTGGATTGGATCCGAACCTCCAAAATTGAATTGGCTGTTCTTGTCATCTACCCAACTCTTGCACCACGTTTCGTCCCAATTCAAGCACAACTTTTTGAGATATCTTGCTATATGTCGTTTTTGGGCTAAATCTTAGGGTGAATAATCCCTTAAAAATTAAAAAAAAAAAAAAATCCCGTATCTGGTTCCAGATTCGGATCTTTACAAAATGTAATAATTTGGCCTTGTCACACACCCAAACTGTTATAGAAAGACAGACAAACAAACATGGGGAAAACATAACCCTGCTCACCTTCCGTGGCAGAGGTAATAAACACCATCTAAAATATAAAACGCAATGTGTGTTTGTGTATTTATTTGCGTGATGTTTGTCCCCCTCAAAAGGATGATTTAAGAAGGGTTTTTAAAGACCAATCTTTTAACATGGCCATGTGTCACGACGGTCTATTTTTCAGGATAAAAAAAACTCGAAAAACATTTTCCATTCAAGAGTAATTAGGTCTCTTCTTCTGTAAATGTAGACGGTGACTTGCAATCGGGCCTCAATGGCGGTGTACAGATGCGTTTAAAAACATAACACTATATACAAGGCGCAGGGAGGTGAAATCGCTGCACGTGATGTGTAATGCATGCAGAATAAAACGAGTGTTCATTTACATATGTACGATGTCTAATAAATCGAGGATAAAAGCACACCTGCAGAGCCGAGGCTTCAGGCTTTGGCATGCTCACTCGGCTGTACCCTCGAAATGAAAGGTCCCAGAAGATAAAGAAAATAGGATTACATTTGTGCATGTATTCTTTTAAAATAATGCTTTTTCTTGCTACAAAACATCATATCTCCCAGTCTCTGAATTATTTTGAATGAAATAATTCCAACCCGTTATTTTGACAGACTTTTATCCTAGTTTTTAATTATAAGAAGCATTTTCCCACCTCTTGCCTCCCACATGTTGTGCCGCCAAGTTCGGCCTCAGTTTGGAGCGATCCTTGGGGTTTTCTAAATGGTAAAGAACAGTTAACAGGAGTAGCTAAAGTTCCGGGCACGACAAATGACGTTAGTCAGACCCGTCGACATGACAGGACATAAAAGTGGGGCTGGAACGATGGCCTTGAGGTTCGCACACTCATCTTTAAGCTGTCTATTCTGGGTTGAATCCTGACCTGGCTAGAGATGTCATCCCAGCGTTTCACAGGAAGGGTGATTCATCGATGTGCGTGTGCCGTTCCTCGAATGGATGTTAAACAGGCGTTCGTCCGCTAGCATGCGTTGGTGGACGTTAAAGATCCCATGGTGTCCTTCACAAAAAGTAGGCAAGCTATCGCCAGCACCATGGCCAAATTAAAATTCCTGCCCTAACCGAGGTTGAAAGTCAGGCCTGTCCAGCCAGTTCATGAAAGACTTGTTCCAAGCTTCTCCGGCCAACCCTCACAAACGTGGGCATAAATTGGCCGTTAAAGAAGACGAAGAAAGATATGTACGTGATTGTGTGTATACATATATCATGGAGGATGATAGTACTCCACATGTAGGGATATGGCACGGGCAAAAACATGGCCGCCCTTTCAAATGTGTACAAAATCATACATGGCAAGTGACCCGGATTTCACGGGTTTGACCCGTTTTATTTGTGAAAACCCGCAGACCCGGTTTAATGTGGTCAAAAACCCGTATTGGATGGAAAGTATTCTCAATTTAAAAATGCAATGTTTCACTTCCATTCCACTCGCAAGGATTGACACACAGACTGATAGACCTGTGTGTGACCTGCAGTCGATTATGCAAGGTATCACTCTAGTGCAGTGATCAGTAGAGATAAATGGGGTTTCTGGGACTTCCATTCAAATGAATGGGGAAAAGAAAAACTTTCTGACTCAAACCCCAAAAGCCCAAAATAGGAGACTGTTTTTCTCCCACCTATCCCCTTCCCTCCCATACAAAGGAATGTAAGAATTGAGACTTACTGATTAAAGCACTTCTTCCCTTTCATATTTTCATTCCACTCAAAGAGCGAACCAACGAATATTTGTCCATGTTCTACTTCAGGGAATAACTTAATTTTCCTCTTACATTCATTTCCATCGAGTATATTCACTTTATCTCTTCAAGCACGAAAAGAAAAGGCTATTCCTCCTTCGGTTTTGTAAAAGGGGAAGTGCTTTTAAGAGCACAGTCGTGCTGTGAAAAT
Organism: Eptatretus atami; assembly: GCA_035128595.1. NCBI lineage: Eukaryota > Metazoa > Chordata > Myxini > Myxiniformes > Myxinidae > Eptatretus > Eptatretus atami. The sequence goes on along the minus strand of CM068961.1, from coordinate 32,053,649 downwards.
GAGGAAGTATTCTGTGCCCATGTCCCTCATGGTATATCTTAAATCATCAGAACACTAACAGAACAAAGTTTAGCTAAAAACAGCTTTTAAACGTAGGTTTTATCAAAATCATTCAAAGCAAGATGCTTCATTTTTGTGTTAAAATGAGTCAGTTCTGGAGTCAGCCAAGCTCGTCGCCCGAACCAAGCCAAAAAAATTCCGGTCATTTCCAATGTGGGACAACACCTGAAAAACCCATTGTTGTGCAATCTCCCATTACGTCATCAAGTTGCTTATTTAAACGAACTTGTGTGCCGTTCATGTTTTATACGAAAATGGAGCGTTCAGATTATTACTACAACCTTGCAGACAATCGTGTTCACAAGATGACAGGTGAGATCCTCAACCCAATTCATTATTTGCTGTTTAAAACAGAATTAAATCACTATACAACCAATAATTATTGTATGTCTTTTTCTAACAGGGTTGTCCCCAATAAGAACATCGTTGATAACTGATGTTGAAAATATGAGTTATTTGAATTACACGACGAGTGGATAAAAATGAATGACTTCCTTGAAGACATTTGTTCGTTTCGAAAATGAACTGAATGATATTTTTCTTGGATGGCAAAAATTCTCTCACGTCCTTTGATCTTGAATGACCCGAGTCCAGGTGAGAAATATCGCTCTGTCTCTGTCTTCCGGTGTGTGTGTGTGTGTGTGTGTGTGTGTGTGTGTGTGTGTGTGTGTGTGTCGTGTGTGTGTGCGTGCGTGCGTGCGTGCGTGTGGTGTGTGTCTTTGACTCATTATATTAGTATTATCAATTGTTTTCAGTTAAACACCTGTCTGATGAACCAAACACACAACTTAATCTTCTGGAGGAATCTGAAATGACACTATCTTCTGAGGGTAAATGTTATATTTATTATTTTATAATATCATAATATAATCATCTTTGTATACCCTAATTGTTCTTCACTCTTTGTTTTGAACAGAATATGTTGATCGACTTTCAAACCAAAACAAACTATTAGACTGCTGGCGAAAAAGATTTGTTCATGCTATTACTTTTGTTTAATTATATTATAAATGCTTTCCTTATAATTATCTGATTTTGAATACAAGAAAAGAATAAAGGAGATGTAAAGGGAAGGTGGGGGGGGGGGATAGGTGTGCTCCACAACGACCAACCACACCCCCACCCCTCATCCCTCTCCCCTCCCTGTGTGTGTGTGTGGAAGGGGGGGGTGGGATGAGGGGGTCGGGTCAAAGGTGGGGGTCACAGGGGGGTGGGGCTTGGGGATGGGTGGGGCTTGTGTGGGTGGGTGGAGCTTGTGTGGGGTGGGGCTGTGTGGTGGGGCTTGTGTGGGTGGATGGAGCTTCTATGAAGGGTGGGGCTTGTGTGGTGGGTGAGCTTGTGTGGATGGAGTTTTGTGTGATGTGATTTGTGTGGGTGGAGTAAATTTTTTAATTAATAAACATGTGTGTGGGAACTAATGAATAATCACTATATGTGGTATGATGAGTGTGGCTTGTGTGGGTGGGTGGGCTTGTGTGGGGTGGGCTTGTTGGGTGGGTTTGCATGGGTGGGGATTGTGTGGATGTCTTGTGGGTGGGGCTTTTGTGGTGGGTTGTGCGGGTGGGCTTGTGTGGGCGTAGTCAAAAAGGGGCGGAGTAAAAAAAGTGGAGTTAAAAAGGGGAGGAGTCAATTTTAGAAGAAAAAAATTAAATTTATTATCTTGTCTTTGTAATTCCTGTGAATAAAATGAACGTAAAATCTCTTCCCCTCAAAATCATAATACCTTGAAGTCCAAGGACTGTATACATTACAAACGATTTAAAAAAGTTCATTTGTCCATCGCTTAGTATAACCTAAGCCGGTGTTGGCTATGGGTTAGGGTGGCGGCTTGGGATCCTAGGGTCCTGAGTTCAAGCCTCTCGTTGGCCGCT
>CM068961.1:32021806-32051503 GCA_035128595.1 Eptatretus atami | reverse complement strand
AATAAATTGAGATTTTTTTTATGACCTATTGAGCGAAATTGAGATACGCATTTCTTTAAATTCAGCATGCAAAAACATATAAGAACCGTTAGAAAAACCTAGACCTCTGAAATGATGCAGACCATGTTTATTTATGGCGATTACATTTTGATTTGCACTTTCAAGTACAGTATATCGTGTTTTGACTTTTTTTAATGTCCATCACCAGATTTGCTTTGAATTCCTTGTAGAAGCCACCTTGCTCTTTTTCTACTTTTTTGGAGCACTTTCAAGGACTTTTGTTTCGTTTCTGTAAAAAAGGTTGCGGGCAACATGAATCGTTGCAGGGCAAAAAAAGACGGTGACCGGCACTTAAATACATCCATGATAAAAGTTGTTACATGTTGAGCATCATGCGATAATAAAGAATTTATTGAAACGAGGCTAGAGTTTGAAATGAGGAAAGATAAAAGAATAAGCCAAAGATAAAGTTTGCCTTGGAGAGGGAGAGCGAGGTAAAAGTTATGGCAAGTTTCACCTTGCTCTCCATCTTGTAAATCATAAAAAATGCTGGGGTGAGGGGGGGGTGTAAAGAGATTTTTATTGAGAAAACCCAGGCTCACAGATCAAGAAAATGACGGTCAGTAACAATAATGAAGTTATTAATGACAGTCAGCAACAGGACAAAACCAGATGAACTAAGAGGGTACTCGGTGGAGCACATACTCCACAACGCAATGCCTATCAGTAGAACATATCGGGCCAGATAATATTTGAAATATGCATACATATACGTTTTTGGCCTCCATCTCTCAATGGTGAAGAATCGCTTTAAAAATTAAAAAAAATTCTCGTATCCGGATATGACTCGGATCTTCACCAAATCGAATAAAATTCATCCTTGTCAACACATCCAACCTGTCCACCCAAGTTTTCGTCGAAATGTCCACAACTTTTAATTATACTCACACAACAAACAGACAGACTAGGAGTGAAAACATAAACCTCCTTCCAGCTTCGTGGCAGAGGTAAATCTAAAGGGTCCTCGGTTGGGAGCGCATAACCTCCACCCGGATCCGGATTCCGCTCTCACCAAAATCGAAACAATTCGACCTTATTCAAACACCCATGTCCACCAAACTTTTCATCAAATCCGTCCACAACTTTTTTTGAGATATCCTGCACACAAACAAACAAATAAGGGTGAAAACAAAACCTCCTCCCCCTTCGGTGGCAGAGGTAATTATGCATAGGATCTGACAACAAAAAAGAATTGACCGTAAAGTAGAGTAGAGCGGTGGAAAAAGAAGGATGATTACCTGGGATGTAAAGATCATGAGTTGCAGGATGGAAGATGACAAGATGCAGGGGGTGCCGCCATGGGAACTGGCAGAAAGGAAACGAGCAAGATAGACCGACAGGGAAGATTGATAACACAGATGCGGAAAAAGGAGTCGAGTTGAGCATAAAGCTTGGCCTTTGGAATTTTAACAAGTAGGCCAATTACTGGATCAATGCTTTCGTCATTTATGGCTGGCAGATGGATTGCATCACCGGAAAGGATGCGGTGCAACACTGGATACGAGTGGTAGAGGATTGAGGGGCTCTTAGAACTATCCGCAAGGAAAGAGCAACACACCGCGTGCTTCAACCTCTCGGTGGGTCATTTCGATATTTTGCGTCTGAGTGAAGCAGGGAGGAGTGACATGGGATGTGAGGGCATCAGCTATGAGCAATATTCCCTTGTGCTTGTATAAATTGCTTGTGTTGGCCACAAGAAGTTTTGGCAATCTTGAGAAGTAATATTGGGGAGAAGGGAAAGTATGAGAAGTGAAAAGGTAATCAAGTAAGAGGGTGGTGAGACATAACTGAAAGGTTGTTTCTGTTTTGGAAATGTAAAAAATTGACAGAGAAGAGACGGAAGAAGCACCTGAAATGCCAGAGCAGGCTCTCAGGGGTTAGTGAGTTTGGAGAGTGTGGTAAGGGTTGGGTGGGTTGCATTTGACAGAGACTATCTATCATCGTGCTCTCTGAAACAAAGTTTCTAAGCGTCTTGCTCCGGCATTTCCTGTGCCCATAAATGTTCATTAACAACACATGTAAGTGTGCGTCTAAATCCGCTGGCCTGCAAATTGAAATTTGCCAGGTCGTGGTGGTTTTTGAATTTAACCCGGCATGTTTGGGAGCACTTCAAATATTCGGATTGTAAAGAACCCTGTAAGTACTCTTATCTGTGCCATCTGCATGGTGGTCATAGGTGGAGCATGTCGGTCAGGACACGGGGGTTATTTTCATCACTTCTCTTACAGTTCCATTGCTGAGGAGAGAGAGAGAGAGAGAGGGGGAGGGGTGGCGTTCCTGCCAGCACAGCTGAAATGGTTTTCCTTTTTAATCCATGTTGCATGAGTTGCTGAGAATGGGAACAGCACAGAAAAAAACCCATTAAATATTTGTCCGGAAAGAGTTTACGAAGGCGAATGTTTTGAAACCGCACCAAGCGAGAACCAATTGAGTCCTTTCTTGTGGCCCGCTCGCCGTATATGCTTTTGCTCTAAGCGAGCCAACCTTGTCCCCCTCGGTCTCTCGACGGCGGTCAGGTTTTTCCCTTTTATCGATGTTTTGCTTCCTTGCAAGAAAGAAATTCAATCACTAAGTAGCCTACGGCAGTTTCACACAAGACGAGCAGGTGGAGGATTGTATTGTGTAGCTGATTGTTGTGTTCATTAAAGCAGTGACGACGCATCAAAGTGTCAAAGATTGTCATCGCAAGTCATTAATTGCAGCCTCTCAATAGGTGACAGTTCTGAACTGTTAGCTTGGACGACCTAGGAAGAAACTTGAATGGGCCTACATGTTTTTCCAATTGGCAGATGTGAAGACACCTTTTATAGGCTTTTGAATAACATCATGCCTATTGATCAAACCCCTTTCCATTCCTGAAGAACTATCTGAAAGCTACTTGTGTTTTAGTGTGTCGACGAACACCTGTTATATGAACACCAGTCATGTTTGAAGTTAAGGCATGTTTACAACAACATGGGGCCCTCATGCATACGGGAACCCCTTTTGCACTACTTGAAACTCGGCCCTGAGTTTACTGGATTGTTACTCGTGAATCCTACGATAATGGAATAAAGTTTGCAGGCTTGGTCTCCACCAACCACCCACCCTCCACCCCCATTTCTGCGTTCACGTTACATGCATGAGCTTCTCTGGTGCGCTGTAGGGAAACGAGGCCAGAGGTCAGTGGGCATCTGGTGCTGTGTGAGCCCACCCAAGGCACGTGGAACAAAAGGGCAGCCCGGCGGCAGGCGCTGAAAATATCGCGCTATTAGGCAGGGGCCCCGGGCCGCCACAAGTGCATGGAATCCCGCACAACGGTTCTGACGGAGGTGCCGAGAACACGATCACGGGGAGGGAGGCATGAGGGCTCTCATGGTTTGCATTTATCTCGACCGAGACTTGCCGCGAGCTGGTCGTGGCCAGCCATGTGTGAATTGCCCTGGCTTGACCAGGCCCAAGTAGGAGGAGGTCTGCAATGCGCCAAGTCGGACATCCTCACCAGAACACCTGAGGCTTCGCCACAGGTTCTTATGCTCCCAGGCCAAGCCAGCTGTTTTTGGGAAGGTAGTCTAGAAGGTCCGCCTGTTGTAACGTGCAGCACTGTTGGATGTCAAATCCACTGCAAAGAAGGACTTCATAAATCTGTAAAGTTGGACTTATTTCCCAATGGAATGAATACTTCAAGATCATTGTGTCTGCTGTCACTACAGGCTGCTGGAGCATTTTTTATTCACAATAAAAAAAAAACCCCATTTTGAGGTGGGGGTGAGACAACTTCCCCCCCAGTTCCCCCCCCCCCCACTCCCAACCCCCTCGATTTTGCTGCTTCTTGGATTATATGCCAGCCAGATAGAAAGTATGCTTGGTGTTGGCTTAATGATTTGGGGTGGGGGCTTGGGATCGAGATCCTGAGTTCAAATCTTGCCGGCTGTTGGTAATTAAACCAGGTGGGTTGACTCTGCCTGTAGCCTTCCTGAGGTCAGAAAAAATGAGTGCCAGATGCTGGTATACTGTGATCGGAGTGGCGCCCGTCCAGGATTGTTGCCAATAGCAAGTGAGACTGCCTTCAGCAGCACCAACGCTCTGCACAGGAGTATGGCCCGATGGATGGATGGAAAGGTCAGCATGACAGAGGTTAGGAAACAGTTAGTAAACACCATTATGGGAATTTGCATGGGCTTGCAACTTTGGTGACCTCACTGGGCAAGGCGTCTTGACAAACAGCACTACATATTGGACAATGGACTTAAATTTACACAAAGACATGGAAAAATTATTTTAATTGAGAACTGTATGCTTCTCCCCTCCTTGACAATGTTTCAATATTCTAAGTTGTTTCTCTTAACAATATGACTTCAGGCCAGTGCTTTGCATCGCCATGCTCTGCGGGAAAAAAAACAAAACAAAAAAAACAAGCATATTGAGGTGCACCGGTTTTTGGAGAGAAGGGTAGCCGCTACCCTCTGCAATTCACTTCTCTCTCTCCGATGCATGTTCTAATGCCAATATATATATATATATATATAATATATATATATATATATATAATTATATATATATATATATATAGCATATACGTTTCAACTAATTCTAAAGGAGAAAGGAAAGAGAGAGAGTGGTGTTGCTTTTCAATTGCAGACCAGTTAGCATGTCGGATTGTTTTCTACGAAGACCAAGGGTATGACAGGTACCTACACTGTTCCGCTCCATGTGTATGTTCCAATCTTTTCCTCAAAATATTTGCACAAATAAATGGAAGTGCGGTGTTTATATTTTGGGGATATCTACATATTGCACAAGTAAAAAAGATGTTCATTTTTTCTCCGACTCTATTTCCACCATCAGGTGAATTAGTAGTGGAGGAGGTAAAGGCTTGTTACTTTGTCTTCAGCAGTGTGTTTTGATTCCTGGCCTGTTGCGATGAAATGTTCCTCATTGTGGTGGATGGTGACCTGTTTAGATTCATTCGAGACTTGAATGCAGCACAAGGAATACACACAAAGAAACACACAAGGAACTTTGGCACAGTGGGAGGAGGCCATCCGGCCTGACGGAACCAACCCAGAAAACAATTACCATCCACACACAAGCTACCTACAAGTCGCTGCCAAATATCCCCATACTCTCTATCCCCAATGCATCCCAGATACCTATCTAATTCCAATTTTAATATAACCATCCCCTTTACTCCACCCACCTTACCAGGGAGACCATCCATGCATTAACTACTCTCTGACTGAAAGACCCCTGCCTTTAAACTGTCCTAAACTCTTCATATCTTTCCCTCAAAGCTATGGCCCATGGTCCTGAACCACTGTCACTCTGCTGAAAGATTCCACTGCACCATAGCTGTCCACACTTTTACTATCTTAACATCTTTAATCAGATCACCTCCGATCCTATCAGATCACAATCAACCTCCTTTTCTGATGTATGAAGTCAATGTTCCCTTCAACCGTTTCTCTAGCTTAGTCTTTCAGCCCTGGAATCAAATTTGTAACCCTACGCTGTACCCCACTTTTTGGCAGCTATGCCTTCCTCAGAATGCAGTGACACAAAACTGAACACATTGTCATAGATGATGCCTCAACTAATTCCTATACAGTTGTTAAAACGGACCTCCTTTAGGTTAAATTTAATTCCCCCTGAAATACAACTAAAACCCTGTTTTGCTTTTCCTTACCACTGCTGCCTGACACTGTCGTCTGCTACCCCTTCCCCCCCTCCTCTCCCCATATCTGTAACACCCAGATCCTTCTTCTGTGTAACACACTCAAGACTGCCCCTTGTGTCATGTAATCTCTATTTTAATTATTCTTGTCCATCCATCACTTTACATATTCATTTGTTAAAACTGCATCTGCCAAGCTTTTTGCCCAATCTGTGAAAAGTTATCTAGACTTTCCTGAATCTAATCACCCCCCTCTCCCCCCTTCTCTGCAATATCTTACTTTATCACCCTCCAACATAGTGTTGGCTTGCAAAATTTAGAAACTGGACTCTTTAATCCCACTATCCTAACGTTGATGTAATGGTCCCCATTATCAATCTTGAGGTGCCCCATTACTTACAGTCCTTCCAACAAGACATCTCTCCCACTCACAGCCACTCGTTTGCTTCCTATACTAATCCAGTTTTTCAATCCCAGTCACCTTCCGGAGTCACAATCCACTCCACAGCCTCATCTTAGTTAACAACCTTCATGTAGTCCTTATCAAATGCCTTGAAAAGTCTAGATATACCACATCTACTGCACTTACTTAGTCCACCCAATCCAAAACCAGCTTTATTGATCTCCAATATATTCATAAACAAGACATATCCTTTGGTGAATTCTGATGCGACTACTTAAAATTAGTTTGAAAATTTGAAATGTTTTCTTATCTGTTCCTTAATTAACATCTCAACACCTTCCCACAAACTGAAGTCAAACAACATACTATAGTTCCCCAAATAATTCTTCTCTGGATCTTTGTTTAAATAACGTGTTAATTTACTTACTCTCCAATCATCTGGTAAATGTCGACTCCAACGAGCTGTTAAAGATATCCCTAATCAGCTCGCTTATCTGCTCTGCCACTCTCAGCAATCTCTAGGATTGCACATTTCTCCCAGTCCTTGAAGCTTTATCATCCGATAATATTTCTTAGCTGGTTCTTTACTTCATCTACTCCAACTTGGATCCTCTTCTAAAGGCCTTGCTACCCCTTGATATCGAACTGTCAGATACTTGGAAGTTCTCCGCTGTTCCCATGTAAATGTAAAGCAGAAAGAAACTGTTTCACAAAACAGACAGACGACAGGACAAACGGGGTGAATACATAACCTTCGTGGCAGAGAATAAGTCTGCCATTCACCCTCATCATCCACCAAATTCTCACTGTGTTATTCTTAATGGGACCATCCCTCTCTTAACCTATCCTTCCCCTCATATATTTAACAGAAAGTCTTGCTGTTTATGTTATATTTTGGTTATTTGTCCTTTTCATAATTGCCTTTTGGCCTACCAAGTTATTTTCTTAACTAGCCTCTGTTTACTCCTCTACTATGTGAGTCAGACCGTATTTTGTTACTTTGTACCATGCTTCTTCCTTTACACCTTACTGGAATATACCGATCATGCACCCTACAATTTTGCACCTCAAGGTTGCCCATTCTCTGTTGGAGACCGCCCACTCATTAACTTTACCCAATCTAAAACCCTCAAAGTTCCCATCCAAAAAATCCAACAGCCTTACACCACCAGCCCAAACTTCAAATCTCAACAATAGAGTTGCAACTTATGACGTGTGGTCGCGTTGTTCACAGATGTTCTCCCCACCTCCACCTCCTCAACCATATTGGGAACATACTTAAAAAGAAGTCGAACACAGCAACCCCCTCATGGGCTTTTCTACGAAGTGGCCTGAAAGGTCAACTTTACCCCTACTAAATTTCTTACACCACCTTCTCTCCACTTCCCCTCAAACCCTATTACAAATTCAGTGGTTGCAAGGAGAATGAAGGAGCGCTTACAGATTACAAATGGACTGATTAAGTATTGAGTACCGCACAATTAAAACCTGTATATCAAGAGTTTAAGAAGGAATGCTTTAACTGGGAGGGGTAAAGTGACTTTCGAGGTCACCCTGTACAAACTGGGTTAAAAAAGCAATCTTGACAAAGATAGAAAAATTCTCATCCACTCTGCCTTTCCTTTGTTCCTAGACTCAAAATCTATATTGGCAAGTTAAAATCCCCCGTAATCAATACCTTCCCTGTCACTGCCCTTCTGAATCTTCACGTATCCATATTTCCTGCTTCTTCCTCAAACCAGAGCCCAAAAAAATCGCATTGTTTCAAATAAGTATTTACTATTATTTGCAATCGCTAATGTCTGTTACACACAGAACTTTCATCAATTCCCTCCTTATGCATGCCTTTCTCTCAAAACAGTACCTACCGTTTTCACCCAAATTGGTACACCTCCTCCCCGTTTCTCTTTCCTATCACACCTTAAAAATCTTGTGCCAGTATTCTTGAATTTCTGTTCCTCAGTTGGATTGCTCAATAAACCACGTCTCAGCTTACAGTGCAACTATGCCTACACCCTTTGCAATCCACCTCTTCCATATTTGAGGGTGATGATGGCAGACATCCACCCTATATTTCCCTTTCCCCCCAACCCTAATGAAAAGAGCCCTCCCTGCATAGGCTGCCATTTTCCATATTCATCACAAAGACAAGCAATTTTACACACCCAGCACATACAGGCATGGTTGGAGTATCAACAGGAAAAAAATGCTTTCACCTTTCAAGGTTGGAGAAGGAAATTCTATCGTTGTGTACTTCATGCAGACTGTGTTACTCTGGCACATAGAAGACTTGGTGACAACTAAAGATGGGAAAATTATTGAGGATTAAACAATATTGGATGTCCAACAGTCAAACTGGGACTCAACTAGGCTTTCCATCAGACTGGTATAGGCAAATTGGTCTACAAACATCAACAAACCAATGATGTTAAGAGAAAGGCCTTGATCTGGAGATCCAAGGTGACCTCCAACAGGAGAGAATGCAGCTCTTTTCACACTTGCCAGACGTATCCTTTTTCGCACCAAACAAAGAGTACTGTTGCGGAATGGATTGAATCTCTCTCGGAGGTTGTCCATGAGAAATGTTCCATACGCTGGCTTTGTGTTTGCAGGTTGCAAAGCCAGTAGACCCCAGAAAGCCAGTAGATGCTCTAGCCATGTAGACCAAAGCCTTGAGTGCCCTCTCCTCACCACACAACACAAAGCAGCCCATTTGGTGTGGTACCGGGCACGGTCAACGCTGATCCACCAATGCCCTGGAGGAAAAGATCCATGGTCCTGTGAAAGCCCATTTTCCCCTGAACACGACTGAATGATAGAACTCGGCTTGTGTGGCAGACCTAACAGCCAATGCACCTCAGAACCATTGTACAGCTGGGAGTCCATCCTGTCTGGTGCAGAGCTATTATATGGAGCAGCCTAATACAATTGCTATCGCAGCCCGACACCTCTTTACAGAGTATGGTCCAAAATATTATTATTATATTATTATTATTATTACCTGGACGTTCCTCTATTTTTTTTGATTAAAAAATAAAACCTCTGAATTTCTCCTGGTCATTTGTCAATATATGCAACTTTACCCAATAAATGGCATTGGTTTTTTTCGAGAAACATTTCGTTTCTGAATAATATTCGGGTTATTGCTATATAAAGAAAAAACAGCCTATGCCGTAAACTATTGTTACTGCGTGGATATGTTATCTCCATAATTAGGTTTTAGAAGTGAAATTGGAGTCGTCTCAGATTCGAACTAGCCACCTTCGATTTGTGAAGGATCTTGATTATGCTGAATGTGAAATTGTTGTTGTTCTCGAGTTTGGCCAAGGACTCTTTTCAGGATCACCACTGAGCCCCGAACAGCTTTCCAACTGTAATTTCATTTGTGTAATGTTTCCAGCGATAAGTTTTTAAGATCCCATGAGGTTCTCTTATCATTCCTCCAATTGCTCCATTATTAGGTCAGCTCAGGTATGGGAGCCTTGAGCCCCAGCAGGCACCGGTCGCTGCATCCACTTTCCGCCAGTTACTCCAGGGGCCTCCACCTGGCATCCCCGGCAGATGCTGAACCATCTCCATCTCCTTGAGACGGCTGATCAAACCAATTGCAACCAACAGGCACGTGGTTGGCCCATGGCCTCCTCCACTCAGAGCTCCCTCACTGAGAGAATCTGTTGAGCAGGTCAGTGTCAGGAAAACGAGCCACATTCCATACAACCGCACTGACGCTCACGGACTGAGCCAGGTAACAATCTCATTTGAGTCTCTCTCAGCAACTACTTTGTGGACACAAAAGTCTGTGACGAGCAAGAGCCAAGGATCTCCGAAGAGACCTGGTACCTAAGGAATGAAAGTCTCTCATCTCAGATCCCTGGTCAGAAATCTAAAAAGTCTCACATCCGCTAAAGCAAGACTGGGAGCATCAAAGGACTCTGAAGACTCAGAACTTTTGTCTCCTTGCACAGGTAACGACACGCCACATCCCCAGAACCAGTGAATCCATGACTCCCCAGGCCCGCCCGAGACGTCGATTGACCTCTGGCTCAACAGCCAGCAGAGACATGAATATCACTGCCAGGTAATTGACTCTCTCCTGCGACCTCAAACATCCCACAAAAACAAGATCAAGACCAAATAACAGCATGCCAAGATGTCATTGAAAGCCTGGATTTCTAGGTTTTGAAACCCAGGGGAAAAAACCCGTAATCCCAGTGGCTCCGACCTCTTCCTTCAAGCCACTTTTGAGGTCACCAAAAGGATATCCAGAGTCTCCGCAAAGATGACTGCATCACTGTGAAATCAAAGTCAGGATCTGACATTCCCATGATGCACCGCAGCCTGATCTCTTGACATCCTCCCCAAAATCCAGTCATACAAGTGCTGAAAAGTTTGGGGGCCAAACACACACCCCTGATGAACTCCAGTAACAACTGGATAATACGGAGATGTATCTCCACATCATCACAGCACTTCTGAGTTACCCAGAGTATAGTTCAGACCATCAGATTTGATAAGTTTGGTGGCACCCACGAAGACCAAAAAATCTCAGAGGGCAACCCGATTCACTGAATCAAATTTGATTTCAGAGATCAACATAAGTGCAAGCAGCCAATGCCAAAACTCTCATCTGTGTTCGGCAAGACCCGAAGAGAAGGATACTGTCAATTGTTGACCTTCTTTCGGTGTATAAGCCTGACTGGATCTGGTGCTGGCGCTCAAGCAGATGGTGGGTGACCCGATCAAGAAATTATCTGAGAAAAGATCTTGTCCGGTACGAGGCAGCATCACCCCCTCGGAGTGTTGCAAATCCTGACGCTCACCTTTTCCCTTTCCAGAGAGGCAACAAGGCCCCCTTTCAGTCAGTTGGATGATGCCTGTGTTCCAGGCAGGAGCACAGAAACGCAGCAATGACATGAGAACAGCATTTCCACCAGCCTTCAGAGAGTTTCAGCTGGATGCCACAATCCCAGAAGCTTTACCCGCATTCCACCTGGTTCACCGGCAGCCTGTGTTTCCACAAACAAGGTGGAATTACAGGTGATTGGAGGGTCAGCAATAGGGATAGTAAACCCCTGACATCCAACTCTAGGCAGCTGTGGAATCAGCCGGTTAACGCCGCTCAAATAACTGGCCCAGCGCGCCCGTATAACTTCAAAACTCCTCTGACAAGAGCCCACCACCCTCCGCTCTAACTGTAGTACCACGGGATGGGATTGACGGAATGGAAATTCGCAAAATTCCCCTGTAGGACAAGAAATCACTTTCTCCACAGTTGATGACTTTACCCCCTCACAGATTCCTCGCACATGGCTCCTTGTCTGCAACCTCATGCACGTACAGATTTTTACACCCAACTCCTGAACAGCTCATCTCTGCATTAAACCTGGCCCTGTGGACTCTGGTCAATGGTATCCAGTGTCCGCTTGAGAGACAAAATTATTCTTCGCCCAACGGTGAGTTTCAAGCATCCACCAGCAACATCAAAGATGTGAGGTCTTGAGTCACTCCACACTCTTCAGGATCTACAAAAGCAGTCAGACCCCCCCAAATCTCCACTCAGCCTGTTTTGCAAACTCTCATCTACCCTCTATTCCATGACCCTTGCAAACATCACACTAAGGCTGGATGGTACCATTCTCCCAGATTTAAGCTGCAAGCTTCAGTGTTGCACACAAGCCTGTGGTCGCGTATGAGGAACTGCGCATCTGGGTTGACTCTGCAGTTCTGAATAATCTCCAGCGAACAATTCAATGAGCACCTAATGGATCAATCCTCATTTGCCAGCACCACCAACATTGGAATACCAACCTGCAGCAATCAGGCCTGTGGGTGTTGAAAACCATGCACACCAGCTCCTAAGTCCATGATTCTTGCAAAGTCAAGGAAACTTAGGTGCCAATTTCTGGTTCAAGAGTGTTCCAGACCCATGGGACCAACACATGTCATAACTATCCCTATCAGTTCCATCGATGGCATTCGAAAATCCCCCACAGACAAAAGAGTGATCTCGCCGGGCAACGATCAACCAGAGACTCGAGCGTTGGCATAGAAGGCCTTCACAGCTGAGATCACTCCCTCAGTCGGAGCTTTCCAGAGACCAGGGAAAAGAACCCAGGATGAAAATCCTTAGTCTCAATTATACTGTTGACAGTGTTACCTCAATTATCATTGGAGTCAGCTTTAATGGACAACACAGCACCCTCTGAGGCATGATAAATCATCAGAATGACCAGAACAATAGGAGGTGTAACCACCCGCCATGAATCTTGCGCACTATCTTGGTCTCTGAACCTCAGAGTGCTGCCAAATACCTTGATTTGTTCAATGCGTTTTAACTTTCAGAATGCTGCAAACTGATGTTCCAAATGCTTGGGCTCAGATGATAACAGAGATTTGTATCATCCAATCTACGGATAGGCATTAGCACTCACCGTTGAAGGGACCGCCCAGGTTAACCCAAGGACGTGCCTCTGGTGACGACACCTTCAGCACACCCTGACCCACACTACCGTAATCTAACCCAGGAAGGTTACCCTGTGTTTTTCCTCCTATCATTAAAGGATGTGGGTCCAAAGGCTTTGTCCGCAATCCTGTCATCTGGTGCAGCTACGACCTGCGAAAGGGCAGCTACACAGTTAGATACTCCCACGGAGTGGGTTTTCGGTTCCTTTGCGATTTTAATATGGTATTTGCTGAGTGAAGGGTTTTCAATCGCGTGGCAGCAGTGCAAATCCTGCCACCATCCTCCTAAAAAGGCAACCCAACGCAGGAGGACGTCCGCAGAACACAGATGGACACATAGAAATGGATGGCATTGGTTCACAAGGAACCTCCTCTGCCCTTTGACAGGTTTTGCTTTTAATCCTGCTGGTGTCATATTCCACACACCCTCTCACCAGAAAACGGTGTTGGGGGGAGATGGTTTAGTTGCCGAAAACCCCAACCATTTTAAACAGTTAGTACAGGTTTACGTGGTACCTGTAGCAAGCCAACAGATCTAATCTGGTTTGATCTGAACCTAAATGTCACTGTGTAATTTTTCGTGTTCTTCAGGTTCCAAGATCTTTTCACTTCATTTAATATTGAGATCTTGATATTTGGTCATTTCTTGATTTTCTCCATTATTTTAGACCCAAAATCACTGGATACTGAAGCCAAATTAGCAATGCCTTATTTTCCTTTTTGTGCTGAGTACTATGTCTGTCACAGGGCTTTGGTCAGTTCATGCTGGATGGGATATCAGGTCATACGTAAAGCATTATTTCCTTGTTTTCAATGATTGCTTTTGGGTTCGTGTTTCCATGACTTTTTGGAAGTGGATATTTAAATTTTCTACAGATGTGCCAAGTGGATTATTCTGCATACCGTTTGTGCCTTTGGGTGTACATCTGTTCTGACATCAGTTTGTACAATCCGATAGGTGGCCTCGTGCTTTCCATGTTTTAAAACTACCTTGCAAGGATTTCACTTGTCCAATGACTCAGTCCTGCCAATTTCTTTTGTGTAGTGTGCCTTGTCTTGGGCATTTATGATTTGTTCTCCGTGTGATTGAGCTGACTCTCTTAGCCATTTCAGTGATTCCTTCTTTGTCGATCCCCAATCTGTCCAACTCTATTTAAAATTATTTTCCGCTCTTTTGTCTTTCTCCCAGTTGTCACTAACATATCGTTGAATTTCATCTTGTGTTTTTCTTTTTACATTTTGCATTTTGGGGCTGTATTTGTTGCTGTTTCTGTTTGGTGCATGACCTCTTCTATCGCACCTTGTTTTGGAATTTTGTAAAGGTGATCACATTGAGAGATACCTGTTTTTGGTTGTTGTTCATTGCGAGGATCCAATGAGAGCTAACAGACAACCACAGCAAGGGGGAGGGGGGCAGGAGAGGAAGGACAAACAGTGGGACAGAGGACATTTGGGATCTGTGGAAGGGAGAGGGATGGGGTGGGGAAAATGGGGGTATTAAAGATGGGCATTACAGGACTTTCAGGAAGGAAAGCAGGGAATTTGAAGGAGGTGGGATTGGGGGGATTTAACGGGGTAGAAAGATCGAGATTTGGATGGGGAAATAGAGAGTGGTGTGAACACTGTTTTGAAGGCCTGGAGGGCAAGAATGGGATTGAAGAGAGTGTGGGAGTTCTATTCCAAAGTGGGGAAAAAGAGGATGAAAGAGTATAAGGTGTACAGTGATTCCTGATTTTGTTAGTTTTAACCAGAAGGGGTTGTTTGCGATCTGAGCGCCCTGCGAAATATGGTGGGGACAGTATCGCAGACAGAAACAGGCGGTGGGGGGAGGGCGAACCGGAAGAGGAGATGGTAGAAGACAGAAAGACACCGACCTGCCTGCGGTAGAGAGAGTGAGAGGCCCAAAGACCAGCCTCAATCGCGGGAAGACCAATGATCTTTGGTTTCCACAGCTGGAGCCGAGAAAGGTGAGATGCAGCTGCAGCATTCCCAGAGGGGAGAAGTATACTCAATCAGGCTAGGACGAAGTTTTGTACTTGGTCATAGCTTCAGGTGGGCTTGAGGAAAGGACTTTGCACGATGAGGATTCGCCAGTCGGCGACTGGCTTGGGGCCAATGTTTTTTCTGGTTGTTGTGTTCATGCTTGTACTACAAATTGCATTTCAGTAGTATGTTGAACTTATCACATACTCTGCTATCTTGACAGTCCATCGTTTGTGCATTGATTGGATTCCATCAGGCCGCCACCTCCTTCTCATCTCAGCAGGTACAATTTATTGGAATGCATTGATTTTTTAAGAACATTTTATGGATGGTGTAGGAGTTTCTGTTTAAAAGATCTAGTTTTTTGATCCGTTTGTGGCCAGTTACTTTTCCACGGCTGGATTGGAACACTGGTACTACTCGTTGGGTTTATGGCTTTGGATTTGTGTTCCTTGGGACGTTCTACGCCATATTCGTTGGTAAATGTTTTGCGCATTTTTCTTGACATATTCGGTGCCCCTCTCTACCCCCAAAGATTTGTAAAATGCTTCATGTCCAGCTTCCTGATTGTTGTATTTTGCTCTATTCTTATGTTGTTCATTTTGTTGGCTCCCTTGTATGAATGTGTATTTGGCAACATGTATCTCGGCCAACTTCCATTTGGATGTCGCGAGTGATCCACAGCAAGGCAAAACAGGAGGGGAAAAGGCTGTCTCACTATGGAATATACTGCAATCATATCTTCACTCCTTGTGTTCATCTTTCTTCGAATGCTGCAATATCACTGTAGTGTGGTATTACACAGAATCCATTGTTTTCTCAATCAGTTTGATTATTTGGGGATATTTGTACATTTGCATGCACTTCATCACCCATGAATTGGGACACTGTCAAAAAGCTTTTTTGTTGTCTATCCAGGCTGGGACAGTTTGGAATCTTCTATATTGCAGCAGTATTCAAATGTGCCATTGGGGTTGGTAGTAAGTGATCTTTTCCATAAACAATCCTCTCTGCGTCCCTTTCTGTTCTGCCTCCAGCTTCTTGGTTGTATTAGGTGATGGTACATCGTTTCTGTGATGATTCTGTTAAAAGTGTGTGTTGTTGGAGACAGATTATGGCCAATATTTGTAAGGCAGTTTGGTTTCCTCAGATTTTGAATAAGGAATTGTTTGCCTCTATGAGCCATTCATCCTATTTCCTGGTGCCCTTGGATAAGTTCATTGAATTGTTTGAGTGGGTGAACATGGAGAGCATAAATTGATTTTGCCAAGAAATTTGGGATCCCATCTGGGCAGGGCTTTGAAGTTTCCATTTTACAATGTTGTTTTCTTATCTTTTTCTGCATCAATTATTACTGGGGGGATTTCCTTGACGATGTTGCTTCAGAGCCTTCCAGATTTTCCCATATCCATTCCACATCCTTATGTGTTCTTTTCGATCTTCATAAAATCCTTTCTGGAATCGTTCCAGTCATCTTTTTCAGGAGGAGATGATACAATTCTGCTTCCATTTCCTAGTTACGAAATAATCTTTTTTGGGTTGCTTTTGAAACACCTGTCCTTGTTTCTTTCTTCTGCTGTAGCTCGTTGAATTTTTTATTTCCTTACTATCATCTCTATTTTTCAGTTTGTGGTCAATACATTAACCTTGAGGTCCTTATGGTCAATTTATATTATTTTTTTTATTTTTGGATTCTCCTCTAGTGTTTTGGGTTTGAGTTTAACTTTGGATTGCTGTATCTGTCCTTCTTGTCTCCTTTCTGAGCAGCTTCCCTCCATCTCTACAGTCTTTGCTTCCTGGTGGTGCTTGGTTTTTATTTTGTGGAACGGTTCTGTTCTTGCGGTGTTTTGTTGTTATTTTTGAATGAGGAGATGCTGCTACCAAACTTTCCACTGGCCTTTTCGTTTTCCAGGGGGATCTGATTAGGTATTTTCTTTTAAAAAAAATTGTTTTTCTGTTGATCGTGTTGTTTTTTGCGTTTATTATTATATAGTCATTAGTCGGTGGTCTTTCTTCCATTTTGGTATACATTCTCGACATCCTCTATCTTATTACCAGCTCAATCTTCCAAGATCATGTTGTCCTCATTGTCCTCTCTTCTTCCTTCGACCCCTCTGTTCCCCTCGTCCTTCTGCCCATTACCAGCTGTCCTTTTTCAACTCCATTTCTGCTGTGTGCTGTAGCCATGAATCGGTCTCCTCCATCACCCATCATCCACAACTTTAAATGCAGAGCACAGACATTCCAACCTTCTTCAGTATTCCAAGCTGTCATTGTTTCCTTGATTGCTATCTGCTTCGGTCCCCTTGAGACAGAGAGGCATCACCTAGCTTTTGCTTTGATGCAGAGTTCTCTGCCTCTTTTTTGGAGACGGTGTAGCGTTTTCTTCGGCAGAAACACCCGGCTGACTGGTGTGTCTGCACAAAAAAAAACTTCACAGAGCTTTCTCTGTAGGGGGCCTGTGACCCTTTTCAAGTTTTTTTTTGAAAGTTTGCCAACAACACCCACCCCATCGTGTGCATGCACAGGCTTCCCTTACACCCTCGTTCCGACCTGTCTACCACATTGGCGATGCCCCATTCCCTCACAGTCTCCCGAAGGACAACAATTTGAGGTGTATTCCGTCACAATTATCTCACTCGCTTTCGCTTTCTCCTCCTCTGGTGCGCGCTGCACAGACGTTCACTGTCCCAACCAAGATGGTATCCTCACCGCATTCACTCGGCGCCACATATATTGCTGCTACGAAAGCTGTGAGCACCTCAATCACCGTTCATGGTTCCATGCGGTGACATCTGTTCTGAACACTGTAAGTCTCCATTTTGTGAGAGCCCCGTGCCATTCCCATAATTGGCGGTCTGTCTTCTGAGCTCTAGTCTATACTGTTTTAGTGATTGTCCCATTTACCCTTATCCTCTCTATCATTGTAAACCAGAACAAACACTCGGTAGAGCTCACACCTCCGCCAGCTGAACAGTTTAAATTTTGTGTTCCCGCTGAGTAGGCTGGTTTGGAATCCGAACCTCCAAAATTGATTTGGCTGTTCTTGTCATCTACCAACCTTCACCACGTTTCGTCCCAATTCAAGCAAC
Source organism: Eptatretus atami (assembly GCA_035128595.1). NCBI lineage: Eukaryota > Metazoa > Chordata > Myxini > Myxiniformes > Myxinidae > Eptatretus > Eptatretus atami. The sequence goes on along the minus strand of CM068961.1, from coordinate 32,033,850 downwards.
AACTTTTGAATATCTTGCTATATGTCGTTTTTGGGCTAATCTTATGGTGAATATCCCTTAAAAATTAAAAAAAAAAAAAAACTCCCGTATCTGGTTCCAGATTCGGATCTTACCTAAAATGTAATAATTTTGGCCTTGTCACACACCCAAACTCGTTATTAGAAAGAAAACAGACAACAAACATGGGGAAAACAAACCTCTGCTTCTCACCTTCCCGTGGCAGAGGTAAATAAACACCATCTAAAATATAAAACCATGTGTGTTTGTGTTATTTATTTGCGTGATGTTTGTCCCCTTCAAAGGATGAATTTAAGAAGGGTTTTTAAAAGACCAATCTTTTAACATGGCATGTGTTCACGACGGTCCTATTTGTTCAGGATAAAAAAAACTCGAAAAACATTTTCCGATTCAAGAGTAATTAGGTCTCTTCTTCTGTAAATGTAGACGTGACTTGAAATCGGGCCTCAATGGCCGGTGTACAGGATGCTTTAAAACATAACACTATATACAAGGCGCAGGAGGTGAATATCGCTTGCACGGTGATGGTAATGCATGCAGAATAAAACGAGTGTTCATTTACATAATGTACAGAGTCTAATAAATCAAGAGGATAAAAAGCACACCTGCACGAGGCCAGGCACTTCAGGTTTGTGGCATGCTCACTCGGCTGTAACTCTCGAAATGAAAGGTCCAGAAGATAAAGAAATAGATTACAATTTGTGCATTGTATTCTTTTAAAAATAATGCTTTTTCTCCTTGCTACAAAACATCATATCTCCCAGTCTCTGAATATTTTGAATGAAATAATCACAAACCCGTTATTTTGACAGACTTTTATCTAGTTTTTAATTATAGAGTAAGCATTTTCCCACCTCTTGCCTCCCACATGTTGTGCCGCCAAGTTCGGCTTTTGTCTCCAGTTGGGGAAAAGCGGGATCCCCTTTTGGGGTTTTCTAAATGGTAAAAACAGTTAACAGGAGTAGCTAAAGGTTCCGGTGCACGACAAATGACGTTAGTCCAGACCCGTCGACATGACAGGACAAAAAGTGGGGCTGGAACGATGGCTTGAGGTTCGCACACTCATCTTTAAGCTGTTATTCTGGGTTAATCCTGGACCTGGCTAGAAGATGGTCCATCCCACGGTTTCACAGGAAGGGTGATTCATCGATGTGCGTGTGCGTTCCTCGAATGGATGTTGAAACAGGCGTTTCGTCCTAGCATGCGTTGGTGACTTAAAGATCCCAATGGTGTCCTTCACAAAAAGTAGGGCAAGCATCGCCAGCACCATGGCCAAATTAAAATTTCCTGCAACTAACCGATGGTGAAAGTCAGGCCTGTCCACCAGTTCATGAAGAACTTGTTCCAAGCTTCTCCCGGCCAACCCTCCAAAACGGGATAAATGGGCGTAAGAAGACAAGAAAGATATGTAAGTGATTGTGTGTATACATTTATCATAGGAGGATGAAGTACTCCACATGTTAGGGATATGGCACGCGGCAAAAAACAATGGCCGCCCTTTCAATGTGTTACAAAACATACATGGCCAAGTGACCCCGGTTTCGACGGGTTTGACCCGTTTTAATTTGTGAAAACCGCAGACGCCGGTTTATGTTGGTCCAAAACACCTATTGGGGATGGAAAGTATTCTCAATTTTAAAAATGAATGGTTTCAGCTTTCCATTCCACTCGCAAGGATTGACACACAGACTGATAGACTCATGTTGTGACCTGCAGTCATTATGAAGTATCACTCTTAGTGGCAGTGATCGTAGAGGATAAATGGGGGTTTCTGGACTTCCATTCAATGAATGGGAAAAGGGAAAAACTTTCTGACTCAAAACCCAAAAGCCCAAATAGGAGACTGATTTCTCCCCACCACTATGCCACCTTCCTCCCATACAAGGAAATGTAAAATTGAGACTTACTGAATAAAGCACTTCTTCCCTTTCATATATTTCATTCCACTCAAAGAGCGAACCAACCGAATATTTGTCCATGTTCTATCTTCAGGGAAATAACTTAATTTTCCTCCTTACATCATTTCCATCGAGTATATTCACTTTAATCTCTCAAGCACGAAAAGAAAGGTTATTCCTTCCTTCGGTTTTGTGTAAAATGGGGAATTGCTTTAAAGGCACAGTCGTGCGTGAAAATGAGAAGTAATTCTGTGCCCATTCCCTCATGGTTATATCTTAAATCATCAGAACACTAAACAGAACAAAAGTTTAGCTAAAAAACAGCTTTTAAACGTAGGTTTATCAAATAAAATTCAAAGCAAGATGCCTTCATTTTTGTGTTAAAATGAGTTCAGTTCTGGGTCAGCCAAGGCTGCGCGCCGAACCAAAGCCAAAAAAATTCGCGGTCATTTCCATGTGGGACACACCCTGAAAAACTCCATGTTGTCAATCTCCCATTACGTCATCAAGTTGCTTATTTAAAACGAACTTGTGTGCCGTTCAATGTTTTATACGAAAATGTGACGTTCAGGATATTACTACAACCTGCAGATCAATCGTGTTCACAAGATGACAAGGTGAATCCTCAACCCATCATTTATTGCTGTTTAAAACAGAATTAAAATCACTATTACAACCAAATAATTATTGTATGTCTCTTTTCTAAGCAGGTTGTCCCAATAAGAACATCGTTGATAACTGATGTTGAAATAATGAGTTATTTGAATTACACGACGAGTGGATAAAATGAATGACTTCCTTTGAAGACATTTTTCGTTTCGGAAATGAACTGAATGATTATTTTCTTGGATGGCAAGAAATTCTCTCACGTCTGTTGATCTCTGAATGACCCGAGTCCAAGGTGAGAAATTATCGCCTCTGTCCTCTGTCTCCGTGTGTGTGTGTGTGTGTGTGTTGTGTGTGTGTGTGTGTGTGTGTGCGTGTGTGTGTGCTGCCGTTGGTGCGTTGCGTGTGTGTGTGTGTCTTTGACTCATTATTATTAGTATGTATCAATTTGTTTTTCAGTTAAACACCTGTCTGGATGACAAACCACACAGACTTAATCTTCTGGAGGAATCTGAAATGACACTATCTCTGGAGGTAATGTTATATTTATTCATTTATTAGTATCATATATAAGTCATCCTTTTGTATACCCTATGTTTCTTCACTCTTTGTTTTGAACAGGATATGTTGAATCGACTTTCAAAACCAAACAAACTATAACTGCTGCGAAAAAGATTTTGTTCAATGCTTTACTTTGTTTAATTATATTATAAAATGCTTTGCCTTTATAATTATCTGGATTTTGCAATACAAGAAAAGAATAAAGGAGATGTAAAGGGGAAGGTGGGGGGGGGGATGATAGGTGTGCTCACACCAACGACCCCCCCCCTCATCCCTCTCCCTCCCTGTGTGTGTGTGTGGGAAGGTGGGGGTGGGATGAAGGTGTCGGGTAAAGGTGGGGGTGCACAGGGGGGTGGGCTTGTGGGGATGGGTGGGGCTTGTGTGGGTGGTGGAGCTTGTGTGGGTGGGCTTGTGTGTGGTGGGCTTTGTGTGGTGGATGACTTCTATTAGGATGGGTGGCTTGTGTGGGTGGGATGAGGCTTGTGTGGATGGAGTTTGTGTGGATGTGATTTGTGGTGGGTGGAGTAAATTTTTTTAATTAACATAACATGTGTGTGGCGGAAACTAATTGAACTAATCACTATTATGTGTATATGATGGATGTGGCTTGTGTGGGTGGGGGGCTTGTGTGGGGTGGGGCCTTGTGTGGTGGGTTTCATGGGTTGGGGATTGGGTGTGGAGTGGTTTTTGGGTGGGGCTTTTGTGGGTGGTTTGCGGGGTGGGCTGCTGTGTGGGCGTAGTCAAAAGGGGCGGAGTTAAAAAGGGGGTTGGAAGTTAAAAAGGGGAGGAAGTCAATTTATGAAGAAAAAAATAAATTTATTATCTTTGTCTTTTGTAATTCCTGTTGAACTAAAATGAACGTAAAAATCTCCTCCCTCAAAATCAGTATACTTGGTAAGTCCAAGGACTGTATATTACATCAACGATTTAACAAGTTCCATTTTGTCCATCGCTTAGTATAACACTTAAGCGCTGGTGTTGGCTTAGTGGTTAGGGTGGCGGCTTGGGCATCCTAGGTCCTGAGTTCAGCCCCGTTGGCCGACTGAATTAATACACACCAGAGGTTGACTCAGCTGTCATCTTCGCGAGCGTTGGAAAATGTGAAGTACCAGTTGCTGGTACAGGGACACTGCATCAGCGGCAAAAGCTGCGTCCAACCATGATGCAACCAGCAGCCACAGGCTGCACTCGTAGAGGATGAGAGGAGAAGAGAGAGTATAAACCTTTTTCAAATGAGATTTCCACCTGCGCATATTCTTACTATATCACCACTTTGAACTTAGGCTTTCGACATTAATCCTCTTTTTTCATATTCCTAATTTTAAATTGTTTCTGATGGTTTAGTATTCATTGAGGTGTGAATCGTATCATTATACTTATTTTACCAATGTCCTGAATTAAAGATACCATTGCTTGAGAACCGAGTTGAGTGAATTTTATATAGTCTCTCTAAAGTGTGTGTTGAACGCCTCAATAACAACAGCTTTCCTTTATTAAAGGTGCTTTGTAACATAATGTTGTTATTTTAAAGAAAATTCATAAATGTTTTGTTGTAGAACTGTGTACCCTCATTAGTCCACAATTTTTGAGGTTTTCTCTTGCTTTTATTGAATATCTGTTGAAAGGCTAACATAAGAGTATTACCTCTTTTGTTTTTCAGAGGGACAACCCACGCATATTCTCTCCTCAAATCAATAACGGTTAAAGCATACTTGTACCCCTTATCATAATTGAGTTCAATTCAATCAGCGGACCAGATATAATCAACTTCCTTGGAATAAACCTTCCTTCTATGAAACACAGAGAGAGTACACCCTTGTTCAACAAACCATACACCTTTTTTTATTAAATTCAATTATCTGCTTCGTATTGAATTTTATAAAGAAGGAAGAATACTTAATATGAGAATAGAGAAATGGAGGTATAATATGTGTGATTTTGGATATAATTGGTCTTTTTCATTCAACCTAGAAGACTACACGATTTTTATCAGTCTTGTAAGGAAGAATATTATCCTCTAGGTAAGAATCAGGAGATATGTGGAAGCACAATTAGCAAACAACAAATACACATTTCGGGAATAGGAAATTATATGATGGTGAAGCAATAGTTTATATGACAAATAAGGAAGGAAATTGGATAATTATACAAAGTCAAGGAATGCAAACTGATTAAACAACAGGAAGATGGTTGGGGTGGTATTACATGTCATCATATTAATCTGTCATATATTTCTGATACATAAATGACAGCAAGAAGACTTCAAGAAAATTATAATTTTTGCATTCAAGGATACCTACAAGAAAAGGGTGTTCGATTTATATTCCTTATGAATTGAAACATAGACACGGCCATTTTCAATTAAAAATTGGCCTTGTACTGATGTTATAAAAAAAACCCACAAATAGAGATTTGATTAAAAATATTAAATGAAATGAACTTCTAAAGGTGATGAATATAAAATCTTTTTAGAAATCATCACAAATCTTTTTGGTTTTCTATATGAGAAAAATAATTGTGGATTCAAGAGTATCGCAGAATCCAGATGAATATATGTATTGTGCGGAAATGGCCCTTAGTGTGTTATTAAATATAGGATTAGCCCAGATCCCCCATTAAAGCATGTTTAGCCAGGTTGTTCGGTAATTGGACGTTACATGTGATGTCGGGAGGTGAGCGGGCTGTTCATTGTTCGTACGGTGGTGGTGTAACCGAGAGGTTCTTCTTCTTTCCTTCCCCTCTCCAGACGACAGTCCCCCGCCCCAGCGCTCTGAGAGGTGTGGCCTAGGGAGCGAGCACCGGAAGGTGAAGGTGAAACTGGAGAGCGCCGAGGTGGTGCAATCGGCTGTACAAGGGACGGCTGTGTCTGTTTGCGATCGGCTTTCGTAGGAGCGAGCCGAAAGAAAGCAAGGAAGGGACTGCAAGAGGTTCTGTCTGCCATCGGCTGGAGGAGAAACTCGCAGTGCGTGTGGTCGGCGATCTATGAGAGGAACGGCTGAACCTGTGGGTCGAGTCGGCGATCTGCCGAGGGAGTAACTGAGCCTGAGTGTCGAGTGAGGATTCTGCTGTATAGAAACGACAGTGGAGGCTGCAATTGCTTCGAGAGGAACTGGCTGCTGTGTGAGTCGGCGATCGACTTATGAGGAGGTCATCGACAGGTTCACCTGCGTCTTAACCACGGAGCCTCTGTCCTTACTCACGACACGTCTCGACATGTCTTGTGGTCCCATAGATCCGCCTGCGGAGCCAAACACCCCGATTCGGCCTAACCTGGTGAACAGGCCAGGCCCGGACTTGTATACTGGACCTTGTGAAAAGCCAGCTGGAGCACACCGCGGATCTTCGCTCATGTGCCGTCGACCTTATGGGGGCTGAACGTGCTGAGGCTGCGTGCGTGGGCTGGGCGACAAAAGGAGGATGAACGCCACCGATACCATGCTGCATGCTCGAGCTGGGTGCTCGAATCCGTTGACATCGGCTTGTCACGAGCTGCATTCATGCCTTTGACACTTTTCCTTGTCCATGAGGCATCACCAAGTACTCTGTGTCTTGTCTGCATGTCTTGTCTGCATGTTGTCTGTATCTTGTCTGCTGTTGTCTAAGGTTTTATCTCGGCTAGGGTTCCCTCGAAACCCGTAGCTCCCTAGTTCAGAACGGTTATAGATTAATTATAACATTGTCGTGAATGCTTTGCTTGTGTTGTGTTCCCCGATGTGTCCCCATAATCTGGCTGAGTTATACGAGATTTGCCGCCTTGAATTTATTCGTGCTGCGGCCGAGGAAACGATCCGCTCGATTTGGATATAAAACCAAAATGGTTACGGACTGGTAGACTCCTCGTCTCTGACAAAACCAGTCTGTAACTGGGGTCTTTCCCCAGCTGGCAAGGCACAGGTGTATTTTGGTATCATGATCTGAGGCGCATAACCCGGGAATTGTGCCGAACCAGCCGGCGTTATAACCCGGAGACGGCGGTGCTGTTAAGTGACGCGAATCTTCAAACATTTGGCTGTCAAGAGTAGAGTGTGATTGACATCACTTGTCCGAATCCTTAACACTGGGGTCAAGAGTCGGGTGCGAATCCCGCCACCGCTGAATCCTTAACAGTATGATATTCTATGGGGTGAAAGTGGTTCAAGGAGAGTAAGGGATGAGGAAGGACTTGAAGAAACTGAGACAAGAGAGAAGGAGGAGAGGGAGAAGAGAGAGAAGGAGGAGAAGGGAGAGGGAGAAGAGAGAGAGAAGGAGGAGAGGGAGAAGAGAGAGAAGGAGAGGGAGAGGGAGGAAAGAGAGAGAATAAATAAATATAAAAATATGGAAACCAGTGAGATTTTAAAGAGATCGAAGGTATTACAGAAAATAAATAAATCTCAACGCACTGAGGAGGAAAACAAAGAATTGACAAGTCTATTAGAAATATATGCGTCAAGAGTATTACATCGATTTCAGGGAGAAGATTGTTGGTGATGAATACAACAAGTTAGAACTTTATAGAGGAGAAGATGCCTCAGAGGAGTTTATAATACGATTGGAAAAGACTGCATAAGAAACCTAAAATAAATAATGGTTAAGACCTATAAACCAATGTCATTAACAAAGGAGAGAAAAAGGAATTTAGAAAGAACAGTATCTGTCATATTTGTTGAGGAGAAAATTGAGGGAGAGGTCAAAGTTAGGGATCATTGTCATCTTACTGGGAAATAAGAGGTCCAGCTCATTCCCATTGTAATCTTAATTACAAGCCCACAAACTTTATTCCTGTCTTTTTCACAACAACGCTCACTATGACACACATCTATTTAATAAATGAACTTTCAAAGACATCTGGAGATATTTCTGCCATTCCCAGCACGATCAAAAATACATCTCATTCACAAAAAACAATTCATACATCCCCCAAGACCCATATCAGATTTCTTGACACATACAAGTTTATGTCAAGTCCATTATCTAACTTAGCATCAAATATTAAAAACTTACCGAATCTTAAATCACATTTCTCAAATCAAGAAGAGATTGATCTCTCATCACAAAAGGGAATATATCTGTATGACAACATGGATTCATTGAGAAGTTTAAAGAAACACAACTTCCTTTAAGGGAGTTTCTAAAGCAAGTTGAATAAACTCATATTTCCGATAGAGATTATACACAAGCTAAAAAAGGTTTGGGAGAAGTTTAATAGAAAGAATCATGGAGAATATCAATGATTTGTATCTGAAAACTGATGTATTGTTATTGGCTGATGTGTTTTGAAACTTTTAGAACAGTCTATCATAATAAAAATTCTTATGGATTCGACCCCGCTCACTATTACACGGCCCTGGGTTTGGCTTAGAGTGCTATGTTAAAATGACAAAACAAGAATTTGAATTAATCAGTGATATAGATATGCTTTTAATGATAGAGAGGCTAAAAGAGGAGGAATATCTCAAGTATGTTCAAGAGATATGCTAAAGCAAATAACAAATATCTCCTGATTTAATAAAGAATGAGGACAATTACCTGATGTATTATGATGCTAACATTTGTATGGGTGGGCTATGTTCTAATCTTTACCTTATGGAAAACTTAAATGGGTTAAGAAAAACATGATGAAAAAGTTTTACAAGTTTTACAAAAAAAGTTGTTTCCTCTCAAAAAGAATTGGATGAAGCTGAAGTTGGAATATTATTTGAGGTTGATTTAAAATATCCAGAAGAACTATCACAAACATAAAGACCTGCATTATGCCCTGATAAAGAAAGTCCAAGAAAATAATGGTTTAAGTGATTACCAACAGTCATTAATGTAAAAGGTAAATCTCCAGAAAAACTACTTACTACATTAAATGATAAAGAAAGTTATGTTTTTGCATCAAAAGGAACTTGAGACAATATTTATCTGCTGGGTTGAGATTGGGGAAAATCATCGGATTTTTGAAATTTAAACAAAGTCATTGGTTAAGAAGTATATTGATTTTAATACAAAAAGGAGAACAGAAGCAAAAACAGATTTTGAGAAGGACTTTTATAAATTAATGAATAATGCTGTATTTGGAAAGACTATGGAAAATTTTAGGAATCGACAAAACATAAGACGTGCTACATCTTGGAAACAGGCTTCAAAGTTCTTTAATAGACCAAGTTTTGAACGAGCGGAGGTGTTTTCAGAGAACTTTTGTGCTATTCATTTGAAAAAGAGAGTATTGAATGATAAACCTATTTATATAGGAACATCAATTCTTGACTTGTCAAAGTCATTAATGTATGACTATTACTTATAATAATTTAAAATCAAAGTATAAGGATAATGTGTCATTGTTATATATGGATACAGATAGTTTTATATTAGAAATTAAGACAAGTGATGTATATGAGGATATGATGTGATAATATATATATATATATATATAATATATAATATATATATATATATTATATATATATATATATATAATATATATATATATACAAGTAATTATAAGTCAGGTGATGTGTTGTTTTCATCAAAGAATAAAAAGGTTATTGGTAAGTTTAAGATGAATTGGGTGGGAAGGTCATGAGTGAATTTATAGGATTGAGATCAAGTCTTATGCTTTTACGTATATTAATAATAATAACATTGAAAGGTGTGATAAGAAAGCTAAAGGGAATAAAGAAATATATAATCAAGAAACAATAAACTTTAAACATTATTACAACTGTTTAACCTTAAAGAAGGAAGATACAGAAAAATGAATACAATAAGAAGTTATAAACATCAATTATATAGAGAGAGAGAGAAATATGAAAGCATTAGGAGCTTTTGATGATAAAAATATATTTTAGAGAATGGAATCAATAGTCTCCCTTATGGTTATAAGTATATAGTGTTAAGATTTGTTACGGCTGTGGAAATTTGCAAAACACCATTCAGGTCCGTAGGTAGAGGTATCTTTAAGTACATGTATAGTTAGCCCCAAACCGCGTTGTTTAGAGGGAATTAATGTGATCCATTCGGGCTGCGACACTTTGAGTTAGTCGTTTTTCTTTCCCTATCTTTGATTTCAACCGACGGCAAACAAGGGCGCGAGGAAGGAGCTCGAGGACGCGCTGTTTTCCCCGCCTGTTTTTCCCGCCATTTTTTCCCGCGCTTGGTGTGAAGGAAGGGGGAAGGGTAGCCCGCCACCGATTGGTGGATGACCAGCGTGAGGCGGTCGGGGTGAGGAACGCCCCTCTTCGAGAACCTCTAGAAGGAGGTGGAGCCTTAAACGGGGGCGGAGTGGAGGGCGGAGCTCCGGGGTATAAGAGTCGGAGACGGGGGGAAGCAGTTTGGTCGATGCTCTTGTTTTTGGTCGATGCGCTTGTTTGGTGGATGCTCCCACTTCGTGGTTGCTCTGGCTCGCTGCCGCTTCCGGCTCGCTCGTCCTGGAGGCCGCTGGCCTGGTCTTTGGTGGGGCAGTCGCAAGACCCGCTGGCGGGAAGGAGCGTCCCGCCATTCCCCTCTCCCGACTTCGGGCATCCACGTTTCCCCCCCCCCCCTCTATCCGCGCTGGGATAGCGCCGAACACTCGGTCCGTGGCGTCGAGTGGTCAACACGAGCAGGCGCGAGGCACGCAGGAGAGGACTCGCCTACCACACCAGGGCACGGATGGCGGCCAGGTGGACCACGTCGAGGGACGTCGGAGAGGGCTCGACGGCCCAACAGGGAAGTCGCACTTCCATTTCTTTGGGTTCTGTGTAAATGTGTGGGTGGCGCCGTCCGTCAAGTAGTATTGTTTAAGTGTTGCCGTGTGTTCGCGTATTCGGTCGTAGCTCTGCATTGTTGTCGTTCCTTCTTGCAATTGCATATGTGCATTCTGACTGTATGGCTGTATATGTGTGCTTCCGTGTGTTGTGTGAATAAAGTGCTTGTGCTTATTTGGAACTGTGCCCGTTTCGCTTCGTCTTTTCTTTAATTGAATCTCCATCTTGCTTCACGTAACGGGTTCGTCGTGGGCTTAATACGCCGATAATTAATCGGAACCGTCGAGGCCGACGATAACACCGCTCGGTTATCCCGATAGTACGGAACGGACCGCTTAAGCGGCCCGTGTCCGGAGTCGACCTGCGGCGAGGTGCAATCGCCCGGTTTACCATCCGCGTGGTACTTAGGTAGGTCGAGTTTGGCGAACAACCCTATCCCACGCGGGTGGCCGATTGGCACGATCGTGGTGAGGCCGAAAGGCCCACCCGTGACTAGCTCCCGGCGTTAGTCCGAGAGGGTCACGACAGAATTGTCCGTCCGGTGGGCAACGTGCCGCGATTCGAGTCACGTGGCCGTTCGCACGCCGGCGGGCGCGAATTCGCAACAATATTATGTTGGGAATTTTAACAGGCTACCGCGTCTTTTTACTGATTTATAAATTATGGAACCAAGCAATAACCAAACCAAAGAGTGGAGATGTAATCAGCCTTGGTATTTAAATGGGAAACATAAAGAATGTGAGAAATATCAAATAAGTCTTATTGAAGAAATAACCGGGGTAAAAGTAGATAAAACAAATAAGCGGATAAATTTCATTACAAATAAGTTGGAGGAGGTAAAGAAAAAATTAATGTCCTTGAATGGACTGAAAACTTTGATGGTTATCAATTGAACAATGAAAAAACAATTTACCACAATCTCAAAATGATATTTGCTCAGGAGGTGGTCAAATAAGAGCATTAAGAGAAGTTTATCATTTCATTTCTGCTCAACAAAGACACTTAAACCAAGAACCAAGTTCCAAATTAATCTTTGTGAATATACTCGATGGTGATGAATGTAATAGGAAAATTAAGTTATTCCCTGAAGTAGAACATGGACAAATATTCGTTGGTTCGCTCTTTGAGTGGAATGAAAATATGAAAGGGAAGAGTGCTTTAATCAGTAAGTCTCAATTTTACATTTGCTTGTATGGAGGGAAGGGGATAGGTGGGGAGAAAATCAGTCTCCTATTTTGGGCTTTTGGGGTCAGAA
>CM068961.1:31997774-32021205 GCA_035128595.1 Eptatretus atami | reverse complement strand
CTTTGTGATTATTGGTTTCTGTAATAATCAGCCTTAATTGCTCTTCAATCTTAATGACATCATTAGAGCCTATAACTTTTTAGAATTTCCCATGCCCAAGTTTCAATTTAGCACTGATCATCTTCTTCACGATGAACCTATCAAATTTTTCTTCAAGGTGGATTTTGTATCGGAGACAAATTGTACAACATTTCTCTATCGCTTCGTGTTTTTCTCCAACGTTGTGCTATTTCCATAATCAATCTGCCTCATGCACACTTCATCAACCCTATTGATAGTTTGCTCCACGTTTTAGGATTGCAGCCTCATCTAATCTTTTATTCAAGTTTGTTCCTGGACCACAGAAAGAATACCCTGGTAGATATAATTCCCCTGGTATTCCAGTAGTTGTAAAATTTACTTCCTGATAAAAACTTTTGTATATCTCCCCCACGTTTATGTTTGGAGATGAATTTACTCTTTTTAGAGCCACACACCGAACATGTACCTTTTTTGTATAACCCTGTCATTTTTACTTTTAAAATATGAGATTTTTAGTATTAGTTTTCTTTTTACATTTGAGACAATAACTCATTTATTTATGAGAAAAATTCCTACAGAGTGCGAAAACCTTTTTAGTTTCCAACATGCACATTTGAATTTAATTTTTAAACATAAGAATCCTCAGAAATGTCTTCACTCTCTCCTCCATTTATTTAAGAAAAAAAAATGGAAACTTTAATTAAGTCAATCACACCAACATGATCAATAATATAATCTTTTCCTTCTTTTCTCTTCTTTATCTCCACTTTCTCGTTCATATTAATAGAAAAATAATTAATATGAAAAATGCTTATAAATTATTAATTATCCAAGCCCGACTGACGCGAATGACTTGGTGAGATTAAGTGATTTATCACAATATATATTCTTAAATAAAACGGCACGTTTTCGTTAAAGAGAGTAGAATTTACAACACAACACCTGTCAACAAACCATACACCTTTCTTTATTAAATTCAATTATCTGCTTCGTATTGAATTTTATAAAGAAGGAAGAATACTTAATATGAGAATAGAGAATGGAGGTATAATATGTGTGATTTTGGATATAATTGGTCATTTCATTCAACCTAGAAGACCTACACGATTTTTATCAGTCTTGTAGGAAGAATATTATCCTCTAGGTAGAATCAGGAGATATGTGGAAGCACAATTAGCAAACAACAAATACACAATTTCGGGAATAGGAAATTATATGATGGTGAAGCAATAGTTTATATGACAAATAAGGAAGGAAATTGGATAATTATACAAAGTCAAGGAATGCAAACTGATTAACAACAGGAAGATGTTTGTGGTGTATTACATGTCATCATATTAATCTGTCATATATTTCTGATACATAAATGACAGCAAGAAGACTTCAAGAAAATTATAATTTTTGCATTCAAGGATACCTACAAGAAAAGGTGTTCGATTTATATTCCTTATGAATTGGAACATAGACACGGCCATTTTCAATTAAAAATTGGCCTTGTACTGATGTTATAAAAAAAACCCACAAATAGAAGTTTGATTAAAAATATTAAATGAAATGAACTTCTAAAGTGATGAATATAAACTCTTTTTAGAAATTCAACAAATCTTTTGGTTTTCTATTATGAGAAAAATAATTGTGGATTCAAATCTCTCTCTCAGAAAGTTTTTCCCTTTTTCCCCTTTCATTTGAATGGAAGTCCCAGAAACCCCATTTATCCTCCACTATTTTTCGAAGGTGGCCACTTTTGCTGATAAGATATCAGTGTGAGAGCCGCCACACCGACTGCAGGACTCCAACATGGCTGCTGTTAGGCCCCGCCTCCACATACTCTGTTTTTTTGTTTATTTCATTGTGGTTGCTGGGCAGCAAGCATAATTGTTTGCATACTGCCATCTACTGATGTAGTGATGTTACTTTTACGCTTTGCATTGGAACACTCATTTGAAAACTGAGTCAACTTGATAGCACTTATGGCGGATTATGACTGGGTGTTTTCACAATTGTGTATTATCGGCTGTACATCAGGGGCCGCACTTGAGGCCACCAGGGGCCTCCCGTGGCTCGCTAGCTCTCGTGTCTAGTCTAAGTGCTGTGTGACGTCATGAGCTTGCCCTCACCGAAGGCTACGTCGACGTCCTCCAGGATTCTGCACGCAGTATCACTTCACTTCCGATCACGTGGACCATATTGCCGTCACCACGAATCAATCGATCTGTGCTTTCCATTTCTCTCTTTCACTTCTTGGTGATATATTAATCGGTACTTTCGAGTACGTATTAAAATTCCAGGATTTGATTTGATTCGGATTGTTTTCATTCATTCAAGGTGTCCACAAATTACCAAATTCAAACCGTAATTAAAAAAAAAAATGAAATAGGTTACATGATACCATCTTATAACAATGACCTATAGAGTTACAGGTTTGAGTACAGTGCAGTGTCCCATCCTATTCCATCGGCTGGAGGGCAGTATCCCATTTCATTAGTTTATTACCGTTTGAATTTGGAAGGGTAATTTGTGGCATGAGATATCACTTATGTTGTTGTTTCGTATACCGCCTGTGCCTGCTGGTTGCATCATTTTTCTGGAAGCGCGGTTGTGCCGCTAATGCAGTGCCCCTGCTACCAGTAAGCTTGGACTCATTTTGCCTACCTCGAAAGGATGACAGGCTGAGTCAACCGACCTGGTGTTATTTCAACGGAACAACAGGGGCTCAAACTCAAGACCATAAGTTCTTCAGACAGCCACCTTAACCGTTAAGCCAACACCAGGCTTGTATCTTTGATGAGAAGGGCAGAAGGGGAGCCACGATTTGGCCTTCTGTTTACCGTGGTTCAGCACGTACTTGTCCTGCCTCACAGTCATGCCGAAGAGGAAAGTATCTTCTCACAAGTTCGCAAGAACAAGATCGATTGCTGAGGGCGCTTCTCAAATGAGGTCACGTGCTCTCATCACAAACAAAGCCAACTCCTGTAAAATCCCGGGTCATCAGTATGATCCTCAGAGACATCTCGTCAGAAACACTAAGAAAACCTGTGATGATTACAATGCTGAGCACAGTCACGTTAAGTGACTCGTCCGTCAGGTCGTGGCCATGTCAGTTTGATTCATTTCAGTGAACATTCGAGATGAGTTCTGAACACCTGTAAGACCACCTCGTCAATAAACGACTATCTCAGTATTCTGGTGTAGTTTGTGTCGCTTACAACCTGTCGAATAGTGAGTGTTTTTACCACGTTTGGTAAAAATAAATAAAACATACTTCCGGTCATGCTAGATCTTCAAGATCTAGTAGCAGCACCCACAACATCCTTCCTCTTCAATGCACATATGAATCACCATTTAAATGGATATAACCCCACAAGCATGAAAACTGCAACAGAACAAAAAACAAAATCATTGGCATCCAAATTAGCGATGGAAATCAATCATCACGTAGTCTTTGAAATGCTCTGGACGTCTAGTGATGCGAGAAGAGCGTCAGGAGTGTGCTGCTGTCTTTCCGGCGGGAAAGACTCCGGTAGCGAAACGGTTTCCTCTTGTCGAAATTCCTCCGGCGGTGTAGCATCGGGCGAAGGCGACTCATCCATGCTGCAGAGATGCCTACGATTTCGCCAATTTCGCCAATGATTTCGTACACATGCCCCTCTGGAGTGGCGATGACTTAAGAACCGTGGTGTTTGGTGTTTAGCCGTAATGACCGCTGGTTCCCAGGTCTTGTTACGCTGTACACAAACGCTGTCCCCCGATAATAATGGCATTAGCTCTTTTGCACTAGAATGTTTAGCACGTTGCTGTTGCTGCACCAACAAACGCCGAACATCAACTGGAACTTGTGGTTCCAGAGCCCGGTCACAACAGGGCAGTTGATCTCTGAGCCTCCTGCTCATCAGCAGCTGTGCTGGAGAGTATGGAAGACCTGCCAGTGGTGTGTTCCGGTAGGATAGCAACATCAAATGGATATCGTGGCCACCCTTGGCGGCTTTTCTGAGCCCTTGCTTGATAGTCTGTACTGCACGCTCAGATTGTCCATTAGATTGAGGATATGTGGGGCTGGAGGTCGTAACCAGTGTGACCACTCCTTGGCTTTTTTCACACGATCTTGGCTATTCGTTGTTCACCTTGGCGTCTTGGTTTTCTATAGGTTTTCTTGGCGTATAGGTTTTCTATTATCATCGCTTTTCCGAAACCTTGTGAATTCTTGGCTTTTTTCATTGGCTCACCTTGGCATTTATGAAAATGAGGAGTGGTCACACTGGTCGTAACCTTGAACCCCCATTCCTGGGCGAATTTCCTGAGGTTAGGACTGGCAAATGGCATGTTGTCCGGTAACTAATTCCTTGGGTACGCCATGTCTGGTGAACACGAACCTCAGTGAGAACTGGCGCCGCTGGTCCCAGCAATTTGAGCTGTTTTTAGAGGCGTCAGGGCAGGCCTTCAAGGCGGAGAGTCAGAAAGTCGCCATTTTGCTTCACTGTGTTGGAGTGGAGGCAATTGAGGTTTACAACACATTTGTGTTCGACCCCGCGTCAAACAGTAAGGTACTGTCAGAGGTGATAAAACAGTTCAATGATTACTGCAACCCTCGGAAGAACCTGATGTATGAACGACACAACTTCTGGGAGACCAAACAGCAGGATGGGCAGTCATTTCACCATTACCTGACGGATATATGAACGTTGGCCAGATCATGTGAGTTTGTCAAGGTGGATAACATGAATTGGGATAAAATTGTTTTCAGAATGTCAGATCTGCAGATCAAAGAATGTCTTTTACGTGAAAAGGACCTGGACCTTGCCAAAGCTGTGTATATCTGCTGAGCCGCTGAGGCGAGCCACACACAAATACAATCGATATGCAAGATGCCGCTGGAGGTAAACGAGCTGCGCGGGGAAGTCGTGAGGTTTGCAGCACGTGGTGCTCGTGATAATGGCGCGGTGTTTACTAGATGTGATGCTCGTGGTAAGGAATCCCGGGATAATGCCAATCATGCTGTGGATTAACAGGATGTTTGTCCTCGATGTGGATACCAGCGGGGAAGGGACCATGACTGCCCTGCCATTGGCAGAGAATGTAACAAATAACCTCACGGAGGCGTGGGTTCGTATCCCACTCCTGCCACCATGTAATGATCGAACCAGCACACAGGATCAAAGCAACGGCTTTTATAATTAAATAATCCCAGAAGGGAAATGACAGAGTTCCGGTAATGCCAGATCTACAAGATCTAGTAGCAACACCCACAACATTCACAAACGTTTTCATAACGAACAAGAATGAAAAATCCACCAAAATACATTGCTAAAGTACCAGATTGAGACATCGCAAAATCGCCGATTTGTGAATCCTCAAAATTGTTCATAAATGTCACTGTACCTAGCACAATTATGGCTGAAGCAATAACAATGATTCCAAAGTGAAGGAGGCGACATCCTCTCTTGGGTACTGCACCCATATCATCATTAAAAAAATTTCATAGAATTTAAAAATTAATACACCACGAAAACGCACTAAAGCAATGATGTCACGTTGGCATGACAATGCACTGCCTGGTTTTATATACTCTAGTTCTAGTAGAATATGGCCGCCGTATCTTTGTGAAGATAGTAGGACATGGTACAGTGCCACAAACGTTAACGGGATTCCCCAGTGAAGCACCACGGCCAAAACACCAATCTTGATGAGGTTGAAATCAACTTTAATATCACTCATCACACAACCCGCCCGACTGGGCCAAAACCATGCTTGCCCGGAATGGCCCCAGCACGGTAACCCCGTGCCCACACAGACACGGAGGACAGAACAACATAATGGTGCAGTGTTTCGTTTCGCAGTGTTTGTAATCACCAATCGGAGTTACACCTACAGCATTTATTGTTTTCTGAATGAACCAAGTGTTCAGCAACTGTGACTTGAACAAATAAGGTAATTTATCGCTTTTATTCTTCAGCATTCATCTCTTCCCTTCAGAAGGGGTGAAGTCCAACAGTCTGGGCCAGGTTTCTGCAGAGGCCAACGAGGACCCGACCAATGGCGGCAGATGAAGTAAGGGTGGCAAAGATGGTGAATCGGCCGTATCTGTGATTTCATAACTTGTGAACATTGCCTGTGTTCACAGAAAATTGTACTTCTTTGTCAAGAATTTCCAAGGAATAGTGCATAAAGCCCTTATTATTGTCCTTATTATTATTATACATAAGCAGCTGCCAATGTCAGTGCAAAAATCAGCTGCTTATGTCAGTGAAAAATGGGTGCAGCTGATTGGCTCCGGGTCTTTCCCCAGGGTGGTCTGGACAGGGTCTTTCCCCACGGTGGTGTCCGAGTCTGTGTGTGTGCAGCGGGTGAGCCCCGTGCATGAACTGCCTGAACATGCATCCGATGTCATAGCACTCATCTGGTGCGGTGGAGACGGAGCAGCCGGTCTACGAACTGTGCTCTTCAGCTTGGTTTTTTTTTTTTTTGACACACCCTGTACAACTCGCTCCCACGTAAATAATAGCTGGCACAAGCTTCGTGTATTTTCATGTCACAAAGATGTCCTTTCTTGAATAGTTGGTTACTGCTACTTGGTAATGATGCACAGCATCATCTTTTCAATTGCAGATGTCCATTAAAGAAATCACGAAGCCTGTCATGTTCGCATAAAGTCCATCACTGGTAGCGATCCGTCGGGGGTTTGGGCAGCACACACCCGTCGATT
The DNA here is from genome assembly GCA_035128595.1 of Eptatretus atami. Lineage (NCBI taxonomy): Eukaryota > Metazoa > Chordata > Myxini > Myxiniformes > Myxinidae > Eptatretus > Eptatretus atami. Next base: position 32,014,484 of record CM068961.1, on the reverse strand, counting down.
CGGTCCTTTCACGGGCCCATGTGGCCAGGAGTTTGCAGTTTAGGCGTTTGCCCTTTCTGTGAGCTGAGATAGCATTCCTGCAAGTTTCAAAGTCCATTCACTGGTAGCGATCCGTCAGGGGTTTGAGTAGCACATGCCCATCCACTCGGGCCTTGCACCGGCCCATGTGGCCAGGAGTTTGCAGTATGGGTGGCTGCCCTTTCGGTGAGCTGAGCTGAGATAGATAGTCACCCTTTCAGCGAGCCTTCCGGTGATTACTTCAACTTTTGCATTGTGTTGAGGCACACCTCTTTCTCTCAGGTACCTATCCAAGTATTTTGGCTTATTTTAGAACCTTTGTGAGCCATTTCTGGTCACAATCCTTATCATACACACTCGATATATTTTAGGGTGTCCCGAGCACTGCTGTTTCTAGGGGGTTCTGCGTATGTGCGCTGTTCATTCTGGGGTAGATTACGTCATTTCAAAAGTACCATATTATGTAGACAGCCTGCGACGGAAAATGAGCGAGTTATATCACATGCCCACCAGAGTTTAACAGAGTTCTCCACAACTGCACAAGGACCTTTTGTCTTGCACACATGCTTTTGTATGTGACGACACTCAGGACTTCTCAACAACCTCCCTACTGGGGGCACCTTTTGAGTCATTACCAGAAAGGACAAGTATTTTAGCCTAGATTTCAATGGGAATTCAGAAACTGTCAGTATAGACAGACTCAAGGTTGCCTACATGGATAGAGAGACGATCAAATTCATCCTACTGCTCTTGCAGAACAATTAATCCAGCTACATAGACTCCCACTGTTCCTGTGAGACTACACACAACAGCACTGAGTTTAGCCCAATACATTTCTGCATCACCCTCTTTGCCACCGACAAGTATATCAGACGTAAGGAAAACCCATTCCAGCAGACATGTCCATTGGCCTAAGAGATTTTTGCAGGCCTTGAACTCGGGCTGAAGTCTCAATAATTATCGATCGTCTCTGTGGTTATCGATCTATGGGGGAGTTAGTATAGTGAGTCCTTCATTTTTTCATATTTGCCAATCGCAGTAATCAGGTCGTGATTTTAAAAAATGAAAATGTTGTGACTACTATTGGCCAATCAGCAGAGTTCTTGAGAGCCAATCGGAGAGAGCCAATCAACGTTAGACACAGAGGTCCCAAGACAGAGGTCCATCTGGATACAGAGGTTCTGAAGCTCATCTCATGACATGCTTAGCTCACGAGGTACCTAGCACATCAAGATTTAAGTATCCTGACTTTTATTTCACACCAACACGACCATCAAGTGAAGTGGATTTTGTTTGCGTGGCTGAGCATCCACGATGATGACGAACAGCATCTTCTTTGTTTGCAACCAACGTCAGGAAGAATTTTGCATCACCCAGACTTCATTTGAAGCACATCATTGCATTTTCACTGTGAGTGAATTTTTAGTTTTGTCCTGGTTTATACACCATTTCATAAAAAGCATGGCTCTAAAACATATTAATTTAATTGCTCTAAAACATATTACCTTAAATATCTTCTTTAAATTCACTCGGCAGGTCATTTAGCCAAGGGACACCATATTTGACTGACAGCGTGCTTCGAGATGCAGCGCCCTCTGTCGGCCGCATAAGAACGGTAGTTTTGAGTCAGATTCGACCTGACTGTAGAATAAAATCTTGGGGTAGACAATTCGGAGGTGATGATGCTACCCACATTGCCGTACGTCACTCCCATCCAAGCACTACCTGCGGACGATCCCTTCTCAGAGCGCGCAGATGAGGGCGCATTCAAGAAGACATCATAAGTCATTCACGCTGATTTCTCCGTTCTTCTCCTCCACAACTTTGCTAGGCTGCACTCAGCATGTTCTAGGTCACACCATCTGTACATCCCCCAAGTCGAACCTCAGCTCGGTTAGTTATGTCTCTTGTCTTCTCAGTTTTGCTTTTCTGTCTGTTCTGGATCTTCCACACAGGTAGGTGTCGCTATCTTACCTATCACCTGCTATCATGTGTTAAATGTATGTTTAATGAGCTATCTTTCCCGCAATACTAGGTAAGCCTCAGCAACAGGTTTCCACTCGTGCCTTGGAATGTTTGGCTTCATCCTTGATCGCCTGCTGTTTTTCAAATCACAAAAAATTAATGATGAAAAGGATTTTTCCTTTTACACTTCTTCCTTTCACACCTCTTCCTGTGTTTCCTGCTGTACACAAAAGCACTCGGATTGTTTTGCTTTATTCTTCCACTGTACGAGGCTGTTCAAAAAGTTATTAGACAGACATACTCACAATAGTCCTGCAAGACAGGTCAACAAACTATATCTTCTTTGAATGTGAAACGGTACATCATTCGTAATAACATATGTAAATGTATATTATATTATATGAATTTTATAATACATAAATAAATATTTTGACGTGTATTGGACTATTGTATCTGTTTGGAAAAATTTTGAACACCTAAAGTATCAGAAGGGAACCCCAAGTATCAGAATATCAGTTCCATCTCGTGTCTTGCAGAGGGTCATTATTGTCCCAACATTGGTGTGAAGCCTCTGCTGGTGTTTTATTAGCTCTTCCAATACAACAGTTAAAGAATATATGTGTCATCCTGCCTAAAAAATATTCTTTCCTTGCCATCTCGACTAAAGGTCAAAGTGATTGTGTGATGGCCTTGTACACCCTTTAGTATGATCACCAGGGTTTCCTTCGTTTCAAAGGCAAACTGATGACAATACAGAAAGTTGTACAACATGTTTAAAATAAGATTAAATAGGAGTGTATTGTTAGTATAAATTGGTGTGAAATTGACATGGTTAAATAGAGTGTAAAAGGTGGTGAGGAATTGATAAGGTTGGTTTAAGATGAATAAGCTGGTGTAAATTGATAAGGTTGAATTCAAATGCAAAATGCAGTGTGAAATTTAAAACATTAAATTGGAATGTATAAGACTGGTACTGCATACTACTTATTCTTTCATATGCAGCACAAGGCTACGAAGTAGCATCATCGGGCGAGAGTGCGGCTGTACCGCTGATGCGATGCCCTCTGTAGGTTCGGGCAGGAATTTGGAATTTGCCCATGGTGTAAGAGATAACTCACCTACTCTTTGTGAAGGCCATCATGGAATCTTTATGTCCACCAACTAATGCTGGTAGATGAGGCACCTACTTTAATGTCCATCAGAGGAATGACACACACATTGATGAACAACACTGCCTGTGAAACACCTGGATGACAGTTTATAGCTGAGTCGGGATTGAAACCCAGGCTAGACAGCTTAGAGACTAGTGTGCATACCTCTAGCGAGGCCATCCTGCCAGCCTACGGTATAAATTGATGAGGTAAAAATGTAATATATAAGTACAGTTGTGTAAAATTGATGAGATTAAATTGGAATGTATGAGGTGGTATAAATTGATGAAGTTAAAATAGAATGTATAAATTGTTGTAAAATTTACAAGGTTCAATTGGAATGTACAAGGTGGTGTAAATTGATATTAAGGTTAAACTGAAATGTTTAAGTTGGGGTGCATTGATAGTGTTATATTGGAAAGTCCAAGGTGGTGTGGAATTGATAAAGTTGCATTAAAATGTACAAATTGTTGTGAAATTTACAAGGTTAAATTGGAATGTACAAGGTGGTGTAAATTGATATTAAGGTTAAACTGAAATGTATAAGTTGGGGTGCATTGATAAGGTTTAATTGGAAAGTCCAAGATGGTGTGGAATTGATAAAGTTGCATTAAAATGTACAAATTGGTATGAAATTGACAAGTTTAAAGTGGAATGTAAACCATGGTTTATATTTATATTGTTAAAATGGAATGTATAAAGTGGTATGATGTTGACAAAGGTGAAATGGAATGTATAATAAGGTGGTGTGAATTGAAAAGTTTGAATTAGAAAGTACAAGATGGTGTGGAATTGATATAAGGTTAAATTGCAATGTATATTATGGTATAAATTGATTCTGTTAAATTGGCATGTATAACGTGGTGTGGAATTGATGAGGTTAAAATTGAATGCATTGGATGGTTCAATTTGATAAGATTAAAGAACAAACATGTGGTGTGGAATTGATGAAGGTAAAATGGAATATATTATGTGGCATGCAATTGATTCGGTTAAAATGGAATGTATAAATTGGTGTGAAATTGATAAGATAACATGAGAATGTACAATGTGGTATAAATTGATAAGGCTAAATTAGAAAGTACAAGGTGGTATGGAATTGATAAGGTTAAATGTGAATCTATAAGGTGATGTCAATTGATAAGGTTAAATCCATCCATCCATCCATCCATCCATCAGGACCATACTCTGTGCAGAGCGTTGGTGCTGCCTAAGCAGTCTCCTTGGCTATTGGGCACAATCCTGGGCGGGTCGTCACTCCGAAACAGGATACCAGCAAGCTGGCACTCATTTTGCCGACCTAGGAAGGATGACAGGCAGAGTCAACCCCACCTGGTATTAATTCAACAGCTGAGTGGGATTTGAACTCAGGACCCTGGGATCCAAAGTCCGCCACCCTAACCATTAAGCCAATACCAGGCATAAGGTTAAATGGAATGTATAAATTGCATAAATTGATAAGGTTAAATAGAATGTATAAATTGTGTAAATTGACAAGGTTAAATATGAATCTATAAATTGTGTAAATTGACAAGGTTAAATGTGAATCTAATAGGTGGTGTAAATTGATAAGGTTACATTGTAATCTATAAGGTGGTGTAAGTTGATAAGATTATATTGGAATATGTAAGGTTGTGTGAATTGATAACGTTAAATTGGAATATATAAGGTGGTGTAAATCGATCAGGTTAAATTGGAATATATAAGATGGTGTAAATTGCTAAGGTTAAATTGGAACATATAAGGTGGTGTAAATTGATCAGGTTAAATTGGAATATATAATGTGGTGGAAATTGATGAGGTTAAATTGGAATCTATAAGGTGATGTAAATTGATCAGGTTAAATTGGAATATATAAGATGGTGTAAATTGATACGGTTAAATTGACATCTATAAGGTTGTGTAAATTGATCAGGTTAAATTGGAATATATAAGGTGGTGTAAATTGATAAGGTTAAATTGGAATATGTTAGATGGTGTAAATTGATAAGGTTAAATTGGAATATACAAGGTGGTGGAAATTGATAAGATTAAATTGTCATAAAAAAGGTGGTGTAAATTGATCAGGTTAAATTGGAATATATAAGGTGGTGTAAATTGATAAGGTTAAATTGGAATATACTAGACGACCTGTGAACCCGTTGGGTTCCCGTTGTGACAGCGGTTGATAAAAAAAATAATTTCAAAAAAATAAAACAAAAAATAAAATATAAATAAAAAGGGATAGCTCCAGCGAACCATACCACTGAGGTTGTTTGCATTTATCAAATAATCCCGAAGAGTAGTTGACTGAATCGGGAATTGATTTTTTAATAATTTTTTTCGTTGCCCGATTTGAACGAAACTTGATATTGCGCGTCAATGTGAAGAAAAAATGGAGAAAAGAAAGTCGCAGAAATTATTGTGCGTAATCTTCTAAACACAATTTTATTTATTAATGAACACAGAAGTATTAGATCAAAATGGCGATGTTTATTTTATGACTAAAAATAAATCGTTCTTTGTCTACACTAAATGTTTGTCATTTTAAAATAAATCATATTCATTCAAAAAAAAACAAGATAGCTCTGCGAACTATACCACTGAGGTTGTTTGCATTGATCAAAATTCTCCCGAAGAGTACTTGACTGAATTGGGAATTGATTTTTAATAATTTTTTTGTTGCCCGATTTGAATGAAACTTGATACTGCCACACGCAGGAGAATGGCGAGTAATGTGGCACTAAAATTTTTGTTGCTATCGTTGTACCGTTTTGCTGTATTTTGGGAACATACACACATACATACATATATACATACATATATACAAGATGAGAGTTTTAGTAATATATAGATAGACAAGCCGGTAGGCGACATGGGTGGTCACGACATAATTGCATACTAGTCATACAGTTTTTGACGGATCCGGACGGGCTGAAAAGTTTTGACAAAGAGGTTGATTATAGTGCGCATAAAAGCCTGGAAGCCCATTTTTGATTTTCGAAAAAATAAATTTTTTACGATTTTTCTAAAATTTCAAAGTCCTGTTGCTAGGCAACGGTGGTGTCCATAGCAACGGTGCTCAAAAGCATACAACTAGATCCTAGTATGAACCTACCTGTCAAGTTTCATCAAAATCGGTTGACTCCTCTGGCCTCCAGAGCTGTCCATTACATACAAACAAACAAAAAAAAAAAAATGACGGTAAATACACACCCAATTTTGAAGGACTACCATTTGAAAAATAAAACCTAAATCAAAAATCGGCTCGAGTGAAATTTTCTAAATCGTATCTCGAAGTGTTTGATTCCGAAGTCTCTTTCTCCACATTCAAAACTTGTAGGACAAGTATTGAAAATACCGTTTGGGTTCTTAAAACGCGGTTTTTCGGCCGCTGCATAGCAATGGGTGGTTGCTTAGCAACGAAACTCAAACGCGCACACTCCAGCCCATATGGCACCTCTTCGCCAAGTTCCATCGAAATCGGTTTGCTGGTTTGTGCTGTGGAGCCTCGCGTTGCAGACACACACACACACACACACACACACACACACATACACACACACACACACACCACACACACACACACACACACGGAAAACCCGACAATAAGGGTACTCTAGTGACCACCCAATAGATAGATAGATAACATGGTGGAATTGATAAGGTTAAATTGGAATCAATAAGGTGATGTGAATTGATAAGGTTAAATGGTAATCTATAAGGTTGTGTATATTGATAAGATTAAAATTGGAATGTTTAAGTTGGTGTAAATTGATCAGGTTAAATTGGAATTATAAGATGGTGTAAATTGATAAAGTTAAATTGTAATCTATAAGTTGTGTAAATTGATCAAGTTAAATTGGAATACAAGCCGTAGGCGACGAGGGATCCGCTAGGATCGAAGCGCTGGATACGATGCTTTCATTCTGACCGATCCACCGATGAGGATTCATTGCCAAGACGTATTGGTTCACATACAATTGTTCCTCTGCCTGGCAAGATTTTTCCTATTGCGTATTTTGCCAACTGGCACTCCTCATAAAAATGACGGTAAATAGACACCCTATTTTTGAAGGACTACCATTTGAAAAATAATCGGTTTGCTGGTTGTGCTGTGGAGCCTCGCGTTGCAGACACACACACACACACAGCACAAACACAACACACGGAAAACCCGATAAACTTCTCTCCAATGCTCTTGTTTGACCACCTCCTGAGCCACACATTATTTTTCATAAGCCACGCCATTTTATAAGCCACGCCCACTTTCCATAAGCCACGCCCGCTTTCCTACGCCACTCCCACTTTTCATCAACCACGTCCACTTTCCCTAAGCTCCGCCCACTTTCCTAAGCCCCCATAAATAATGACGGTAAATAGACCCGATTTTTGAAGGACTACCATTTGAAAAATAAAACCTAAATCAAAAATCGGCTCGAGTAAATTTTCTAAATATCTCGACGTGTTTAATTCCGAAGTCTCGTTTCTCCACATTAAAACTGTAGGACAAGTATTGAAAATACCGTACGCGGTTTTTCGGCGCTGCATAGCAACGGGTGGTTGCTTAGCAACGAAACTCAAACGCGCACATTCCCAGGTCATATGGCACCTGTTCGCCAAGTTTCATCGAAATCGTTTGCTGGTTTGTGCTGTGGAGCTTCACGTTGCAGACACACACACACACACACACACACACACACACACACACAACACACACACACCAACACACGACAGACGCGGAAAACCGACAATAAGGATATCTAGCGAATCCAATATAAGATGGTGTAAATTGATCAGGTTAAATTGGAATCTATTCGTGTTCCCGCCCCATCTCTCTCCCTTCCACAGATCTCCTAATGTCTCTGTTCCCCACTGTTTTGTCCTTCCCACTCCCACCTCTTGTCTCATGCCCCCCTTGCTGTGCGTTGTGTGTTAGCTCTCATTCGAGCCTGACATGGTATACAAAAAAAAATGGTTGAAAATATTCATCATTCTTTACGTGTGTGTGTGTGTGTGTGTGTGTGTGTGTGTGTGTGTGTGTGTGTGTGTGTGTGTTGTCCTCCATAACTCCAAAACCATAAAACTAGCAGGCTGAAACTTTGCATGCAAACTAAGAAATCTCCAAGGAAGTGCATGCTGAAAATTGGGTGTATGGTTTAATTAAAACACCCCTTTTGAAGATGATTAACGGCCTTATATAATTATATCCTTCATCAGGTGATCCTCGGTCACCTCACTCTTTGGGGCTTTAGGCGTTTCCTGGGTAACCTCGCTGGATCTGAAGCCGCCATGTTTTTTGTCCTGCTCAACCATGCCTTGACTTGGAACAGGCTGCAACGATTTCTTCATAAAGTTTTTCTTTCACTTTCCTCACTCATATTATTGAATGTCTGTTCATAATTGCTGCGAATTGCTGTATACATCGCTTTGTAAGCACTATAATTGTCGAATTAGGAGCTAGGAGCGATTTCACGCATTATATGAGACGATTTTCCATGATTTACATCACGGACTAATTCAAGTATATCATCGATATATTATTTCAGTTTTGAGGATCGGATATCGTCCAGACTAAATAAGTGTCGAAATCTGTTGAGAAATCTGATAACAAAAATACGAGTCTTATAACCAAGCCGACATACCTATTTACTTTAAGCAAGCAAGGCTATGTTCCCTTTCTCCATACATACACAAGAAAATGTTTAATTTCCAGCGCATTGAACTTGCCGTTTAATACTGTTTGTGGAATTATATTGAGTGAACAAAAAAATTTAAGAACGGATGTACCACGTGACACGTGCACACACGAGCAGGCAAGATGGCGGATATTCTGCAATGTTGATTCATGGGCGATTGAACTTTGCGATGCCTCCAGGGTTGATCTGCATGAAGCTGCAACTCTTTGTGGATAAGTCCATTTATTTTGTTAATTCATTTTATTTCATTAACTGCTGCGTGCGCGGTGAAGACCGGCTTTAAAGTTAAAGGATTCCTCATGGAAGCGGCGACAGCTTGGCCACCATTCCTTATCAACCATTGAATTGGAGAGCTTGCATGAGTACTAAAGCCACTTGCCGAACGCCCATCGTCGACAGCGGTACCGTGCCATGTCATTCTGAGCGAATCGTTCACTCACTGTGGACGTTTTTGCTACACCACGTCATTCTGAGCGAGTGGTTCGTGCTCCGTCACCCTGTGTGAGTGGTTCGTGCTCCCTCACCTTGAGTGAGTGTTTGTTCCGTCACCCTGAGTGAGTGGTTCTTTCCGTCACCCTGAGCGAGTGGTTCGTGTTCCGTCACCCTGTGTGAGTGGTTCGTGCTCCCTCACCTTGAGTGAGTGGTTTGTGTTCCGTCACCCGAGTGAGTGGTTCTTTCCGTCACCCTGAGTGAGTGGGTTCATGTTCTGTCACCCTGAGCGAGTCGTTCTGTTCCGTCACTCTGAGTGAGTGGTTCATGTTCTGTCACCCTGAGCGAGTGGTTCATGTTCCGTCACCCTGAGCGAGTGGTTCGTGTTCCGTCACCCTGAGTGAGTGGTTCGTGTTCCGTCACCTGAGTGAGTGGTTTCGTGTTCCGTCACCCTGAGTGAGTGGTTCGTGCTCGTACACTGAGCAATGGTTCGTGCTCAGTCACCCTGAGCAAATGGTTCGTGCTCCGTCACCCTGAGCGAGTGGTTTGTGTTCCGTCACCCTGAGTGAGTGGTTTCTGTTCTGTCACCCTGAGCGAGTGGTTCGTGTTCCGTCACCCTGAGTGAGTGGTTCGTGTTCCGTCACCTGAGTGAGTGGTTCGTGTTCCGTCACCCGAGGAGTGTTCGGTTCCGTCACCCTGGAGTGAGTGGTTTAATGTTCCGTCACCCTGAGTAGTGGTTCATGTTCTGTCACCCTGAGCGAGTGGTTCGTTTCCGTCACCCTGAGTGAGTGGTCGTGTTCCGTCACCCTGAGTGAGTGGTTCGTTTCCGTCACCCTGAGTGAGTGGTTCGTGTTCCGTCACCCTGAGTGAGTGTTCGTGCTCCGTCACCCTGAGTGAGTGGTCGTGCTCCGTCACCCTGAGCAAATGGTGTGCTCCCGTCACCCTGAGCGAGTGGTTTGTGCTCCATCACTCTGAGTGAGTGGTTAGTGCGCCGTCATTTTGAGTGAGTTGTTGTGAAATAACACCGCGATTTTTGAGCCGTTTGCCGTATTAACGTATTTTCTAAATTACGGTGCCAAATATTTTTTTCACCTTGCACACGCAGCTGTTTGCAAAGAATAATGTTTGTGAAGTATCCGGAACATCTATATAAATGCAACATTGTTTTCTGTGAAAGCTACTCAAGGTTTCTGGGTTGTATTCAGTATAGTGTGGTTATTGGTAATCACACTGGTCCAACCTGCCGATTTCCCAAAATTGCCGATTGTGTGTGTGTGTGTGGTGTGTGTGTGTGTGTGTGTGTGTGTGTTGTGTGTGTGTGTGTGTGTTGTTCAAAAAGCATAACATATTCTCTCTGCTATCTCCCCTACCTCCATATCTCTCTGTCTGTCTGTCTCTGTCTCTGGACATATCTGGACGGTGTGATGTCTGGACAGTGTTGGTCTGGATGGGAGTTTGTCTCCGGATGTGTCTGAGCGGTGTTTGTCTCCAGCCAACTTGGATCCGGACACGTCCAGGGGTGTTTCTCTGGATGCGTCTGTGCGGTATTTATGTCTGGACGGCGAGTTGTCTCCGGACTTGTTAGACAGGAGTTTGTTTTCAGATTGGACTTTGTCTCCGGACCGTTTATAGTAAGACCGGTAGAAAATGAATTTCAGATTATTTTGTTTCATCTTCACTGTTATTCTATGCGAAATCAATTTTTTATGAGATGGTATGAATCGTAATTAACGCTCCACTGCATGTCTGCCTTCCTTCCTCTCACCTCACACTTGTCTTCCCTTCCCAACCCTTCTCGCTCCCCTCCCTCCTCTCTCCTTTCCCCTCCAACTCTTCACTCTCCCTGCCTCTCTCCCCCACTTCCTCTCCTCTTCCCCTTTTTTTCTCCCTCCCCTCTTTCGTATACCGTCAGCGAACGACGGTGGTATTGCTAGTCGACAATATAGTTAAAAGTGCACCAATCTGTCGCCATTATGGCTCAAGTCCATGAGCCAAATGTAACCCTTGTTCGCACTCAAACTATTATATTCCAAGGGTCTAACCGTTCTGAGGTGTTCCATAACTTGAAAAGCAATCCACCAGGTAATTTAAAAAAAAATTGTTTACAAGCCATCATCGTTTCTACTTCCCCCTTGGTTGTGGGTGACATTATTGCAAAACTGTATGTATGATGCTGCCTGTCCTCAAGGCAGCGTTAAGTTCCTTGGACTACTAACTTTTGTTTTGGAGCTGCCTCACTTACCTATCGTAGTCCTCATTTTGCTTGTTTTTCAGCATTCTGTTTTATCTGACATTGCTTCACAGAAGGATGAACGCTCTTGGATAAACAGGTGCACTGAAATGTAACTGCAACACCTTTTCGTTCCATTAACTTGAGGCAAGTCCAGCCTGTGTATTCTCTCTGTCCAAAACACCAGCAAGCATCTCTTCATCTCAAAAGAGAATCAAAATGGAGTCTTACTTGTCTTCCTCCAGTATTCCAGGCACTTTCAGAATGATGACGTTAGTGATACAATGGGCTGACAGGATGGCCCTGGAGCTCCACACACTCGCCTACAAGTTTCTCTAGCCTGGACTCAAATCCCGAACCAGCTATAAACGGTCACCCCAGTGTTTCACAGGCAGGGTGATTCATCAATGTGTGTATGCCATCCCTCAAGTGGACATTAAACCGGCATCCCATGGTGTCAGTCGCGAAGAGTCGGCGAGCTATCGCAGACAACATGGCCAAATTACAAATCTGTGCCATAAATCAGCAGAGGGCATTGCATCAGCAGCACAACCATGCCAGCTGTCAATGATGCTACCCGCCCTGTGCTGCATGCAAATAAAGAAGTGATCCTTCAAAACTATTCCCTCTGATGGGATGAAGATGGAGAAATTGTCCTGCCAGAAATATTTTTGGAAGGATGAAGGCGGTGTTTCCTTGTTTAAAACGGGACTTGGGAAAAGCAGTGCTAAACTGTACCAGCGAAGGAATGTTATTGGATACAAAATTTTACCTCTCACTTGAAACCTTGTAATTGGGGTCTTAATGAAAGAATTGGTAAATCCAATGTTATTATGATTTCTTCAGGTTATAATAACATTTATTATGAAATTATTATTTTGGAGGAGATTGGTTGAGGTACCATTCTGGCAGAGCAGAGAATGCTGCTAACCTACTACTACTACTACTACTACTACTACTACTACTACTACTACTACTCTACTACTACTACACTACTATCACTATTACTACTCTCCTCAGCCCCAAAATTAATTTTGAGCAGTCACTGGGAAGTTTAGGCCCATCTTTCATGAACTGGCTGGCAGGCCTGAATTTCGCCTGAAGGTGTCGGGAATTAGTAGCTTGCTGAGGTCTTGTGATAAACCGCTTCTTGAGCCACACCCTGGATATTTAACTCCACCATCTGCAGTGTTAACATTGCAGACGATAATCTGACTTTAACATCCATCCTAGGGACGTAACACACGTCGATGAATCCCTACATGTGAAACACCAGGATAATAGCTTATGCTGGTCAAGATTCAAACTCAGTCTAGACAGCTCGCAGGTGAGTGTGCACACCTTTCGGCTATCTGGCAGCCTTTCATTGCTAAGACCACAAATAATTTAAATTTCATGTACTTAGATATAAAAGGTGTCGATCATTGTTTCATCGATTGATTTTAAGTGAGCCAGCATTGATGATCGCATATTATATTTATTTATTGCTCTTATTTCATTTGAAATTATTATATATATGTATATGTTGTTTATACATATATTTATTTTTTTTGTGGGTCGGGGGTCTGGGTGAGAAACAACGAGGAGGGAAGCTATCTCGGTTCCCACCAGACTCCCCGAAATCGCAGGCTGTCCGCACACGGATAAATCCTGACGCAGTGGGTCGCTAACCGACGTGAACGCCAATAACTCAACCACGGACTTCGGGTCCTCCGTCTACAGTATTCCGGTTTCATAAAAATAATCACATGATCTAATTACCGGAGGACATTCCTCGGTACGCTTTTTCCGAACCAGATACTTACCGGATCAGATGCAGCCAAGCATCACTGCCAAGACATACCGGCTAAGAGGAACGGATCTTTGGGAATAAAGTCCTGGCTAGGCTAGGATACGGACCATGTGGATCAAATGAAAGGAAAAGACAAAAACGAAGCTGGGAACATTTCTACAAATGGTTTATCACAGGCAGACGAGGAAAAATATGTGCACAGTGAATGTAGTGTATGTTGTTTGTAAGTAGAGGTAGCAAGAAATGTGAGGTGCGACAATAAAACAAGCAGCTTACAATAGCAGACACAGAGCAGAGTTATCCGATACAATCTTCTGCAATCTTAACTTAAGCGAGGCCAGGGCGCCATCAAACAACACAACACACACACACACACACACACACACACACACACACACACACACACACACATCGAAGAGGGGCTTGAGAGAAGAAAACAGGAGAGGAGAATGAGGCTTAATGTCTTCGCAAATACTTTGCACAATCTGACCGACCTGGCACAACCTTTGGGGGATGCTCACCTGGATGATCCCTCCTTGCAGTCTGGCATGTCGTCTCTACTTGGCGAGCCAAAAGGGCCGACCATTCAGGCAATGGCGAAGAACTTGGATGGAGCCAGCGCGAGTGGTGGAGGAAGGGGAGTCGAGAGCGAGTGGCAGAGTGGCTAGACAGCAGGACAAGTGGTGGGTGGAGTCAGCGACAGCAGTGAAAAGACGCGATCCAGCAGTGAGTTGGTGAAGAAGAGCAGCCACCCGATCCGCACGCATGGAATTGAAGGAAAAGATGGATTATTAGACTGTAGATTTGGGTTGAAAGAGTAATGATTGAAAGTATTGGATGGAGATTGATTGAAAAGAGGATGGAATCATTAATTGATCAGAATGGGTTGAAAAGAATGACCACGTGCCGTCCTGTAGGCGGGGGGCGAGGTTTGTCTGGTTCTAACTTGTGCCCGACGTCGCATCCTCGCAGCGGCACCAATCGTTTGTTGATGCTTGTGGTCCCTCCTGAACAGTGGGTGGAGATATCGTGTAATACTGCACGTTTCTGTGCAGCTTAGTGGGGTGGTGGTCTGCTTTTCTATCCCCCCGGGCAACGCACGTGCTGTCCGGAATGCTGTGCTGATTTTGCGAATACGCATCCTACAAGTGAGGGCGTGCTGCGGCTTTTTCAGGTGCCGTGCTTGGAATTTATCCAGAGGAATAAGAGAAAAGAGAGAGGAAGTTAGAGATATAATCGACCCTAACTATGAGGATCCACACAATGCACTTTGTCCCGTTTGACCCATTAGACATAGGGAGAGGGTCAATCTGGACATGATATGTATGAAATAACTGTCCTGGGACCAACTGTAAGATGGATGCCATTGCCTTGGAGGATGGCGGTCCCAGAACCGTAAAATATATATACATTATATAGTATAATATATATATATAAAAATATGATATATATATATATATATAAGGCTGGTCTTGCGTAGTGGTTAGGGTCGCGCTGGGATCCAAACGGTCCTGAATTCAAGCCCCGTTGCCGCTTGAAATTAATACACACAGGGAGTTGACCAGCTTGTCTCCCCGAGGTCGGCGAGTGAGTACCAGTGTACTGGCCTGGTGTATGCCCGTTAGAAAATGGTGTACCATATCCCTGTGTCGTAAGAGCGACCAGGTTGCGTCAAGGAAGGGCAATCCGCGTAAAACCTTGCCAATCATTATGCGGATCATAAATGATTTATCCGCTGTGGAACCCTAACGGAACAGCCGAAAGAAAAAGAAGAAGATGTATAGCTAAGGTAGTTGTCGACTACACCATGCGACTTAAACGACTGTTCACTTTACGACCACGGTTTTTGGTTTTGTTTTATTGTATGTAAAATTATTTTTTATTTTTTTGTATGTGTAAAATAACGTTGTTTCGACTTATACCAGACCGACGATTGGTTCAGCAAGACAATTGCGGTCGTAAGTCGACGACTACATGTAATATATATATACGGGCTGTAGTGGCGTGCAGCCTGTAATCGGCTACCTCGAGAGGCTTGGTTGAGGACGCTGATGACGGGAGCTCTGCCTGGACCGCGCATGAGAGGGTGAGAGGCAGCCTGGAATCAAGGCGAAACCCAATCCTTATCCCTGTGTCGTAAGAAGCGACAGGGTTGCGTCAGAAGAGGCCATCCGCGTAAAACCTATGCCAAATCAGTATGCGGATCAATACACGGAAGATTGATCAACTGTGCAATACCCGCTAACGGGAGCAAGCCGAAAGACGAACAACATATATACTATTATATATATATATATGTATAACTATATTCTCTGACCTGATGAAGTCTGCTGTTGGCTTAATGATTAGGGTGGTGGCTGGATCTCGATCCTGAGTTCAAACCCACTTTTTGTTTAATTAATAGCAGGTGGGGTTGACTCTGCTTGTCTCCTTCCGAGGTCGGCAAACATGAGTGCCAGCTTGCTGGTATCCTGTGTCGGAGTTTGGGGGTGGAACTCTGTGCAGATTGGTGTCCCAAATTGGCCAAGTGAGACTGCTTAGTCAGCACCATCATTCCCACAGATTATGGTCCCAAAGGAATGGAAGTGGACTCAGATGAACGCATGGCATCACGCACCTAATGCACACATATGGAACTGTCGCAAGCTCCCGAAGAGCCTACTCGCAGTGCTATTTATGAAAGAAGGATTCTGACATTGACAGCATCTTAAATTCCATCTTCTACATTCGTAGCCCTGTGCTCGTGTTTTTGCAGGTGTATTCACGTTTTTTTTCCAATGTTTGTGTATTTTTTCGTGTTTTTGGGGGTTTTTTGCGGGTGTATATCACGGTTTTTACAGGCATTTTTTATTTCCATATGAATCACGAACCATGGAACGCGATCCCCCCTTTTCCCATCGAAACTTGCCACCAAATTCAATGGATTTACATGTGCATTTTCCAGGAATGTATCCCCTCACAATAGGCGGGGTCAACGTAGTTTTTTAAACTTCCATAAGCGAAACAAAGAACTTTAAATTGTTTAAATTCATTGTAACATAAAAGGTATCAGTTTTTTGAGTTTGGATTCCACAGCGTTCACTCAGGCTGTGATGTGCAAGAGCATTTTCATGCAATGGTCCTTATAACAGTTCAAAGGACACAACAGAAAAGGTTCCTTCCTCACACAGTGTTTCGAAAGTGAGCGATCATACCCTCCCAGGATGTCGGTGCTGTGTAGTGTCCAAGCAAGGGATACACTGGTTGATTTATCTTTGTTCACAGCGTACTCGATCTAGTCGAGAAGGAAGTTTGGAGTTGTTCGGTGCAGGCCACAACGATCTACTTTTGTGAAGCACCATGATGTTAACCGTCCGTCGACAGAAATTGAGCAGAGAGGTACCCGCTTAGCATCCCAATCCAATCGCTGATGGAACCACTCTGACTTGCTTGTGAGCACCAGGAAAT
>CM068961.1:31984222-31997749 GCA_035128595.1 Eptatretus atami | reverse complement strand
TACAACACCCACAACATTCACAAACGTTTTCATAACGAACAAGAATGAAAAATCCACCAAAATACATTGCTAAAGTACCAGATTGAGACATCGCAAAATCGCGATTTGTGAATCCTCAAAATTGTTCATAAATGTCACTGTACCTAGCACAATTATGGCTGAAGCAATAACAATGATTCCAAAGTGAAGGAGCGACATCCTCTCTTGGGTACTGCACCCATATCATCATAAAAAAATTTCATAGAATTTAAAAATTAATACACCACGAAAACGCACAAAGCAATGATGTCACGTTGCATGACAATGCACTGCCTGGTTTTATATACTCTAGTTCTAGTAGAATATGGCCGCCGTATCTTTGTGAAGATAGTAGGACATGGTACAGTGCCACAAACGTTAACGGGATTCCCCAGTGAAGCACTACGGCCAAAACACCAATCTTGATGAGGTTGAAATCAACTTTAATATCACTCATCACACAACCCGCCGACTGGCCAAAACCATGCTTGCCCGGAATGGCCCCAGCACGGTAACCCCGTGCCCACACAGACACGGAGGACAGAACAACATAATGGTGCAGTGTTTCGTTCCGCAGTGTTTGTAATCACCATCGGAGTTACAACCTACAGCATTATTGTTTTCTGAATGAACCAAGTGTTCAGCAACTGTGACTTGAACAAATAAGGTAATTTATCGCTTTATTTCTTCAGCATTCATCTCTTCCCTTCAGAAGGGGTGAAGTCCAACAGTCTGGGCCAGGTTTTCTGCAGAGGCCAACGAGGACCCGACCAATGGCGGCAGATGAAGTAAGGGTGGCAAAGATGGTGAATCGGCCGTATCTGTGATTTCATAACTTGTGAACATTGCCTGTGTTCACAGAAAATTGTACTTCTTTGTCAAGAATTCCAAGGAATAGTGCATAAAGCCCCTTATTATTGTCCTTATTATTATTACATAAGCAGCTGCCAATGTCAGTGCAAAAATCAGCTGCTTATGTCAGTGAAAAATGGGTGCAGCTGATTGGCTCGGGTCTTTCCCCAGGGTGGTCTGGACAGGGTCTTTCCCACGGTGGTGTCCGAGTCTGTGTGTGTGCAGCGGGTGAGCCCCGTGCATGAACTGCCTGAACATGCATCCGATGTCATAGCACTCATCTGGTGCGGTGGAGACGGAGCAGCCGGTCTACGAACTGTGCTCTTCAGCTTGGTTTTTTTTTTTTTGACACACCCTGTACAACTCGCTCCCACGTAAATAATAGCTGGCACAAGCTTCGTGTATTTTTCATGTCACAAAGATGTCCTTTCTTGAATAGTTGGTTACTGCTAGCTGTTAATGATGCACAGCATCATCTTTTCAATTGCAGATGTCCATTAAAGAAATCACGAAGCCTGTCATGTTCGCATAAAGTCCATCACTGGTAGCGATCCGTCAGGGGTTTGGCAGCACACACCCGTCGATTCGCGTCCTTTCACGGGCCCATGTGGCCAGGAGTTTGCAGTTTAGGCGTTTGCCCTTTCTGTGAGCTGAAGATAGCATTCCTGCAAGTTTCAAAGTCCATTCACTGTAGCGATCCGTCAGGGTTGAGTAGGACATGCCCATCCACTCGGGCTTGCACCGGCCCATGTGCCAGGAGTTGCAGTATGGGTGGCTGCCCTTTCGGGTGAGCTGAGCTGAGATAGATAGTCACCCTTTCAGCGAGCCTTCCGGTGATTACTTCAACTTTTGCATTGTGTTGAGGCACACCTCTTTCTCTCAGGTACCTATCCAAGTATTTTGGCTTATTTTAGAACCTTTGTGAGCCATTCTGGTCACAATCCTTATCATACACACTCGATATATTTTAGGGTGTCCCGAGCACTGCTGTTTCTAGGGGTTCTGCGTATGTGCGCTGTTCATTCTGGGGTAGATTACGTCATTTCAAAAGTACCATATTATGTAGACAGCCTGCGACGGAAAATGAGCGAGTTATATCACATGCCCACCAGAGTTTAACAGAGTTCTCCACAACTGCACAAGGACCTTTTGTCTTGCACACATGCTTTGTATGTGACGACACTCAGGACTTCTCAACAACCTCCCTACTGGGCACCTTTTGAGTCATTACCAGAAAGGACAAGTATTTTAGCCTAGATTTCAATTGGAATTCAGAAACGTCAGTATAGACAGACTCAAGGTTGCCACATGGATAGAGAGACGATCAAATTCATCCTACTGCTCTTGCAGAACAATTAATCCAGCTACATAGACTCCCACTGTTCCTGTGAGACTACACACAACAGCACTGAGTTTAGCCCAATACATTTCTGCATCACCCTCTTTGCCACCGACAAGTATATCAGACGTAAGGAAAACCCATTCCAGCAGACATGTCCATTGGCCTAAGAGATTTTTGCAGGCCTTGAACTCGGGCTGAAGTCTCAATAATTATCGATCGTCTCTGTGGTTATCGATCTATGGGGGAGTTAGTATAGTGAGTCCTTCATTTTTTCATATTTGCCAATCGCAGTAATCAGGTCGTGATTTTAAAAAATGAAAATGTTGTGACTACTATTGGCCAATCACAGAGTTCTTGAGAGCCAATCGGAGAGAGCCAATCAACGTTAGACACAGAGGTCCCAAGACAGAGGTCCATCTGGATACAGAGGTCGAAGCTCATCTCATACATGCTAGCTCACGAGGTAACTAGCACATCAAGATTTAAGTATCCTGACTTTTATTTCACACCAACACGACCATCAAGTGAAGTGGATTTTGTTTGCGTGGCTGAGCATCCACGATGATGACGAACAGCATCTTCTTTGTTTGCAACCAACGTCAGGAAGAATTTTGCATCACCCAACTTCATTTGAAGCACATCATTGCATTTTCACTGTGAGTGAATTTTTAGTTTTGTCCTGGTTTATACACCATTTCATAAAAAGCATGGCTCTAAAACATATTAATTTAATTGCTCTAAAACATATTACCTTAAATATCTTCTTTAAATTCACTCGGCAGGTCATTTAGCCAAGGACAACCATATTTGACTGACAGCGTGCTTCGAGATGCAGCGCCCTCTGTCGGCCGCATAAGAACGGTAGTTTTGAGTCAGATTCGACCTGACTAGAATAAAATCTTGGGGTAGACAATTCGGAGGTGATGATGCTACCCACATGCCGTACGTCACTCCCATCCAAGGCACTACCTGCGGACGATCCCTTCTCAGAGCAGCGCAGATGAGGGCGCATTCAAGAAGACATCATAAGTCATTCACGCTGATTTCCCGTTCTTCTCCTCCACAACTTTGCTAGCTGCACTCAGCATGTTCTAGGTCACACCATCTGTACACCCCAAGTCGAACCTCAGCTCGGTTAGTTATGTCTCTTGTCTTCTCAGTTTTGCTTTTCTGTCTGTTCTGGATCTTCCACACAGGTAGGTGTCGCTATCTTACCTATCACCTGCTATCATGTGTTTTTAAATGTATATTTAATGAGCTATCTTCCCGCAATACTAGGTAAGCCTCAGCAAAAGGTTCCACTCGTGCCTTGGAATGTTTGGCTTCATCCTTGATCGCCTGCTGTTTTTCAAAATCACAAAAAATTAATGATGAAAAATGGATTTTTCCTTTTACACTTCTTCCTTTCACACCTCTTCCTGTGTTTCCTGCTGTACACAAAAGCACTCGGATTGTTTTGCTTTATTCTTCCACTGTACGAGGCTGTTCAAAAAGTTATTAGACAGACATACTCACAATAGTCCTGCAAGACAGGTCAACAAACTATATCTCTTTGAATGTGAAACGGTACATCATTCGTAATAACATATGTAAATGTATATTATATTATATGAATTTTATAATACATAAATAAATATTTTGACGTGTATTGGACTATTGTATCTGTTTGGAAAAATTTTGAACACCTAAAATCAGAAGGAACCCAAGTATCAGAATATCAGTTCCATCTCGTGTCTTGCAGAGGGTCATTATTGTCCCAACATTGTGTGAAGCCTTGCTGGTGTTTTATTAGCTCTTCCAATACAACAGTTAAAGAATATATGTGTCATCCTGCCTAAAAAATATTCTTTCCTTGCCATCTCGACTAAAGGTCAAAGTGATTGTGATGGCCTTGTACACCCTTTAGTATGATCACCAGGGTTTCCTTCGTTTCAAAGGCAAACTGATGACAATACAGAAAGTTGTACAACATGTTTTAAAATAAGATAAATATGTATGATTGAAATTGGATGTTGATACATGGTTAAATAGAGTGTAAAAAGGTGGTGAGGAATTGATAAGGTTGGTTTAAATGAATAAGCTGGTGTAAATTATAAGGTTGAATTCAATGCAAAATGCAGTGTGAAAATTTAAAACATTAAATTGGAATGTAATAAGACTGTACTGCATACTACTTATTCTTTCATATGCAGCACAAGGCTACGAAGTAGCATCATCGGGCGAGAGTGCGGCTGTACCGCTGATGCGATGCCCTCTGTTAGGTTCGGGCAGGAATTTGGAATTTGCCCATGTGTAAGAGATAACTCACCTACTCTTTGTGAAGGCCATCATGGAATCTTTATGTCCACCAACTAATGCTGGTAGATGAGGCACCTACTTTAACTGTCCATCTAAGGAATGACACACACATTGATGAACAACACTGCCTGTGAAACACCTGGATGACAGTTTATAGCTGAGTCGGGATTGAAACCCAGGTAGACAGCTTAGAGACTAGTGTGCATACCTTAGCGAGGCCATCCTGCCAGCCTACGGTATAAATTGATGAGGTAAAAATGGTAATATATAAGTACAGTTTTGTAAAATTGATGAGAATCTAATGGAATGTATGAGGTGGTATAAATTGATGAAGTTAAAATAGAATGTATAAATGTTGTAAAATTACAAGGTTCAATTGGAATGTACAAGGTGGTGTAAATTGATATTAAGGTTAAACTGAAATGTTTAAGTTGGGGTGCATTGATAGTTTATATTGGAAATCCAAGATGGTGGTTGAATATAAAGTTGCATTAAAATGTACAAATTGTTGTGAAATTTACAAGGTTAAATTGAATGTACAAAGGTGGTGTAAATTGATATTAAGGTTAAACTGAAATGTATAAGTTGGGGTGCATTGATAAGGTTTAATTGGAAAGTCCAGAGTGTGTGGAATTGATAAAGTTGCATTAAAATGTACAAATGGTATGAAATTGACAAGTTTAAAGTGGAATGTAAACCATGGTTTATATTTATATTGTTAAAATGGAATGTTAAAGTGGTATGATGTTGACAAAGGTGAAATGGAATGTATAATAAGGTGGTGTGAATTGAAAAGTTTGAATTAGAAAGTACAAGATGGTGTGGAATTGATATAAGGTTAAATTGCAATGTAATTATGGTATAAATTGATTCTGTTAAATTGGCATGTATAACGTGGTGTGGAATTGATGAGGTTTAAAATTGAATGCATTGGATGGTTCAATTTGATAAGATTAAAGAACAAACATGTGGTGTGGAATTGATAAGGTAAAATGGAATATATTATGTGGCATGCAATTGATTCGGTTTAAAATGGAATGTATAAATTTGTGTGAAATTGATAAGATACATGAGAATGTACAAATGTGGATAAATTGATAAGGCTAAATTAGAAAGTACAAGTGGTATGGAATTGATAAGGTAAATGTGAATCTATAAGTGATGTCAATTGATAAGGTTAAATCCATCCATCCATCCATCCATCCATCAGGACCATACTCTGTGCAGAGCGTTGGTGCTGCCTAAGCAGTCTCCTGGCTATGGGCACAATCCTGGGCGGGTCGTCACTCCGAAACAGATACCAGCAAGCTGGCACTCATTTTGCCAACCTAGGAAGGATGACAGGCAGAGTCAACCCCACCTGGTATTAATTCAACAGCTGAGTGGGATTTGAACTCAGGACCCTGGGATCCAAAGTCCGCCACCTAACCATTAAGCCAATACCAGGCATAAGGTTAAATGGAATGTTAAATTGCATAATTGATAAGGTTAAATAGAATGTATAAATTGTGTAAATTGACAGTTAAATATGAATCTATAAAATGTGTAAATTGACAAGGTTAAATGTGAATCTAATAGGTGGTGTAAATTGATAAGGTTACATTGTAATCTTTTAAGGGTGGTTTAAGTTGATAAGATTATATTGAATATGTAAGGTTGTGTGAATTGATAACGTTAAATTGGAATATATAAGGTGGTGTAAATCGATCAGGTTAAATTGGAATATATAAGATGTGTAAATTGCTAAGGTTAAATTGGAACATATAAGGTGGTGTAAATTGATCAGGTTAAATTGGAATATATAATGTGGTGGAAAATTGATGAGGTTAAATTGGAATCTATAAGTGATGTAAATTGATCAGGTTAAATTGGAATATATAAGATGGTGTAAATTGATACGGTAAATGACATCTATAGGTTGTGTTAAATTGATCAGGTTAAATTGGAATATATAAGATGGTTGTAAATTGATCAAGGTTAATTGGAATATATAAGGTGGTATAAATTGATCAGGTTAAGATTGGAATATAGTGGTAAATTGATCAAAATTAATAAATAAATGGTGTAAATTGATAAGGTTAAATGTAATATAAGAGGTGTGAATTGATCAGGTTAAATTGAATCTATAAGGGATGTAAATTGATCAGGTTAATGGAATATATAGATGTGTAAATGATAGGTTAAATTGTCATCTATAAGGTTGGTAATTGATCAGTTAAATTGGAATATATAAGATGTTGTAAATTGATCAGGTTAAATTAATGTATAAGGTTGTGAAAATTGATAAGGTTAAACTGGAATATATGAGTGGTGTAAATTGATCAGGTTAAATTGGAATCTATAAGTGATGTAAATTGATCAGGTTAAATTGAATATATAGGTGGTATAAATTGATTCAGGTTAATTGGAATATATAAGATGGTGTAAATTGATAAGGTTAAATTGGAATATATGAGGTGGTGTAAATTGATCAGTTAAATTGGAATATATAAGGTGGTGAAATTGATAAGGTTAAATTGTAATATAAGAGGTGTGGAATGATAGGTTAAATTGGAATCTATAAGGTGATTAATTGATCAGGTTAAATTGGAATATATAAGATGGTGTAAATTGATCAGGTTGAATTGTAACCTATAAGGTGATTTAAATTGATCAGGTTAAATTGGAATGATAAGGTGGTGTAAATTGATCAGATTGAATTGTAATCTATAAGGTGGTGTAAATGATAAGGTTAATTGGAATATGTAGATGTGTAAATTGATAAGGTTAAATTGGAATATACAAGGTGGTGGAAATTGATAAGATTAAATTGTCATAAAAAAGGTGGTGTAAATTGATCAGGTTAAATTGGAATATATAAGGTGTGTAAATTGATAAGGTTAAATTGGAATATACTAGACGACCTGTGAACCCGTTGGGTTCCCGTTGTGACAGCGGTTGATAAAAAAAATAATTTCAAAAAATAAAACAAAAAATAAAAATATAAATAAAAAGGGATAGCTCCAGCGAACCATACCACTGAGGTTGTTTGCATTTATCAAATAATCCCGAAGATAGTTGACTGAATCGGGAATTTATTTTTTAATAATTTTTTTCGTTGCCCGATTTGAACGAAACTTGATATTGCGCGTCAATGTGAAGAAAAAATGGAGAAAAGAAAGTCGCAGAAATTATTGTGCGTAATCTTCTAAACACAATTTTATTTATTAATGAACACAGAAGTATTAGATCAAAATGGCGATGTTTATTTTATGACTAAAAATAAATCGTTCTTTGTCTACACTAAATGTTTGTCATTTTAAAATAAATCATTTCAATTCAAAAAAAAACAAAGATAGCTCCTGCGAACTATACCACTGAGGTTGTTTGCATTGATCAAATTCTCCCGAAGAGTACTTGACTGAATTGGGAATTGATTTTTTAATAATTTTTTTGTTGCCCGATTTGAATGAAACTTGATACTGCACACCGCAGGAGAATGGCGAGTAATGTGCACTAAAATTTTTGTGCTATCGTGTACCATTTTGCTGTATTTTGGGAACATACACACATACATACATATATACATACATATATACAAGATGAGAGTTTAGTAATATATTAGATAGACAAGCCGTAGGCGACATGGTGGTCACGACATAATTGCATACTAGTCATACAGTTTTTGACGGATCGGGCTGAAAAGTTTTGACAAAGAGGTTGATTATAGTGCGCATAAAAGCCTGGAGCCCATTTTTGATTTTCGAAAAAAAAATTTTTACGATTTTTCTAAAATTCAAAGTCCTGTTGCTAGGCAACGGTGGTGTCCATAGCAACGGTGCTCAAAAGCATACAACTAGATCCTAGTATGAACCTACCTGTCAAGTTTCATCAAAATCGGTTGACTCCTCTGGCCTCCAGAGCTGTCCATTACATACAAACAAACAAACAAAAAAAATGACGGAAATACACACCCAATTTTTGAAGGACTACCATTTGAAAATAAAACCTAAATCAAAAATCGGCTCGAGTGAAATTTTCTAAATATCTCGAAGGTTTGATTCCGAAGTCTCGTTTCTCCACATTCAAAACTGTAGGACAAGTATTGAAAATACCGTTTGGGTTCTTAAAACGCGGTTTTTCGGCCGCTGCATAGCAATGGGTGGTTGCTTAGCAACGAAACTCAAACGCGCACACTCCCAGCCCATATGGCACCTCTTCGCCAAGTTCCATCGAAATCGGTTTGCTGGTTTGTGCTGTGGAGCCTCGCGTTGCAGACCACACACACACAACACACACACACACACACACACACACACACACACACACATACATACACACACACACACACACACACACGGAAAACCCGACAATAAGGGTACTCTAGTGACCACCCAATAGATAGATAGATAACATGTGGAAATTGATAAGGTTAAATTGGAATCAATAAGGTGATGTGAATTGATAAGGTTAAATGGTAATCTATAAGGTTGTGTATATTGATAAGATTAAATTGGAATGTTTAAGTTGGTGTAAATTGATCAGGTTAAATTGGAATATATAAGATGGTGTAAATTGATAAAGTTAAATTGTAATCTATAAGGTTGTGTAAATTGATCAAGTTAAATTGGAATACAAGCCGGTAGGCGACGAGGGATCCGCTAGGATCGAAGCGCTGGATACGATGCTTTCATTCTGACCGATCCACCGATGAGGATTCATTGCCAAGACGTATTGGTTTCACAAACAATTGTTCCTCTGCCTGGCAAGATTTTTCCTATTGCGTATTTTGCCAACTGGCACTCCTCATAAAAAATGACGGTAAATAGACACCCTATTTTGAAGGACTACCATTTGAAAAATAATCGGTTTGCTGGTTGTGCTGTGGAGCCTCGCGTTGCGACACACACACACACACACACACACACACACACACACACACACACACACAAACACACACACCGAAACCCGATAAACTTCTCTCAATGCTCTTGTTTGACCACCTCCTGAGCCACACATTATTTTTCATAAGCCACGCCCATGTTATAAGCCACGCCCACTTTCCATAAGCCACGCCCGCTTTCCTACGCCACTCCCACTTTTCATCAACCACATCCACTTTCCCTAAGCTCCGCCCACTTTCTAAGCCCCTCATAAATAATGACGGTATAATAGACACCCGATTTTTGAAGGACTACCATTTGAAAAATAAAACCTAAATCAAAAATCGGCTCGAGTACAATTTTCTAAATATCTCGAAGTGTTTAATTCCGAAGTCTCGTTTCTCCACATTAAAAACTGTAGGACAAGTATTGAAAATACCGTACGCGGTTTTTCGGCGCTGCATAGCAACGGGTGGTTGCTTAGCAACGGAACTCAAAACGCGCACATTCCCAGGTCATATGGCACCTGTTCGCCAAGTTTCATCGAAATCGGTTTGCTGGTTTGTGCTGTGGAGCTCACGTTGCAGACAACACACACACACACACACACACACACACACACACACACACACACACACGGAAAACCCGACAATAAGGGAATCTAGCGAATCCAATATAAGATGGTGTAAATTGATCAGGTTAAATTGGAATCTATTCGTGTTCCCCGCCCCATCTCTCTCCCTTCCACAGATCTCCTAATGTCTCTGTTCCCACTGTTTTGTCCTTCCACTCCCTCCTGTCTGTCTCATGGCCCCCTTGCTGTGCGTTGTGTGTTAGCTCTCATTCGAGCCTCGACAAGTATACAAAAAAAAAAATGGTTGAAAAATTCATCATTTTACGTGTGTGTGTGTGTGTGTGTGGTGTTGTGTGTTGTGTGTGTGTGTGTGTGTGTGTGTGTGTGTCCTCCATAACTCCAAAACCATAAAACCTAGCAGGCTGAAACTTTGCATGCAAACAAGAAATCTCCAAGGAAGTGCATGCCTGAAAATTGGTGTATGGTTTAATTAAAACACCCCTTTTGAAGATGATTAACGGCCTTATATAATTATATCCTTCATCAGGTGATCCTCGGCCACCTCACTCTTTGGGCTTTAGGCGTTTCCTGGGTAACCTCGCTGGGATCTGAAGCCGCCATGTTTTTGGCCTGCTCAACCATGCCTTGACTTGGAACAGGCTGCAACGATTTCTTCATAAAGTTTTTCTTTCACTTTCCTCACTCATATTATTGAATGTCTGTTCATAATTGCTGCGAATTGCTGTATACATCGCTTTGTAAGCACTATAATTGTCGAATTAGGAGCTAGGAGCGATTTCACGCATTATATGAGACGATTTTCCATGATTTACACTCACGGACTAATTCAAGTATATCATCGATATATTATTTCAGTTTTGAGGATCGGATATCGTCCAGACTAAATAAGTGTCGAAATCTGTTGAGAAATCTGATAACTTAAGAAAATACGAGTCTTATAACCAAGCCGACATACCTATTTACTTTAAGCAAGCAAGGCTATGTTCCCTCTTTCTCCATACATACACAAGAAAATGTTTAATTTCCAGCGCATTGAACTTGCCGTTTTATACTGTTTGTGGAATTATATTGAGTGAACAAAAAAAATTTAAGAACGGATGTACCACGTGACACGTGCACACACGAGCAGGCAAGATGGCGGATATTCTGCAATGTTGATTTCATGGGCGATTGAACTTTGCGATGCCTCCAGGGTTGATCTGCATGAAGCTGCAACTCTTATGTGGATAAGTCCTTTTATTTTGTTAATTCATTTTATTTCATTAACTGCTGCGTGCGCGGTGAAGACCGGCTTTAAAGTTAAAGGGATTCTCTATGGAAGGCGGCGACAGCTTGGCCAACCATTCCTTATCAACCATTGAATTGGAGAGCTTGCATGAGTACTAAAGCCACTTGCCGAACGCCCATCGTCGACAGCGGTACCGTGCCATGTCATTCTGAGCGAATCGTTCACTCACTGTGGACGTTTTTGCTACACCACGTCATTCTGAGCGAGTGGTTCGTGCTCCGTCACCCTGTGTGAGTGGTTCGTGCTCCCTCACCTTGAGTGAGCTGGTTTGTGTGTCCGTAACCCTGTGTGAGTGGTTCGTGCTCCCTCACCTTGAGTGAGTGGTTTGTGTTCCGTCACGCTGAGTGAGTGGTTCGCTTCCGTCACCCTCAGCGAGTGGTTCGTCTTCCATCACCCTGTGTGAGTGGTTCATGTTCCGTCACCCTGTGTAAGTGGTTCGTGTCCCTCACCTTGAGTGAGTGTTTGTGTTCCGTCACCTGAAGTGAGTGGTTCGTGTTCCGTCACCCTGTGTGAGTGGTTCCTGTTCCGTCACCCTGTGTGAGTGGTTCGTGCTCCCTCACCTTGAGTGAGTGGTTTGTGTTCCGTCACCCTGAGTGAGTGGTTCGTCTTCCGTCACCCTCAGCGAGTGGTTCGTCTTCCGTCACCCTGTGTGAGTGGTTCGTTCCGTCACCCTGTGTGAGTGTTCGTGTTCCGTCACCCTATGTGAGTGGTTCGTGCTCCCTCACCTTGAGCGAGTGGTTTGTGTTCCGTCGCCCTGTGTGAGTGGTTCGTGTTCCGTCACCCTGAGCGAGTGTTTCATGTTCCGTCGCCTTGAGCGAGTGTTTATTTCCGTCACCCTGAGCGAGTGTTCATGTTCCGTCACCCTGAGTGAGTGGTTTATGTTCCGTCACCCTGAACGAGTGGTTATGTTCTGTCACCCTGAGTGAGTGGTTCATGTTACGTCACCCTAGCGAGTGGTTATGTTAAGTCACCCTGAGCGAGTGGTTTATGTTCCGTCACCTGAGCGAGGGTTCATGTTCTGTCACCCTGACGAGTGGTTCATGTTCCATCACCTGAGTGAGTGTTCGTGTTCCGTCACCTCGAGAGTGGTTCGTGCTCCGTCACCCTGACGAGGTTTGTGTCCGATCACCCTGAGCGAGTCGTTCATGTTCCGTCACTCTGAGTGAGTGGTTCATGTTCTGTCACCCTGAGCGAGTGGTTCAGTTCCGTCACCCTGAGCGAGTGGGTCGTGTTCGTCCACCCTGAGTGAGTGGTTCGTGTCCGCACCCTGATGAGTGTGTTCGTGTTCCGTCACCCTGAGTGAGTGTTCGTGCTCCGTCACCCTGAGCAAATGTGTCGTGCTCCGTCACCCTAGCAAATGGTCGTGCTCCGCTCCCTGAGCGAGTGGTTTGTGCTCCATCACTCTGAGTGAGTGGTTAGTGCACCGTCATGTTTGAGTGAGTTGTTGTGAAATAACACCCGATTTTTGAGCCGTTTGCCGTATTAACGTATTTTCTAAATTACGGTGCCAAATATTTTTTTCACCTTGCACACGCAGCTGTTTGCAAAGAATAATGTTTGTGAACGTATCCGGGAAACATCTATATAAATGCAACATTGTTTTTTGGTGAAAGCTACTCAAGGTTCTGGGTTGTATCTAGTAAGTGTGGTTATTGGTAATCACACTGGCTCCAACCTGCCGATTTCCCAAAAATTGCCGATTGTGTGTGTGTGTGTGGTGTGTGTGTGTGTGTGTGTGTGTGTGTGTGTGTGTGTGTGTAGGGTTTGTTGGTTGTTCAAAAAGCATAACATATTCTCTCTGCTATCTCCCCTACCTCCATATCTCTCTGTCTGTCTGTCTCTGTCTCTGGACATATCTGGACGGTGGTGATGTCTGGACAGTGTTTGTGTCTGGATGGGAGTTTGTCTCCGGATGTGTCTGAGCGGTGTTTGTCTCCAGCCAACTTGGATCCGGACACGTCCAGGCGGTGTTTTCTCTGGATGCGTCTGTGCGGTATTTATGTCTGGACGGGAGTTTGTCTCCGGACTTGTCTAGACAGGAGTTTGTTGTCAGATTGGACTTTGTCTCCGGACCTTGTTTATAGTAAGACCGGTAGAAAATGAATTTCAGATTATTTTGTTTCCATCTTCACTGTTATTCTATGCGGAATCATTTTTATGAGATGGTATGAATCGTAATTAACGCTCCACTGCATGTCTGCCTTCCCTTCCTCTCACCTCACACTGTCTTCCCTTCCCCCACCCCTTCTCGCTCCCCCTCCCTCCTCTCTCC
>CM068961.1:31971562-31984212 GCA_035128595.1 Eptatretus atami | reverse complement strand
AACTCTTCACTCTCCCTGCTCTCTCTCCCCCACTTCTCTCCCTCTTCCCCCTTTTTTTCTCCCTCCCCTCTTTCGTATTACCGTCAGCGAAGCGACGGGTGGTATTTGCTAGTCGTACAATATAGTTAAAAGTGCACCATACTGTCGCCATTATGGCTCAAGTCCATGAGCCAAATGTAACCCTTGTTCGCACCTCAAACTATTATATTCCAAGGGGTCTAACCGTTCTGAGGTGTTCCATAACTTGAAAGCAATCCACCAGGTAATTTAAAAAAATTGTTTACAAGCCATCATCGTTTCTACTTCCCCACTTGGTTGTGGGTGACATTATTGCAAAACTGTATGTATGATGTCTGCCTGTCCTCAAGGGCAGCGTTAAGTTCCTTGGACTACTAACTTTTGTTTTGGAGCTGCCTCACTTTACCTATCGTAGTCCCTCATTTTGCTTGTTTTTCAGCATTCTTGTTTTATCCTGACATTGCTTCACAGAAGGATGAACGCTCTTGGATAACAGGTGCACTGAAATGTAACTGCAACACCTTTTCGTTCCTTGAACTTGAGGCAAGTCCAGCCTGTGTATTCTCTTCTGTCCAAAACACCAGCATAGCATCTCTTCATCTCAAAAGAGAATCAAAATGGAGATCTTACTTTGTCTTCCTCAGTATTCCAGGCACTTTCAGAATGATGACGTTAGTGATACAATGGGCTGACAGGATGGCCCTGGAGCTCCACACACTCGCCTACAAGTTCTCTAGCCTGGACTCAAATCCCGAACCAGCTATAAACGGTCACCCCAGTGTTTCACAGGCAGGGTGATTCATCAATGTGTGTATGCCATCCCTCAAGTGGACATTAAACCGGCATCCCATGGTGTCAGTCGCGAAGAGTCGGCGAGCTATCGCAGACAACATGGCCAAATTACAAATCTGTGCCATAATCAGCAGAGGGCATTGCATCAGCAGCACAACCATGCCAGCTGTCAATGATGCTACCCCGCCTTGTGCTGCATGCAAATAAAGAAGTGATCCTTCAAACTATTCCCCTTGATGGGATGAGATGGGAAATTGTCCTGCCAGAAATATTTTTTGGGAAGGATGAAGGCGGTGTTTCCTTGTTTAAAACGGGACTTAGATGGTAAAAAGCAGTGCTTAAACTGTACCAGCGAAGGAATTGTTATTGGATACAAAATTTTACCTCTCACTTGAAACCTTGTAATTGGGGTCTTAAATGAAGAATTGGTTAAATCCAATGTTATTATGATTTCTCAGGTTATATAACATTTATTATGAAATTATTATTTTGGAGGGAGATTGGTTGAGGTACCATTCTGGCAGAGCAGAGAAATGCTGCCTACTACTACTACTACTACTACTACTACTACTACTACTACTACTACTACTACTACTACTACTACTACTACTATTACTACTTCTCCTCAGCCCCAATTAATTTTGAGCAGTCAGCTGGGGAAGCTTTTAGGCCCATCTTTCATGAACTGGCTGGCCAGGCCTGAATTTCGCCTGAAGGTGTCGGGAATTAGTAGCTTGCTGAGGGTGCTTGTGATAAATCCGCTTCTTGAGCCACACCCTGGGATATTTAACTCCACCATCTGCAGTGTTAACATTGGCAGACGGATAATCTGACTTTACATCCATCCTAGGGACGTAACACACGTCGATGAATTTCCCTACATGTGAAACACCAGGATAATAGCTTATAGCTGGGTCAAGATTCAAACTCAGTCTAGACAGCTCGCAGGTGAGTGTGCACACCTTTCGGCTATCTTGGCAGCCTTTCATTGCTAAAGACCACAAATAAATTTAAATTTCATGTACTTAGATATAAAAGGTGTCGATCATTGTTTCATCGATTGATTTTAAGTGAGGCCATGCACTTGATGATCGCATATTATATTATTTATTGCTCTTATTTTCATTTGAATTATATATATGTATATTAATGTGTGTTTATACATATATATTTTTTTTTGTGGGTCGGGGGTCTGGTGAGAAACAACGAGGGAGGGAAGCTATCTCGGGTTCCCACCAGACTCCCCGAAATCGCAGGCTGTCGCACACGGATAAATCTGACGCAGTGGGTCGCTAACCGACGTGAACGCCAATAACTCAACCACGTGACTTCGGGTCCTCCGTCTACAGTTATTCGGTTACCTAAAAATAATCACATGATCTAATTACCGGAGGACATTCCCTGGTACCCCTTTTTCCGAACCAGATCACTTTACCGGATCAGATGCAGCCAAGCATCACTGCCAAGGACATACCGGCTAAGAGGAACGGATCTTTGAATAAAGTCCTGGCTAGGCTAGGATACGGACCATGCTGGATCAATGAAAGAAAAGACAAAAACGAGCTGGGAACATTTCTAAAAATGGTTTATCACAGGCAGACGAGGAAAAATATGTGGCACAGTGAATGTAGTGTATTGTTGTTTGTAAGTAGAGGTAGCAAGAAATGTGAGGTGCGACAATAAAACAAGCAGCTTACAATAGCAGACACAGAGCAGAGTTATCCCGATACAATTTTCTGCAATCTTAACTTAAGCGAGGAAGGCGCCATCACACACACACACACACACACACACACACACACACACACACACACACACACACACACACACACAACACACACACACACACAACACATGAAGAGGGCTTGATGAGAAGAAAACAGGAGAGGAGATGAGGCTAATGGTCTCGCAATACTTTGCACAATTGACCGACCGTGCCACCCAGTACGTTTTGGGGGATGCTCCACTGGATGATCCTCCTTGACAGCTGGCATGTCGTCTCTTACTTGGCGAGCCAGAGAAGGGGCGCGACCATCAGGCATGAGGAAGGACTTTGGATGGAGCCAGCGGCGAGTGGGTGGGAAGGTGGAGTCGAGAGCGAGTGGGCAGAGTGGCAGACAGCAGGATCAAGTGGGTGGTGGAGTCAGCGACGAGGCAGTGAAGAAGGCGGAGTCAGCAGTGAGTTGGTGAAGAAGCAGCCAACCCCGATCCGCACCATGAATTGAAGGAAAAGATTGGATTATTAGATGTAGATTTGGGTTGAAAAGAGTATAGATTTAAGTATTGAGATGGAGATTTGGATTGAAAGAGGATGGATATCATTATTCGATGCAGAAATGGGATTGAAAAGAATGAACCACGTGCGTCCTGTATGGCGGGGGCGAGGTTGTCTGGTTCTACTGTTGCCCCCGACGTCGCATCCTCGCAGCGGCACCATCGTGTTGTTGATGCTTGTGGTCTCCTGAACAGTGGGTGGAGATTATCGCTGTACTGCACGTGTTCTGTGCAGCTTAGT
Organism: Eptatretus atami; assembly: GCA_035128595.1. Classification (NCBI taxonomy): domain Eukaryota; kingdom Metazoa; phylum Chordata; class Myxini; order Myxiniformes; family Myxinidae; genus Eptatretus; species Eptatretus atami. The sequence continues at coordinate 31,980,887 of CM068961.1, read as the reverse complement.
GGTGGTGGTGGTCTGCTTTTCTATCCCCCCGGGCACGGCACGTGCTGTCGATGCTTGTGCTGACTTTTGCGAATACGCATTCTTACAGTGAGGGCGTGGCTGCGGCTTTTTCAGGTGGCCGTTGCTTGGATTTATCTCAGGAATAAGAGAAAAAGAGGAGGAAGTTAGAGATATAATCAGACCTAACTATGAGATCCACACAATGCACTTTGTCCCGTTTGACCCATTAGACATGAGGGAAGGGTCAATCTGGACATATATTAATGAAATAACTGTCTGGGGACCACTGTATGATGGATGCCATTGCCTTGGAGGGATGCGGTTCCCAGAACCGTAAATATATATATATATATATATATATATATATATATATATATATTATATAGCCTGGTATTGGCGTAGTGGTTAGGGTAGCGGCTTGGGATCCAAAAGGTCCTGAATTCAAGCCCCGTTGGCCGCTTGAATTAATACACACCAGGAGGTTGACTCAGCCTGTCATCCTTCCGAGGTCGGCGAAGTGAGTACCAGTGTACTGGGCCCGGTGTATGCCCCGGTTGAATAGGTGTACCATATCCCTGTGTCGTAAGAGGCACCAGGGTTGCGTCAGGAAGGGCATCCGGCGTAAAACCTGTGCCAAATCATTATGCGGATCATAATGGATTATCCGCTGTGGCAACCCCTAACGGGAACAGCCGAAAGGAGAAGAAGAAGATGTATATCTACAGGTAGTTGTCGACTTACGACCTATGCGACTTACGACTGTTCGACTTTACGACCACGGTTTTTGTTTTTGTTTTTGTATGTAAAAAATTTTTTTATTTTTTTTTGTATGTAAATATACGTTTTCGACTATGACCAGTCGACTTACGACCGATTGGTCAGAACCAATTGCGGTCGTAAGTCGACGACTACATGTATATATATAAATACCGGGCGTAGTGGGTGCGCCTGTAATCCGGCTACTCGGAGGCTTGGGTTGGAGGATCGCTTGATGACGGGAGCTCTGCGCTGACCGCGCTATGAGAGGGTGTAGGGCAGTCCGGAATCATGGCGAAACCCAATCCTTATCCCTGTGTCGTAAGAGGCGACCAGGGTTGCGTCAGGAAGGGCATCCGGCGTAAAACCTATGCCAAATCAGTATGCGGATCATAACGGATGATCCACTGTGACTACCCCTAACGGGAGCAGCCGAAAGACGAACAACATATATATATATATATATATATATATATATATATATATATATATATATTTTCTCTGACCTGAGATGAATGTCTGGTTTGGCTTAATGATTAGGGTGGTGGGCTTGGGATCCTACGATCCTGAGTTCAAATCCCACTTTTATGTTTAATTAATAGCAGGTGGGGTTGACTCTGCTTGTCATCCTTCGAGTCGGAAAAATGAGTGCCAGCTTGCTGGTATCCTGTGTCGGAGTGGTGACCTGTGCAGGATTGTGTCCAATTGCCAAGGAGACTGCTTAGTCAGCACCATCATTCTCCACAGATTATGGTCCCAATGGAATGGAATGGACCTCAGATGAACGCATGGCATCACCACCATAATGCACATATGATACTGTCGGCAGCTCCCGGAAGAGCTATCTCGCAGTGCTATTTATGAAGAATGAATTCTGACATTGTGACAGCATCTTAAATTCCATCTTCTACATTCGTAGCCCTGTGCTTCGTGTTTTTGCAGGTGTATTCACGTTTTTTTTCCACATGTTTGTGTTATTTTTCGTGTTTTTTGGGGGTTTTTTTGCGGGTGTATTCACGGTTTTTACAGGATTTTTTTTATTTTCCATTATGAATCACGAACCATGGGAACCTATCCCCCTTTTTCCCATCGAAACATTGCCCCAAAATTCATGGATTTTACATTCGTGGCATTTTCCAGGAATGTATCCCCCACAAATAGCGGGGTCTAACAGTATGTTTTTAAACTTCCATAAAGCGAAACAAAGAAGTTAAATTGTTTATATTCATTGTATATCATGAAAGGTATCAGGTTTTTTAGTTTGGTTCACACAAGCGTTCACTCAGGCTTGTGATGTTGCAAGATGCATTTTCATGGCAATGGTCCTTTAACAGTTCAAAGGACACAAAGAAAAGGTTCCTTCCTTCACACAGTGTTCGAAAGTGAGCGATCATACCCTCTCCAGGATGTCGGTGCTGTTGTAGTGTCCAAGCAAGGGATACACTGGCTGATTTATCTTTGTTTTCACAGCACTCGATCTAGTCGAGACAGGAAGTTTGAGTTTGTTTCGGGTGCAGGCACACAACGATCTACTCTTTGTGAAAGGCACCATGGATTGTTAACGTCCGTGAGCAGAAATTGTAGCAGATGAGGTACCCGGCTTAGCATCCCATCCAATCGCTGATGGAATCCACTTCTGACTTGCTTGTGAAGCACCAGGATGATAGATTATAATTGGGTCAATATATATATATTGTTACGAATTTCAGTCCGCCCGGAAATCGCGACCGCGTCGCCCACTGGAACGGACAATTCAGTCGTGACCCTCCTTGGAACTACCGCCAGGAGCTAGTCACGGGTGGGTCTTTCGACCACACCACAATCGTGCAATCGCGCACCCGCGCAGGATAGGGTTGTTCGCCAAACTCGACCTACCTAAGTACCTGCGCGAGTAGTTAACCGGGCGATCGTACCTCGCCGCTGGCCGGCCGAGGACACGAACCGCTTAAGCGGTCCGTTCCGTGCTCAGTGATAACCGAGCGGTGTTATCGCCGCCCCGACGGACGTGATTATTTACCGGGTGCTTACACTCCTCCTACCAATTCCTTCCGTGATGCAAGATGGAACTTTCAAACAAGGGAAAGGACGCAACAAAACGGGGAACAGTTCAACAAGCACATTTATTGCACACTCAGACAAGCACGTATTTTACAGCCATACAGAAAATCATGCACGTACACAGTGAAAGCAAGCAAAGGCAGAGTTACCACCGAATATTTATTCACACAATTACTTAAACAGATTTACTTACAAGATGGTGCCACCACATGCACTTACACAAAAAGCAAAGAAAAAGCCACCCTCAAAGACCAGAGTGGGCAGACGATGTACGTGTTGTACGACAACTAGATTCTTCTGCCATTAAGTGCATCTCCATTGTGCAAGAGAAACAGGGGGTAATGATATTTTCTGTGTATTGTTCGACCTGTTGTCTATTTATTTGTGGGAAAGTGGCAATGTGCTGTAACAAACTTGGTTGCATGACTCTTTTTATAATATTATGCGGTTGAGAGGGAAAGTAGACCCCTTAATCGCGTCTTCCAATGCCCAAGCAGGATGGGCATTACGATCAATCTTCTTATTAATCTATTCATCATACGCATGATTTGATATACCCAAAATGGAAATATCTCAAAAGAGCCCAAAGATTACAATAAAGATTTTTTTCCTATAGGCCATTGAACGTTTTTTATGTTCATATTTCCCAAGTGTCCATTAAACCATGCTCTCCCCAGTAGACGCATAACCATATCCTTCTCATTCAACCAGAGGGTATGAGATGTGGCTGTGCCGCAATTATACACATTCCACTCTGAGGGTGAAAATTGACCACAACCAGTGACATGACCCATTCTTTTCGCACAAAGGACACAAAACCCAATGGCAACATAGCCATCTGTACACCACATGCACAATTATTCACTGCAACCACAAAGCCATAGAAAAGGACCCCTCCAACCTCCCCACGTCCTCCCCTCTCCTTGCCATTCAATGTCTGACTTCAGGGGCCAAGGCTGCAGAAGGAATTACATGTTTTTTTTTGGTCATGGCTTTTCTATTAAGAATTTTGCTTTGTTTTTATGGACTGGTTCTTCCATGCCACAGCTTATGTTATATTTTATTTATATCTTTTATATTTTTGACATGGAAAAGGGTATTTAAAATGCCTCAGATGGACTCATACCGAACGTCTAAACATTTGAAGTGGCTCAAGAAATTCATTGTTAATCTTGAGACCGGATTTGGGAAAACATTTTCTAGATGCTTGTCGTGTCGCTGATGACTTGTACTCTTTATCACCAGGTTGAAAGGTTGTGCGTTTTCGTTAGAGGAGTGCATAACAGCATAATATTTCGATTGCTATCCACACTATCCTCAAATGCTGCAGTCAATTAACACTGAAGTTTGTTGTACGTGGCTACACTAGCCTCAATAGGAAGGCTGAACGTTTTCCTCAAATCAAAAGGGCAGTTTGGATACCTTGGGCGAGACGATTTCCTGCTTTTCATTCGTAAAAAAGCCTGCCCAGTCGACACTGCTGCTACTATTCTACTACTACACTACTCTTTAACGCTCCAATTATCCCATTTATTGTGGGGTCGGACAGGGATGAATTATTGGCCCAAGTTTTTCACCGAAACAGCCTGGCCAGCCTGGACGTACAGGTTAATTGTTTCCTGGGGTACCAGTGAAACTCGTGTGGACTCTTTCGAAAATATAGCTTGGGGATCTTCATTCCACCCAATGAGCCAGTCTGGCAGTCGGGTCCTCCAGCTTTGCACCCTCCTTTCCTGTATGGATGACACCCACATTGATGCCCATCCTGTAAAACACCAGGTGACAGTTATAGTTGGTCATCATTCAAAACCCAGAAAGACAGCTCGAAGGTGTTAGTGTGCATATGCTCGGCTATCCTGTCTTCTCAGGCTGCACAGTCAAACCCAATCAATAAATTATGAAGAGTGTTTCAGAAATCTAGGAGGCGAGATACTCACAATTGCTGGTAAGCTGTGAAACGAGGTAATTGAGGGAATGTATTGTTTTCCTTCCCATCATTAAGTTCTTCTTCCTGCCTCCGTATTCCATGTAAAAATGTAAATCTGATCAGGATGTGAATGTTGGATATGACAAAACACCTTGATAAAGCAAACACTGACGAATGGAAGGTCTGGTTTTTGGTTCTTGAGACTTTGCACAATGTATTCCATACACATAAACAGAGCAAGGTACGGCCTCCAGATTTGAACACCATTCTTTTATCCATTCGACCATAAGAATAGCTGTAGCTTTTGGGACATCCTCCTGAGGTATGTTGACTCACACTCTTCTCTCCAGACCTACCTTTGTCCGCTACTGTCCATACGAGGCAAGCCGCAGGATCTATCCTTTTTTTTCAACGTTCCCAGCGTTCTCCATTCACGTACCTACCATATGAGCCCGCACCGAACAATCGCTGTATAAACATTTAAATCTCTTACCCTGGAACAAGAGGTTCCTATCACAGAGCAGCCCATGTACCCAGTTGTGCACCGCGCATGCAGAGCATATTTTGCTATTCTCTGGAAGACCCCGTGTAGAGCCATGACAAAAACGTCTTCGTTGGGGCGGGTACAGAAGAAAGGTATGATCTCAGGCATTGTGAGAAGAGAAGAAGTTTTAAATTATCTGAGTTATCTCCTCAGGATTTAAACCTACGATTCAACGCATCGATTTGTTAAGGTGTGTGGGTCAGGCTCAGAGCCGCACACTATTTGCCACATAGGGGCGTGCTGATTCGTTGTTTGTGTGCTTCTGCCCTTGCACTGTGCCATGTTATTTGGAGTCTTAGTATTCCTAAGACACAAAGGCTCTGATGCTATTGATAAGAACAGGATTTTCCTTCTCCAGCCCAAAGCGGTGCACGGTGATGTGTGTCATCCTTTTGTGTAGTCTGGCTGTTTGTGCGTAAAGATATCTCAAAAATGGATGGCTCCTCCAGTTCTGGTGGGTGTATCGGGGTTTTGCTCGGTTGTGCTGTGACGCAAGATTGACAAGTGGGATGACAGACTTTTTGTGTAATACATCTCGATCCCGAGTAATCCATTAATTTTAAGAGCCTGATACCACTTCACCATGAGAGAAAACTCTTCACATACGAGCTAATATGTCAGTGAGGGAGCGAATTTCAGACGAAACTTGGTTGGACAGGTTTTGGTCGGTGACGAAGTACAAAAGCTCACGGAGATCCTCGGTTACCTGTGTTAAATGCCGAAACCATCAAGCAAGAAGGCAGCAACATTACAAAGTTTTATATGTGTTTGGGAACCCGACGTCAGCCAGTCAATATATTTCAAAACAACCGAACCTCCCAGGATTGAGAGTCAACCTCTTCTTACCATTGTTACGACCCGCTCGGAGAGTGTGCTATTTTTCTGGAATTGCTAACTTTGATGCGATGATTTTATGAGATTATTTGCTATTTTACCGAGGTCTACCCGACCGCAGCCCGTCGAGCAATATTTCTTTCCGGCAGTGAGTTTCTATGTCATGAACTGACATAACTAAGAGGCGCCGCTCCGGCAAGTCTGCTAGAGTAGGTCCTTGATCAACAAAATTGGATATCGCCAGAGAGACCATTTCAATTTGATGGTCTCAATTCTCCAGACGGTTTGTGATTTTGTATGGCACCAGGAACTACTACCATCGGCGGACCGCACTAGGATTTTGTGGCTGTGGTCCACCCGCAGAGCAGAAAGGCTGATGGCCCTTACACTCCAGAGTCTTAGTGAGCGGTGGTGGCCAGATGCCGACTCTTAAATGGTAGTCTTACATTGGATCGCGCCCCTTCTGGTGTGGGCCAACGGTTGTGGTCTCCGTGTTTCGACAAATTCCCAGAGTCCCCACTCAGCCCTCTGGTTCGCCTCTGAGCCCTCCTTCCGCGTCCCTGCTCCACTCAGCAACTCGCCCCTCCTCGCCCTCAACTTCGACCTGAGCTCTGAGCTCCTTCCTCTCCGTCGATCGGCCCCCGTCCGCCTTTCCCCGTCTGCTTCGAGCTCCGTCTCCCGACTCTGCCCACCGACACTGCTGCTGCCGACACTGCCGCCGTCTGCCTCTTCGAGCTCCGTCGTGTTCTCCGACCCCTCCAGACTGCCTCGAGCTGCGTTGTGCTCACGCTTATATAGCCGGGGAGAGTGCATATGTAAATTTGTGGATCACAGCGGGGTTGGAGGCGGGCTACACCACCTGATGCTCAGCCATTGGATGGATGAAAAGTGGGCGTGAATCATTCCTGATCCGATTTCTCTTCGAAAGGATCCCATTCACAACCCATGGCACGATGTTCGGTAGAAAGGCGAAGGTGGTGGGAGTTTGCTGTGGTGGTTTGGGAAGGGTGTTGTGGGTGGCGATTTGGTTGTTGGCGGGCGTCGTTTGAGAGTGGGGTGAGGCGATGTTTGCGGGTGGGGTGTGGAGGTGAAGGGCGAGGTGGTGTGGGTTGGTGTGTAGTTGTTTGGGGCGTTGTTGGTGGTGGCGATTGGTTGTTGGGGGATGATTGGTCCAAAATAACGACAGAGAAAAGAAAAAACGGCTATCTCAAAGGATCGCAGCCCTGTGAACACGGAAATTCCCTCAAACAACGGTGGGAAATCTAAACCACATAATACTTATCGTCATAACTGATCTAAGGTCCTTTATGGTGGTCTGCGAATTTCCACAGCCGTAACAATATGTGTATATATACATATATATTATATATATAAATATATAATTGAATCAAACACAAACCAGTACCTCGAAGGAAACTGTCAGTGTCACTCCATGGGAAACTGCTCAACATCGATTAGCAATCTTTGACTATTGCGAGTCCATCGGTCGTAGAACATCACTCTTTGAACTATACACAGTGCTATGGCTCATTGTAAATCGAGCTGGAACATGAACATGCTTACTGTATGAATACGGCAGTGATTTCCCAGCAAATAAACTTATTGACCATGAAATGATTTCTCAATGTGCTTGTAAGATTGCAACAACTAAGGACTAAAGCAGTTATTGTGTTTGCTACTACTATCATCAGTTTGTTAGTCAGTTGATCCGATGGCGAGTCCTTGGCAGTTATACACGACTCCTGCGTACGCTACGCCATGTCTCATAGTATGTATGAGGAGCCAGTTTATAGAGTGTGTAAGATTGCCCCCAAATCTTTCATGAATATGTTGGCTAGAAATGTGTAATTACTTTCAGAGTGGTGGTGATAACTTACCTACTCTTCACAAAAGAGACCGTGGGATCTTTACCATCCACCAATTAATCTCAATATTTTTATACCATAGACAAATGTAAATCTGTTTTTATAATGAGGACGTTAAAATATCTTAAACTTTACCTTAATGACAGCAGAAGGGTCTATCCAATGGACAGCACCCTGTGTGATGGAGCACCCTGCCAGCGAATAACCGATCTGACAGTTTATAGTCCAGCCAAGGATGAACCCGTCTGATGAGATGAAATTGAACTTTGCCTGAATGCAAAGCATTATGTCGGGTGAAAACGAGCACAGATCATCACCCATCTAACACCATCACTATCATGAAGCACGGTCGGTGGCAGCATCATGCTAATGGGAATGCTTTTTCAGTAGCAGGGACTCGGAGATTGTTAGGATGGAGAGAATAATAATGGAGTCAAATACAGGCAAATCCTTGAGGAGAACCTGTTCAGAGTGCAAAGAACCTGAAACTGCCGGCAAAGATTTACATTCTAACACATGACCCAAGCATACAGCGAAAGCAACACTGGAATGGCATCAGAACAAGAGCATGAAAAGTCTTGAGTGGTCTAAGCCAAGCCCAGACTTGAATCCCATTGAGATCTGTGGAAAGACTTAAAGATTGCTGTTTCACCGACCTACCATTCAACTTAACAGAGCTTGAGAATCTGCAAGGAAGAATGGGAGAAAAATCCCAATCCAGATGTGCAAAGCTGATACAGACATACCCAAGAAGACTCGAAGCTGTAATTCACTGCAAAGGAACTTCTACAAAGTATTGACTCAGGGGGTTGAATACTTGTTGAGCTGACATTTCAGCTTTTCATTACTTTGTAAAAATTTTCTAAAAACATGTTTTCACGTTATCATTATGGGTATTTGTTGTCGATCGGTGGACAAAAATTTAAACTTAATTCATTTTTAATTCAGGCTGTAACACAACAAAATGTGACCAAAAGTCAGGGGTGTGAATACTTTTTGAAGGCACTGTATATATGGATATATATATATATATATTATATATATATATACATAATACATACATACATATTAGTACATACCACACACACACACACACACACACACACACACACAACACACACACACATGGTGTGTTTGTGTGTGTACAGACTGTGGGATAGCATCCGACTATATCTACCATTTGGTACATTTCCATTTTGATGTTCGCAGCACCAATCAATCAGTACTCTGCTCTGTTATAAAATCGACTACATTGCCATATTAATACTCTTTCAATCTATAGCAAAGTCTGACCAAATGGTACAGAGGTTGTGCATTTAGCTTTTAGCTGCGAGTTTGCAG
>CM068961.1:31919650-31934982 GCA_035128595.1 Eptatretus atami | reverse complement strand
TTGACAGTCTGCTCCAATGTCAGATCAACTGGACACCTGGCGTAGGATTTCTTTGTACGCCGAATTGACATGGCACCAGATTCCAGAATCTCTCGAGCCTTGGGGTCCATTTTCATGAGTTTTTGGAGAAAGAGGGAACCCCATCCAGCATAATTTGGCCGGTTCAAAGCAAGGTGGCAGGCAATAAAACAAAGCCATTACTGAAAAAAATACCGCATCTAAAAGCACGCATGGAATAAGTTTTGTTAAAAAGCATCTAAAGTGACACTGCAGGCGTGTGAGAAGAAACGTTTTGGTCAACGAGCAAAACCTTTGAACTTTTCATTCAAAATTCAAAGCGTAACTTTTGACAAGCCTAACACCCAGTCAACACCATCCCCGACTTCAACATGGGTGGCAGCATTCATGTTATGGCCTACTTGTCCATCAGCAGGTACTGGAAAGCTTGAGGGTATAGAAGGAAGAACGCAGAGTGCAAAGTACAAGGAGAATCCTTATGAAACCTGCTGAGTCACCATGAATCTGAAACTGGGTAGGAGATTTCACATTTAGCAGGACAATGATCCGAAGCAGAGCAGAAAGCTAAAGCCACACTGGAGTCTGGATAAGTTAATCAATGTGTTTTGATTGGCCCAGGCAATCCCGAACTTGAACCCAATTGAACATTTATGGTGAGACTAAAATATGCAGTCCATTGACAATCTCACATGAGAATGGGCAAAGACTTCACCATCTCACTGTGTAAAAAAGCTGGTAGAACCTCCCAAAATGACTCATAAGCATTCATTGCTGCATCTCTTCATTATGAATAAAAAACTTCATTTTGAAAAATTCTTTTCTCCATTAATTCCCTTGCATTTTGGAGGGTTAGGAGTGAATAATTTGCCATTATTAGGTTAAGGGTCAATACTTTGCAGGCCATGTAACTACTGAGCAACAACTAGTTGGATGACAATTATTCAAGTTTACATTGTGCCTTTGTCTTTTCCTCCTGGGGCCTCACCTCTTTCATTTTTTTTTAATGCAAACTGGAATTTTATCAGGATCACTGGTGGAAATTGCTTCGTTGTTACTTGTGTCTAAATTACCTGTAAATTCCGTTTTTCCACTGTGAATTGTCATAAAATTGCTGCACATTTGATGACTCCATTTAAAAAAAAATGCTTCCGTTGTCTTGTTCGAGTGCAAAAAGATTTCAGCACATCCTGTCATTACACCAATTGTAAGTATTTAAGTTGCTGTCTCAAATTATACTTCTTTCCAATTTCTTTCATTTTTGAAGAATCATCTTTAGTTTGTTCATCTCATAATATTAACCTTTATCTCACGCTGTAACTTTTTGTATTTCCCTTCTTCATCAATTTTTGATCATTGTCTGCTTAACTGTTTTTGACTGTATTATTTTTTCTGCAATTTCTGAGCTGCATCATTATTTGATATGGCATTCATAAACATGCCTCTTTTTTTTTTCACCTGTTGGAATCTGTTCTCAGCTAAATTAAGGCTTCACTTTTCGTTTTTGCAAGGTGTGGTTGCACAATTCTGTGATTTGAGTCTGTCATTCTTTATGCTCTTTCTTGTTATTAGCTTGCACCTTATGAGTCCGATGCACGTCCACACTAGAAAATTTTTAGCATGTCACATCTGTTGTAAAAAATAATGTTGTTACCAAAATTAAATCTATCCCGCTTATGACTTGCACCGTTATAGACTAAATCAATGTCCATTTTCTTAATTTTGACACTTATACTCATGATGGAGAAGTTATTTGTGTCACTCACAAGTTCACCTAACCAGCTTCCTCTTTCATTATTCTTGCCAATTTCAAAATGCCCAAACAGTTTCTCTTTTCATTGTTCGAAGGTGCTCAAACCAACAAATTATTTCCAGAGCTGCATATGACAGACGCGTTGTCACCAAAATTCATGAGGGTGTCAATCAGGAGGTGCCAAAATCAACTTGTGCCAGACATTTACGATTTGTTTCGCTGACTAATATTGGGAGCTACGGAATAATCTGTGACTCTCTCACAAAGTTTAAGAGCCCTGGCATACAATTCCTTTGAAAAGAAATCTGCTGTGCGTGCTATGGATCAGTAGGACTCGCACACAGGAGTATCATCTTTGGTGCCAGCAATGTTAGAAATATTTGAAAAAACAGCCCTATAACAGAAAAAGAGCATCAGAGATTGCAAAACCCCGCCAGACTTGTTTTTGCGTGGTGTTGTTGTTTTAGTTTTATTGTGGGTGGTTATTTGGTGTGGGTTTTGTGTTGGTGTACTTGGCAGCGAGCGTTGGTTGCATAATTATTAATAAGAGACTTAATGAGATACGCCACTGTATAACTGCTGGCAGTGATGGACCGGGCACCAAACGTCCCCGTGTGATCGGACAACCGGACCCTGACCGGACCCAAGTGATTGATAGAATCAATTAATTCGAAGGATAAAATCATGCAATGGGCAAATAAAAATGGAAGACCAAATAGGTACAGTACTGCATGGGGTATCAGAAGGAACCCAAACAAGCCAAAAAGGACAAAGGGGAAGTCATCAGGTGGAATCGGATAGCATGCGCCAATTGCAGCTACTACTGCCTCGACCCGCAAAACCACCAGAACGGGCCGAAGGACCGATGGCAAAATGTATGAAAAAACAGTAATAACAAAAAAAAAAGAACCCACAGCAAAAAAAAAATGCTGGCGCCACACCATGGGGCGGAGCAGGTAATTTAGCTTTCCAGCAGACAAGATCATAAGGGATGAAGGTCCACGGAGCGGAATGTAAGCGGTGCAAAGAAATAAGAAGTGAAAAAAGATGCACGTCCAGTCAAAGGATGGCGGCAGGCCAGGTGATGATCAACAAGAAATCCTGTGGAGCCCCAGTGCTGGTGAGGGAAACATGAGTAGTGGCCCCGTGAATCTGTGCCAGCCATGCGTGGGAAAAGATGGGAGTAGGGGGTCAGGGTAAATCCAATATGGGCTGCCAAACCATGCGACATAGACATCATATGTATGAAATTCGTGCCGCGTGTATCGCGGTCATACTGTGAAAGGTGTCGCGTCGAGCTGATCAGCGATGCAGAGAAGAAGAGGGTGTGAAGGCTGGTGGTGTGTGGTAAACAACAATAAGGTGTGCCGAAGCACTGACCAAGGACTGTCATCAAGTGTGGTCTGGGGGAACATGTAGGCAAGATGACCCTGTCAAAAAGGGCATACGTGATGTAGAGTGTGGGCGTACATAAGGCAATGGACGTCAAACAAAAGGCACCTATGACGTCATGTGGAAAAAAATCACGTGTGATACACACGAGGAGCAGTACGTGCCTGGGCAAGTGGTCAAGGGACCTGGGGCGGTGTAGTGCAGTATACAGAGTCCAAGTGGTGTCATGTGTGCCGAACAGGCTGCCACACCACAGGACGTACGACGGCTAAGTATTGCAAAAAACAGTCCACAAGAGGAGCCGCTCCGTCGCTGGAAAAGGGGTGTCAATCCGACAAAGGCGGGGGCAGAGAAAAAAACACGAAAGGGCGAGGCCAACAAACCAAACAAACAAAACAACGACCCAAATGCAAGACCCTGGCTCCGTCGAGGGGTAAAAACTGGCCCAGAGACAGGAGTGCACGGCAGGGGCTAACAACCATGGCAAAGACAGGGGGCGACCGGCGCACTGCCAGAGCAGGGGGTGGCTGGCTGCAACCCTGGAAAAGGGGGGGGAGAAAGGAGGAGGGGTGGCAGGAAGGAAAGACGCTGGTTATGTGACACTGACTAGGTGGCAAAGGAGGGCCGGGGGCTCATGCCAGCCAAAGATACCAGCGGACCACCACGGCTGCTGGTGTCAGAAAGGGGGTGGGCAAAGGCGTGGGAGACAAATGCGAGAGGGAAGAGAAATAAACGGGCGCGTGAGAGAGGCCATGACAGCCAGCAGAGAGAGGAGAAAGGATGCGTACTTGTGGTGCAGAGCAAGTGGCTGAATGTGGGCAAAAAGAGCAAGAGCAATGAAGGAACAAGTGCAGGGCAGACAAAGTACAAAGGGGGACATCGTCAAGGGGTGGCGGGTGGCGGTGGGTGAGCCAAGGAGCCAAAAGATAACGTGGCAGTGGGCTAACTGTGCATAAAGGCGGTGTGTGGGGTGAAATGACTGGATCAGTATCGGGGTAAACATGTGGACATGCGGTGGGCAACATAAGTTACCCGGCCCTCGGCCCGAAAGATGCGGGTGGTTATGTGTGCTCCACAAACGCGCAACCAAAGGGGCGGGACCGGAGGCCAGAGAGAGGCACGCGTCACCTTGCCCGAAGCGTCTAGCCGTGGATTGGAAAGCCTGACCCAGCGAGAAAAAGGTCATCACGGGGTCACAAGGGAGGTGAGGGCGATCAGCCAAGGGGGGGCCGGCCCGCGGAGGGACGTGGTAAAGGAAGTCCCGTCGCCAGCAGCGGTGGTGGGACAGCAAAGATCCCAGTGGGGGCGTCACGAAGAGTAGGGGAAGCGATCGCGGACCAGGGCTCAAGTGCCCAAAATGCCCGGCGGCGGACCAGCAGAGCATAGCAAGGCACAGCGGGCTCCGCCGCCAAAACACACCCCCAAGGCCGGTGGTGGCAGAGAACGAAAACCCACCCCCAAAAAAAAACCAGTGCGGGCGCCTGGTGGGTATGACTGGCGCGAGGCTGGAGAAGAAGCTAACACAGAACATAAAAAACCAAAGGAGCAGAAACAAGAGGGGGAGAGAGAAGGAAGCACAAACAGCCGCAGGGGAACAGGGACAGGCAAGAACGGGGAGAAGAGGAAAGCAGGGGACACGGGGTAGAGCAACGGGGACGACAGGACTGTGCAGCAAGGACAAACAGGGAATGGAAGGAGGGGGGGGGGGGGGAACGTGGGGAGAAAAGCGAAGGGGGGGAGGGGGAGAGAGGACAGGTGGAGGAACAGCGCTGGTGGGGGAAAGACTGAGGGAAGAGTGGATAGAAAGTAGGGAAGGATGTGTCCAGCGGTGGGGGGCGGGCGAAGAAGAAGTGGAAAAATGGAAGGGAGCAGGGATGTGGAGTGAGCAGTGGTCATCAGAAGGGGGGGCGCTGCAGACCTGAGCACCCTGTGGAAAAAGATGTAGGGGACAGAACAGACAGAGCAGGTGACAAGGCTATGCCGGAAGGAGAGGCCAAGGGAGCCATGATTGGCGGGGCGCAGGAAAGAGGGAAAAGGCGAGAACAGGCAAAAACACAAAGGAAACAGCAATCGGACAAAGCAGAGGACGGCGGGAAAAACACGCCCCGAGACGCCCAGCACAGGAAGAGAATTAACAGCAGGGCCAAGGTAGGCCAAAAAGGCTCCCAGCGCGGCGGAGGCTGAAGAGGAAGCGGTACGACAGGGGGGGGGCGGAGGAGGTGCAAACGGTAGGGACAGCAACAGGAAACGGTATAAACAAGCGGAGGAAACAGAGGCAGGGCAGTGAGGCACCAGCAGCGCGCCAAGGGTAAGCGCGGCAGGGCAGCAGACACGACCGGCACAAAAAAGACTAAAAAGGGGGACGGAGCACTGGGGGCGTGGAGCCAGCAGGGGAGGAGGAACACGGACAAAGCGCGGCCAGGAGCGCGGGAGAGAAGCAGGTGCCGAAACCCAGGAGCAACGGCAACAGCGGCGAACGCGAAAAAGCAGGGCGGGTGGGGGTGAGGCAGAGTGGGGGAAAGTGGAACGAGGCCTGCCCAGGGGCGCCAATGCCACCGCGGGTGAAGAAAAGGGAGCAAGCAGGGACCAAGCTGGGACGGGTGCTGGGGCGCAAAGGGACGGGCTGAGCGCGCGGGAGATGGCACGAAGCCACAGACAGCGGCCAACGGAGGGAGAAGAGCCCAGGAGGGGGGAAAGAGCGCGGAGAGCGGGGAGTATCAGGCCCACAGGCCCCAAGACACGACAATGGGGGCGGCGCAGCCAGAAGCTGGGCACGGCAGGGCAGCGGGGAGGAAAAGCGGGGAACTGAAAACGCAGGAGCAAGCGGCGGTCGGGGCTAGACCGAGAGAGAGCAGGGCAAGGCGGGGGGCGAGGGGATGCGGCGAGGGAGCCAGCGCGAACGGACCGGGACGCGGGGGCAGGGAGGGCGGGGGATGGCCAGGACGGGCGGAAGGGGGACAGGGAACGGTGGCCGATGGGGCCAAAGGAACTCGGACAGACGCGGGGGTGTCGGTGGGGAACCAGCGGGGCGACAAAAGCTGGGGGGTAAACAGCCGGAAAGGTAGGGGCCGTACGTAGCCGTGCTACCGGAGAAGCCTGTACACCGGCCGATGGACTCAGTGCCTGCCAGGGAAAAAAAAACGATGAGGGAGGACTGTCCGCGGTCTTAGACATGTAGGATGAGTGCCCATCCCAGTGAACGGAGCCGTGGAAGAATCAAAATTGAGCCGGCTGCGTGTGCTGCCCAAGCTGGCCAACGGCGAGGTGGTGGTAGTGTTAATATATATGTAATACCGCCGGCTCGTGGATGCAGTGGGCCAGTGTGCGGGAGGTACATCCGGTGGAGTAGTGCGGTAGAGATGTGGGGGGCGGGGGGCAAGGTGGGGGCGGTGCGGGTGTGTGGGGCAGGCAAGACAGCTGCCAGTCACACACAGCGTGTGGAAAGTGGCGCGGTGGGTGGAGGGATACCTGTGCTCGGGGGGTGGCGGCGTGTGGCAGACAAATGAGAGGGAGGGTGGGGCACTTTGCATGTACGGGCATCCTACAGGGGCCACGCTGTGGCTTGAGGGTGAGGGCCAACAGTGCACATACCCACCCCCGCATCTGGGCAGACAGTGCGCAGAGAAGGTGGGAAGAAATGTTGGTGGCAGGGGAGGGAGTGCCTGGGGGAAGCGAGGGTGGGGAGTGTCCAACTGGTGGCCAGGTGATGGAGGCTGCAGCTGTCCGTGGAAGATGGGAGGGAGAGGGCGGTGGGGGCGGCGGGGGGGGGGACGTGTGTGGGGTGGGGTGGGGGACGCGCGCGCGCAGCACCACGTACGCTGCCTGCAAGCGGGCCGAGACATGCCAGAGGCCGACATAGGAGCAAGCAGGACGTCCCAAGGAGTGTGCAAAGGGTGGGGATTTGAGCGGGCGTGGGGGGTCGGGGGCAGGGGGATCGGAGGGAAGGCGCACGCATCAGGAATAGGGGGGCCCGCAGGTGCAAGGACACGTGACCCAAACAAAGCCAAGGAAATCTGACCGCAACAAACTCAGACAGGGTAGAAGCAGCAGAGGCCTACAGGGGGATGGCGGAGCGACCAAAACCCAAGAGGGTGGCCAGAGTAGGGTCGAGGCCATGGCAGAGGTACGCAAGCGACGTGAGGATGGGGGTGGGGTGCCAGCAGCGGGCGAAACAAGGGCGGGCACAGGGCAAAGAATGGACCCCCTAAACCAATAAACCAACGAACATGCGAGCGCGTGGCAAACCTGAAACACACGCACGGAAGAAAAAGAAACCGCGGGGCCGAGAGAGCGTCACTGAGTGGAGGGCCGAGAGCAGGCAGACAGCACGGAGAGCAAGGCGCCACGCGTCGGTAGGGCGGAGCCGATGGCACACGACGCAAAAGCCGAGCGAGCGAAGGCAGGGAGATAGAACCCAACCCACGTGGACGACAAAGCAGCGCCAAAAGCCCTCAGCCCCCAGACAGCACGCAACCCCAGACAGCACACGGCGCGCCCCGGCTTAAAAGGGCAACAAGGCAACATGGGCAAGAAATGCCGCCATAGTACCGGCGGGGGCAGTGGCGCCGGAGTCCGCCCCGGCGGACCAGCGCCGCCCAGCGGGCCCAGCGCAGACCGCCGCGTCGGCGATGGGGCCGACGGACACCCGTCGCCGTGACTCTGCCCCAGCTCCGGAACAAGCAGCGCCCGGCCGAACAAGCGCGCAGTCTCCCTTGCGGCGGGCAGGACTGAAACAGGAAGACACCCCGAGGTCCTCGCGAGCCGCGTGGGGTGCCGGCACGGCTGCCGGTGGCGGCGAGGACAACGGCGGCCCCTCGGCACAGCAGAGGGGGGGCGCCATGGCTGCGCTCCGCACGGCGGGCGCGGTTTATGAGTGGACGACTACACAGCTCGATGATGTAGGTGGGCCACGGGCCGGGCGCACACTTGTGCCATCAGCAGGCCTAACCATGCCCAATTGCTCAGACGAGTAGGGCAGACACCCAGAGGCAGCACCCAGGGGAGCGGGCCAGAAGCACGACCAGACCCGCTGGTCCCACACAGCAAAACGCGACCAGCGTGGCCGGACACCGCCAGCCACCGACCGTCCCAGGGGCGCAGCAAAGCCAGCGAACCTGCAAGGCACGTCCAGACAGACGAATGGCAGGGGGAGCACCGGTGCCAGAGGAAGAGCAGCCGGAGAGTGCAGAAAAAAGTACATCAAGCATGGCGGCGGAGAGGCACCACCCCTGACGCCAAGGCACGGGGCAGACAGGTAACAAAGGAGGCCGCCTGCGCCGTCAGGGCAGATGAGACAGGGCGGACGGCAGATGTCGAATGACCGGTGACGCACAAAAGCACAAACACACCGCGACGAACTGGGGACCGACAGAGACCAGAAGCGCGGGATTCCGTGGAGCAAAAGATGCCGTGTCGCAGCTGCGCTACCGTAGAGTCCGCCGAGGACGCTGTGCAACCACAACCTCCGGCCAGTTGCGAGAACGCAGCGAGCACCAAGCAAAAAACAGGTGGCCCGGACAAGGACCAAGCAAAATGCCACAGGGACGCGGCGGCCAGGCCGGTCGGGGATCGGCCAGCCCCGGCGCCCGACGCGGAGGTCGGCGGCGGCAGGACAGGGTGCGCAAGGCGGAACCAGTGGTTCAATGGTCGGATCTAAACCCCCGGCCACCACAACAGGCGTGGGCGAGACAAGACGCCGGGTGGGGCTTACGGGACGCTCAGGCACTGCACAGGTCACGCGGGCAAACAAACACGGCGCGTGAAATCGTGTGGGCGGAGCACCGGTGCGCAGTCCCCCACAGAAGGCACCGTAGGCTGTGCCAACGACAGCTCGAAGTCGGTGAGACCATGGCGAAGGGATCGGAAAATGGCCCTCGGTCGGTGGCGTGAAGCCAGATCCGCCAAGTGCCCC
Organism: Eptatretus atami; assembly: GCA_035128595.1. Classification (NCBI taxonomy): domain Eukaryota; kingdom Metazoa; phylum Chordata; class Myxini; order Myxiniformes; family Myxinidae; genus Eptatretus; species Eptatretus atami. The sequence goes on along the minus strand of CM068961.1, from coordinate 31,925,911 downwards.
GTGAGAAAAGTGCCTGAAACCCGATGACAAAACGAGGACGGGAGCAGGAGCCCGGTCCCACCGCGACCTGCTGGCCTGGAACCGGCCCGCGCGGGAGTTGGGCTCAGGGCAAACAGAGCAACCTGTGGCGGCGGACTCAGACGACGCGAGCCGCCGCGCAAGGCAAGCACGAGCAGACCGGCGCAGTGAGCAGGCGGCCGCGGCGCCCGGAACGGAGATCGTACGGGAGCACAAGGAAAACAGGACACCACCCGTATGTCGCGCCGGCGCGGCCACCGGCACCCGCCGCGCGGTGCAGGAGGAATGGGAGCGGGGGGTGATCCGGCGGCAAGGGGTGAAAGTCCGCCCTAGCAGAGGGAGGAAACGTCCGACCCCCAGACGAGCGGCGCAGCCTCGTCTGGGGGGGGGACGCTCGCCCAGGCGGCAGGGCTCGCGCCGGGGCGCGAGAGCGGCCCGCACCCCGCAGGCCATGACCGGAACGGTGCCAACGCCACGCGGGGGCACACAATCGGCTCAAGGAGCCACCGTAGACAAAGCTGGTAACACACCGCGGTCGTATGAGGGGCACACGCCAACAGGGGCGACCTCACATCCCAACAGGCCGGCACGTTGCACCTTGCGCCCGCCCCCCGACTTCCTTCGGACCGCGGCGACGTCTGGCCAGGGGCCGCCACCAGTAATATGAGGCCGCGCGGGCGGCTGTGGGGGCGCACGGAACATCGCGGGGACGTCCGGGTGCACCTGGCAGTGGGCGGACCGGCGAGGTTGGCGTCGTAACAGCGCTGAGGGCCGGGCGACAGCCGCCCGGGTGCGCCGCCGTGCATGAACGTAAGGCCCGCGGGGCCCCCCCACGGCGGCCGTGAGGAGCGCCGGAAACCAGGGTCAGGCTGCCAAAGCCAGAAAGAAAACGAGCTGGGAGGACTGGCCGGACGTCAACCGCCGGAACTGGGCAGGCGACGCGCCAGAGGGGGCCACCCCGCGACGGAAACCCCGACGCGCTCCCCGGCGCGGCGCCCAGGTGACGAACTGTCGGTACCGCGCCAGCGGAGGATTGGTCCGGCACCGTGGCGCCGGCAGCGGCGGCACAATGGTCAGCCGAACGACAGCCCGGCGGAGCTTCGCTGCCGGCAACCAGGCACCCGTAACGAGGTGCGAGGTAGTGTGGGCCGGTGGACGAGCGACGCAAGCAAGAGCGACGGCCGGCCTGCGCCCACACGCGGGCGCGCAGAAGGGAGCAACGCCAATGGCGTCCGAAACAAAGGCCAAAGGCAGCGCGAGTGGAAACGTGAGGGCACTGCCAGTGAGGCGGGGGAACCGGAGGCGCAGGCGTCTAGGCGCCAAGGGAGGGTCGAGAGCCAGGCAGTAACAGACACGGAGAGCAAAGGTTGAGCGAACGGCCGGGCGGAGGTGCCTGGTGTGAGTCGGAGTTGCACACTACCGCGAGGACCGCGTGAGCGGGCGATGTCGGGAGGAGAGAAGAACCCAACCACTGTGGACTACAAGCCAGCCCAAAGCCCCCAGCCACCCCCAGACAGCACAGGAGCAGGACCAAAAGGCACGCAACCCCCCCCCCCCCCGCCAGCCACTCCCTGTAAAACCGGAGGACAAAACCTGATACGTGGTGAACAAAACGTGCGGCCGACAGCACGATTGCGAAGTGCGGGGGCCGAGGGGCAGCAAATTACAATGCAGCTAGGGGGGAGGAGAGAGCAAAGAACCGTAGGGTGAGGGGGGGAGGGGTGCAAACCCCCCACCACGGAGACCGTAATGTAGGGCAGAGATTGAGTGGGGGCTAAGAACCGGCCGGGCCGGCAGCAGAGGGAGGCGGGGGCCAAGGTGCCAGCCATAGAAAGCGCGCATGGGGTGTGGGGCAACGAGAATGACTGGATAGGGTGTGTGACAGACGCATTGACTACGACGGAAACACAGTGCCCAAGCCACATTAAGCGTGCAGACAAAGTCCAGGGAATGAAAAACGGCCTCACAGTGGAGAGATAATTTCAGAGGGAGTGGGGAACCGAAAAATGTGTGCAAAATTGGAAAAGTGTGAATGAACGGAACTTCAGGGAGGAGTCGAACGACAGCAAGGACACACGAGAAATTAAGTGAAAGCAGGAGGGAGCAGTGAAGGAGCCACCCACATTGAAGGCAGAAAGAGTGAAACCTGGTCCCGATAGCCCAATGGACCAATACCCCTTGAGACGACGTGAGTAAAAATAAAAACACATTAAGACTAATAATGACACAGCCGGGAAACTCAAAAAAAAACACAAAGAGGCCAGGAGCCCAGAAACGTGTAAGGCAAGTGGTAAAAAGCGCGTGGAACGGGTGGACCGCAGGGAAAGCTGATAGGGCATGCCTAACCGACATGCACAAAAAATGCAGGGCGTTCCTGCCCGGAGGTTCGAACCCCTAGGGCGTCGACCCTGCCCCCAAAGCACGCAAGTGTAGGTGACGCGCCAGGACCGAGAACCTATGGGACGCAAGAGCGGGAAAAAATAGGGAGGAGAAGAGAACCGAAGAAGGGCCAGACCGTTGGGCAGGGGGTGCAGCAGGACACTGTGACAATCCCCCGCAGTAAGGGCGAAGAATAAGGTAGAGGTACCGGGAAGGGGTGGAGGCACGCACGCAGGGGTGAGAACGGCGCATGGCGAAAAAAAACCCATGGAGTGTCATGTAAGAGCTGGGAAAAAACACGGCAGGAAGAAGAAGCACAAATTAAGGTGGCGTAGACCAGGGGGGTATGGTGGAGTGCATGAGTACAAGCCAACGCGTGAGGTGCGTGGAAAATGGGAGTGCACCCTGAAGTAGGGGCCAACGGGAGGTCATACCAGCGTGCGTGCCGTGGGACCAAAAAGGGGGTAAAAGTAAGGCAGGGGGCTCTGGGCCCCTCTGGAGTGTGATGTCAACAGACGCAGGCAAAGGACCCCCCGGGGGAGTTTATGAAATGGCAAAAGAAGAGAAAAACAAACTTCTGCCCCGAAGTGCCGAGTCCAAGGCCTAGTCACACGTGTGGAACATGTGTCTCAGAAAAGGCTGTGGCCGAGACGGCAAGAATGGCTATATGTATGAGCAAAGGGAGTTAAGGGGAGCGAAACACCGGGGAAGAGAGAGCAGGAACAAAGCTGGAAGGCCAGAGGCATGAAGATTACACTCGGTGTGCCTCCAGGCGAGCGGTGGCTGGTTAAGAGAGAGCACCGCCAAGCACAGAACCCAGCGCGGAACCACCGGCAGAAGACGACCGGGCAAGTCCGACAGCCGTCTGCCAGCGACGAAGAGTGGGCCTGGGCAGGGAAGGCGTGGGGGACAGAAGAGGAAGAGGAAGGGGCAGAAAAAGTGGAACCCCCGGGGCCAATGGGGACCACAGGGACGGGGCAGCAAGGCAATGCCGGTCGGGCGCGAGGAAAAAGTGAGAGAGGAACATGATCAAGGTGGAAAGCGTAGAACCAAAAAGGCCAGTATACCAGGTAAGAGCACCTGGCGTGCGACAAGTGAAACGGACTCGGTAAGGAATAGAGCAAACTCGCCTGAGTCGAAAAGCACGGGAAGGCGCAAAGTTACGCAGCGGCGCCTCGATAATAAGGTCACCCAAAAACAAACTAACCCTCCAGTGGGCGTCAAGGAAGCAAGTGGGTGACAAAACTGCGGCCGGAAAACACAAGACAAGGAGACACCACACAAAGCATACCGAGAAAAAAAACCTGAAATCCTCACAAACCACGCAAACAAGATCAAAACCCAGTGGACCAGCCGAGCCACTGGACTCGGCTAAGCACTAGACGTACCAACAACAAGAAATATAAACATAAGGGTGCTTATGTCGAGCCACCATTTATGGATTTTATCTAAAAAACCCCCACCACTCTCTCTCTTCTCTCTCCTAGTGATGACTTGACCGCAGTTCGGCAAGTAAACCCTCACCCGCCGGAACGCCGCGGCCTGGCACGAGCGTCGCCGTTATCCGGCGCATGCGGTGTGTGGCCCATAAGTCTCCATGACAGGTGAGTGGTAAGATAGACTTTGCGCATTAACAGGGATGTGGAAGCACAAACAGCCCGCGAAAGGAAAGAGTGGGCGGCGGGAGGCCGGGGTTTGCTGTTGGATGCGTTTCCGGTGGTTGAGCCTGGGCAAAGCGTGGGCGTCAGTTAAGAGGTGTGCCTGAAGGCAGCCAAGGCCGGGGCGCGGGAGAACAGGACCCCAGAGCGAAAACAAATGGCGGTGAAGCGAATGTTGTGGGCGGTGTGACTCTGATGACCCTCGGTTAGTACGTGACGTAAGTGATCTATAGCGTAGAAGTGCTACGAGGTGTGAAGGGAAGCCAGCTCCTTGAGTGTGTCGAGAAGTAGTGGCCCGACTATATCTGACTCTGTCTGACGGCTGTAAATCCGATGTGACCAGAAGGGCGGAGATAACCTATGACTCCTGCTGATAAGTGTAAGCCAACGTAAAGTAGGAGAAATGGGTGAAACACATAGGACTCAAATAAGAGCGTGAATCGCAGCACATCGAGGTATGCTATTAAGAAGAGCCAAGAAGAATACCCAAATACACGGGGGGGAAAAGGGGGAGGACCCATGTAAGGATCGAGCACACACAGTATGTATTTGGCCCACGAGAACCTACCCGTAAAGCGAACAAATTGTGCCTCTCCTCCGGACTGAACAGACAATAAGCTACGGATAGAGGACTGGTGGGCATTGTCCTCATGATTAAGTAAGTCAAGTATAAGACCGTGAGAGACGCTTGAGTGCTGTTAAGGTATTGTGCGAAAATATGGTTGACCGAGCAGATACAAACAGGGTGAGATAGATCAATGAGTAGTGTGATATGTGCATGTCCAAGCATAGCGCAGAGAAAAGGAATGAACATTAGGCTCGTGGCAGCAAGCAGCCGGTATTTTCTAGGAGAAATCCTCTCGAGTGAATACACGATGGAACACATCTATGTGTTCAATAGAAACTGAAATCATCTTTGCTGAGTCTAACGATGTGTTTGAAGCAGAACTGTTGCACATAACTCATGAATAAGCAACTGCCAGCGGAACCAACAACCAAATCCCAGGACAGTATGTATAGTGCTCCCAGAGGGGGACCACCTGACACCGTATTGGAATAGATAGACGCTGGTCATGTGTGACTGAGAAGTGTGTGTACATGCCGCTTCGCAGGCATCTGCGGAAGCAGGCCCAGTGCAAGCTGACCCGTCATCCAGGAGGTGGAGAAGAAAGGAAAAAAAGGAGTCCAGCAAGAAAAACTGGGACTTCGCAGATGCTGGCCTGGCAGTCGTGGACCTACCCCGAATAGTGAACCATCCGAGCAATCCACTGTGGGGCGGTCAACAAATTGTCTGACAGACAAACCGTGCCCATTCAAACTGTACCCATGATCAAAGATGGCAGCCCAATCTACCACACCACCCAAATGCACAAGAAACGATTTCGGTAGGGCTTGGTGTTACACACATAGGCGCATCTGCCATTAGTCAACGTGTCAAGTAAGGAGACATAAACCAGGATATTCTGGTGCAGCACATAGGACCGTGTCGGGTGCAATGTGAAGCGCTACTCCCAGTCGCAAGCTAGGTTGCTAAACTCCAACGTGATTAGCACATAGGCTGGGGGAATAGTCCCATCTATATGGGGAGCTGTCCTCGTCAGTGTCGGATGCCCCGGAACCATGCTCTGGCTGAGCGGGTGGGATTTTGTGAAACTGTCTGCTGCACCGATAGCTGGATTTGTTTCGTGGGTCGTGATGGCTCCGCTGCCGGGCGCCAGTTTAAGGTGGTAAGTACTGCTCTTTATAACAGCACTGTTACCAGTAGCCATGACCAAAGGCGGGCGGCGGTGAGGGAACGAGCACGAGTCGCGTAAGGACCGCGGAAGTAATGGAACATCGGAGCGTGATGCCCTTGGGCCACATGGAAGAGTGATGGTCGGAGAGCGATGCTACTGTACGCAGAACTGCTCACGGTACCACGTGAGAAGGAGTGCATTGTAGAGGGAGCTACATGTGAACAGAGAATGACGATTAGTGCCTCTCCTCTACCTACTCCTGCTCTCAGTCAATAGTCGGCCCTAATAGGGTTTATGGAACAAGCATTTCTACTAGGCTGTATTATTTAAGTGGTGATATTGTATGTCTATCATATCAGTGGTTGTACGAATAGCTGCAACGGTTCGTATCGCGTTATCTCTTAATTATGTTAGTTTATGTTGCAGTATCATCCCATATCCTGTCCAATTGTGACATGAAGTCTCTCTTT
>CM068961.1:31896467-31915418 GCA_035128595.1 Eptatretus atami | reverse complement strand
GAACACGCATCTGCAACACGCACCCATAGCGTGCGCACTTAACATACACCCGTAACACACACCTGCCACACACGTCCCCAACACCCTTCCATAACACGGTTTGGTAGCATGCTCCCACAACACACGCCCGCAACACCTTTCCATAACACGGTTTGGTAGCATGCTCCCATAACACACGCCCACAACACTTCCATAACATGCTCCGGTAGCACGCTCCCATAACATACGCCAGAAACAAGCACCCTAACATCCTTCCAAAGCACTCTCCCATAACACTCACCTGCAACAAACCTCCAACACCCTCCATGAATGCACCAAAATTGCTTCGCGGTAAAAACGCTTGCATTAAGCAACAAGAACGCGCCCATGCAAGCTTGCGTCCATACGCACTCTTAACCGTACGCGCTCCCTAACACTCCCTCCAACGCCTTCATAACACCTTTCGTAAGCGCTCCCCAACACTGGCCACAACGGGCTTCCATAACACCCTTCCGTAACGCGCTCCTAACACTCCCTCACAACGAGCGTCCATTACAACACCACTTCCGCAACGCGCTCTGCCTAACACTCCTCCAACCGAGCTTCCATAACACCCCTTCCGCCAACGTGCCTCCCTAACACTGCCCTCCAACGAGCGTCCATAACACCCTTCGTAAACGTGCTCCCTAACACTGCCCTCCAACGAGCGTCCATAACACCCTTCCGTAAGACGCGCCAAGTTGCACGGCCTGTAACACGCGCCTAGCATTTTTGATCGCCGTCAAAACCAGCGAATGGCGTTTGACGTGAGTGCAAATGAAGTCAAAACGGGGACGTGCGTTTAGCACGATCGTACACGGTCACCGTTTTTCCTTTTGCTGGTCTTCACTCCCGCTGCGCCACCGTGTCCCCAGCCGAGACCTCATGTGCCTTGTCCTTGCGTGTGCAACTTAGTTACTTCATCACCCGGCTGTCACCGCTCTGCGAGATGTGCTCGTCAGCGCACGTGTACATGAGCGCCTTGGGTTGTTCGGACTTGAATCATGAACCCATGGGAGTTCGTTATTAAAATAATTATGCCGCTCAATGCGTGCCCGACTCGATTTTTAACGGGTCGGACGTGCGTAAAAAAGGCGCATTATTCCGAAATCGTGCAAATGCTTCGCTCGTGTGTGTTATGATCTCACGGCTCCCTTGGGTGCTCTATTGATAAAAATAAATAACTCGCGTCTTGACAGAGAGCCAGGAATGCAGAAAGTGCGCAGAGAAGAAACCCCTCCGAGATTTGGGCTGCGGCATGCGATCGCAATCGCACTGATCGGATCCCAATCACCCTGACGTTGTGCGTCTGTGTGAGCGCAAATCTCCCCCCACCCGCCCGACCCTACCGGTGGAACGTGCTGTGCCCCTCTCGCAAAACCCACCTCTCCCCATGCTTGAAAATGCCCCCCTCCCACCGCTACAATGGCCACTCCGCACAAATAGATCTCAAAACAACCCCCCCCCCCCAAAAAAAATACATTCAAAACAAAAAAAAACACAAACAACCACACACCACACACACACACACCACACACCCTCACACTCACACATACACACACACACACATGCATACACACACAAAAACACCCCCTCCCACTCACACATACACCCACACACACACACACCCCACACACACACACACACGCATACCCACACACAAATACACCACCCTCCCACTCACACATACACACACAACACGTGCAAATATCCCCCCCCACACACACACACACACACAAAACTCATACACACAAATACCCCCCCCACACGCCCCACCCTCCACACGCACACACACATACGTGCTTTATACCCCCCCCCCCACCACAAACCACACACGGCGCGCAAATACCCAACCCCCTTCCCCCCATACATCCATGCACACACACACAAGTACCCACGACCTTTCCTCCCCGCCGCACACCACACACACGCAAAAATACCAACCCCCCCCCCATAACAGCACCACACACGCACAAATAAACCTCCTACCCCCCACACATACACACACACACATGCACAAAATATCCCCCCCCCTATTCACACAAATACCCCCCCCTCCACTCACACACACACGCACACGTCCTCCCCCCCCCCTCCGCCACACATCACACACACAATATCCCCCACACCACACACACACACACACACAAATATCCCCCCCCCCTCCATTCACACAAATACCCCCCCACACACATACCCCCCCCCACACACACACACACACACACACACAACACACACACACACACACAAATACCCCCCTCCCACTCACACACACAAATATCCCCCCCCTTCATACATACACACACACACACACCACCAGCCCTCCCCCTGTGCAAATCCCCCACCATCACAATTCCACACCCCCCTCCCTATTCGCCCACATACACTGACCCCATGTGTTTGTGCACCGATTCGTCCCAGGCTCCGGAAAATTGGGAGCCATTAACGTGCGTGTGCACCACCCTCACCCGTACCGAACTTTTGCACCACTTCTTTCCAAATGCACAGTCTCTATTTATTTTGACGCACGGATCAAAGGCCAATCTTCCCTGGTATGACGACCATTTGTCCCCTCGGTGTTGTTGGCGCCATTTCGGTGTGGTCCGCCTGATATGAAAGTTTCCCAGCAATTCACGAACGCGAGCACGAAGAGGTGCTCGTGTGGTACTGTCTGAGGACGCTCGTGGTACTGACAAGCTGATCAGAGAGGCCGTACAGAGACGCTCGGTACGTCGTACAAGAATGCGCAACACGCCCCCTGCGCATTAACCGTCCACATCGAGTTGGTGCTCAAACTACAAACACCTTCGATTATGTTCATCGCGGCGTAAACGACGCTCGAAAAACTTGCGCGAAGTGGTGAAAGAAGGGGAAAGAATGATTAAAGCGCAGGAGCAGTTCGGATTATTTGCTTGTCGAAACTTTGGCTCGTCATGTGCAGCCACCATTCTCCACCCTGCGCCCAGTGACATCAGCCCGTTGACTCTTCCCCCACCCTCATGTGTACACACCACACACAACACACACACTATATATATATATATAACTGGCTGAGGCATTTTCAGCCTGGCCAGACAGACCTGCGATGGCATGCCTCGCTTGCCTGTGCTCCTTCCGCGATCACCTCTAGTGCAGCTCTGGTCGAGAAACCATGGCTTGTGCCAGCGCGGCAGCCACGCCATCAGTGAGTAGAGCGCGCGTTTGCGCTCTTGCTCCAGGGACGCGTGACCCCCTCCCTCCCCCCCCCCCACGACCCCGCTGCGCTCGGAAACGCGCATTATATCACCGATCGGTAACGGGGGAAATCGGATCATGGCTTCGTACGGGACCCTCGTCGAATCGCCTTCTCTCCTACTTTGTAACTCGCCCAACGAAACTTGTAACCCGCTCCGGTGCCGGCAATTGCATGCTCGCTTGTCATGCGCATTATCTCCCCACGATCCACCTCGCGGCGATCGCTCCCACATTATGTGTCTTGTTTTTCCGCCTCGTTATGATGCAAATAGGCGCTGGACGGCGGGCGGGGAGACCATTTCCAAGTCTTATTCTTCGTGCAGCTCTTCTGTTAATCCAAAAACCATTGTCTATGTTATTATCGCGCGATGTGAGCGGCCTGTCATTATCATTAGAGTCTCCTTTGCGGCTCTGTCTGCTGCTCACCTTCCCCGGCGCCTCGTCCGACCCCACCCCCGACATTTCGACGGCTTCAGCATGCACGATATCACGTTCGAATCCGTGCGCCGTGCTCTCACCCCCTTTTTGTTCTTGACACCCTTTCCCCACCCCGACCGCTCTTTGCAGACACGCCACCATGATTCTCGGTAGCCTCTTGACGCTCATGACCCTGCTAGCGTCCCATCGCGTCTCGAGGGGCGACATCGGCCTCGTCCCACGAGACGTGGCGGGGCTCCGGCTAGCACGGAGAGGCGATCCGGCGCTGCCATCGCGGGCGGATGATGTGCAGCTCGCGGACTCTTTGCGCATCCTCGAACGGCGACTCCTCGACCTTTTTGGCCTCCAGCGACGGCCTCGGCCCTCCCCGAACGCCGTGGTGCCGGAATACATGTGGGAACTGTACAGAGGCGTCCGGCGGGTCCCGGCCGATCGCTCACACGGCTCCTCTGGGCTGTCCGTTCCGCGCGGTCTCTTCTCCAACACGGCCAGGAGCTTCCACCACGAAGGTGTGTCCGTGTTTATCGCACTCGGTCGTTGCATAAAACAACTCCGGTTCGCTTTTGCTGTATCGCTTTTGCCTTTGCGCTGCAAACGGATCCGTTTCCTCCGTACTCCCCAAGCACCGAGGGATCTAATGGCTGCGCTTGACATTTCGGGGTTGTGACCTGCCTGTTTCTGTTTATATCCCTTTGGCAGAATTGCTCGAAGTCGTACCTCCGACGAGCTCGTCGTATCCCGGACGGCGCTACGTTTTCAACATGAGCAGCATACCCGAGAGAGAGGTCATTTCGGCAGCTGAACTGCGTCTATATCGCGCCCGATCATCCCCAGATCACCAGCACCGGCAGAAGCAGCAGCGCATCAATGTGTACGAGGTCATGCGCCCGGGTGCAGCGCCAGACGGAGTGTCCGTCGCTCGTCTGCTTGACACCCGCCTCGTGTGGACCAACGAGAGTGGGTGGGAGGCATTTGACGTTAGCCCGACGGTTTTGCGATGGACCGCAGCCACGGCTCACAACCATGGCATCTTGGTGGAGGTGTTGCAGGGCAATGACGAACTAACTCCCTGGCGAGACGAAAGCCACAACGTGCGTCTAAGTCGGTCGCTGCATGACTACGAATCGGCCACCTGGGCACAGCAGCGGCCACTGCTCGTCACCTTTGGTCACGATGGACGAAAGGATGCGACCCACGTGGACCGGAGCGAAGAGGATGGTCGGACACGGAGCAAACGCCGTGCGGGCAAGCATCGATCAGGAGGAGGTGGAAGAGGTGGGAGAGGTAAAGGAGGGGGTGGAGGAGGAGGAGGAGGAGGACGCCGCGGTCGGGGGACCTGCAACCGGCACCCTTTGTACGTCGATTTCAGTGATGTGGGCTGGAACGACTGGATCGTGGCTCCACCAGGCTACCACGCGTTTTTCTGCCAAGGTGAATGTCCCTTTCCCCTGGCCGAGCACCTCAACTCCACCAACCACGCCATCGTGCAGACCCTCGTGAACTCGGTGAACCCGGCGGTGCCCCGGGCATGCTGCGTCCCGACGGAACTGAGCGCCATCTCGCTACTTTACCTGGACGAGTACGACAAGGTGGTACTGAAGAACTACCAAGACATGGTGGTGGAGGGTTGCGGTTGCCGCTAATCACTCATTCGAACTTGGACAATTGCCTTTGTCGGTTTGTCTCTCTGTAAGTCGGTACGTCGCACCGGCAGTCCTTTGGCTGCCTCTCGAGCCGTGTTTTTATTTTTGAAATGATATTTATATATCTACTGTAAGAGAAAGAGAAATATTTTAAAGTCGTTAACGCTATTTCACCTTTACGTAAGGTTTTTGTTTTTGTTTTTTCTAAAAAAAAAAAGAAGAAAAAAAAGGAAAGAAAACTGTAAATACGTGTACATAACAAACAAACAAAACAAACAAAACAAACGCTATAGTGGTTTCTATGTTGAGAATATTTATTTTTGGTATCGCTGCTTAGAAAATAGAATGTTGTATTTATAATAAGCGTTTTATGGGATATCAGTACAAATTGTGTTGTACGTACTTTGTGTACAAGATGCACGCGTGCTCAGTTTCGAACAGCGGTAGAAACCCTGGTGTGGGTTCCCGAGCTTGTTCAGCGCAGCTTTCATTGCCATCATTCATCACCGGCTGTTTGGAGCCTCCATCATCAATTTTCAAGTTAAAACAGCAGATCCTGGAAGGTGGGTGGTTATGTGGATTGGGGGAGAGGGGGCTAAACGTTGGAGAGTTCAGTGAGGGGAGGGGGGCGCTAAACGTTGGAGAGTTCAGGTGAAGGGAGTGAAACTCAGATCTTGTTTGGTGTTACCGGCTCACAGTGGCCTGCTCAGCGATTGCTGTCAATAGTCATCGACCATGGACGATCGTGCAGGACGAGATCAAGCAGAGGTTATTGTATAATAATAATAATAAAAAACAATCACGGCCTGCCCTGCATACTCGAATCGTGATGTGAATATGATCTTATAGTGTGCATTTTCATTGTTTAACTGTTTTAAAACGGGTGCCTGAAAAGGACGGTCGCTTCATGTGCAATGATTTGTTGTGTTAGGTGGTGCATGGGAATGCACACGTGACGCGAAATGGTGTGTGTACATGAAAAGGGGCAAAGTGCATGAATTGGTGGTTGATGGACCGGAAGGTGAATGATACACCAAGGCTGTACGTGGGAAGAAGTACGTGGTACACGAATAGGTGGGGGGGGGTGCATGATATATCAACTTGTGGGTGGTACATGAGAGGTGCATGGTACATGAGTAGATTGGTGGTACATGGAAGGTGCATGGTACACGAAGAGATGGGAAGGTGCATGGTGCATGAATAGATGGGAAGGTGCATGTACACGAATAGATAGGTGGTACATGGGAAGGTGGATGGTACACGAAATGATGGGAAGGTGCATGGTACACGAATAGATGGGTGGTTACATGGGAAGTGCATGTACACGAATAGATGGGTGGTCCCTGGGAAGGTGCATGGAATATGAATAGATGGGTGGTGCATGGGAAGGTGCATGGTACATGAGTAGATGGGTGGTACATTAGGAAGGTGCATGGTACACGAATAGATGGGTGGTTCATGGGAAGGTGCATGGTACACGAAGAGATCGGTGGTACATGGGAAGGTGCTTGGTACATGAATAGATGGGTGGTACATAGGAATGTGCATGGTACATGAGTAGATTGGTGGTACCTGGGATAGGTACATGAGTAGATGGGTGGTACATGGGAAGGTGCATGGTACACGAATAGATGGGTGGTCCCTGGGAAGGTGCATGGAATACGAATAGATGGGTGGTGCATGGGAAGGTGCATGGTACATGAGTAGATGGGTGGTACATGGGAAGGTGCATGGTACACGAATAGATGGGTGGTACCTGGGAAGGTGCATGGTATACGAAGAGATGGGTGGTGCATGGGAAGGTGCTTGGTATACGAATAGAAAGGTGTGGCTCAATCCCAGTTCATCCATGGATTCCAACAAACACTCCTTGCAGCAGGGAGTGACACGAGCTACAGGTGAGAAAACAGCTGAGAAAGTGCACCTTTTAGGGTCCAAGCACGGTGTTGTGTTGACATGAACAGGTGATCGATCCAATCCAGCCTTGGGATCCACTTTTGGACCCCATGGTACATTTCAAAATCAGTCGGTCATTGTGTTCCATTAACAGAGCTAACTTCTAAAATCCTGCCATAATCAATGGAGACCTTCTTTCAGTGGCGTCACCACAACTCAGTAATGATGCAACCAGAAAACCACGATCGTTCTTTAGTTCAGGTCATTCATAGGTGCATTCGCCAGGTGGACCCCTTGAGAAGGTCGAAATGGAATTTCTACCTTCATCTGATGAACCCACATGGAGCTCCCCTTTGACCTTCCTCTTGAAAGTGCTTTCAGTTTAATATGTATCGTTCCACCGTGATGGTTAAAGGGGGCAGATTTGAAAGAGAACAATCTATTTACTACGTACGGTTGCGGTGGTGGGGGCAAAACGAGGAAATTCGAATTGCTGAAAGGAGCAAGGTGGAAGAATGATAACAGAAATACAGGAATGTGCAGGGGAGTGTGGGAAGAGTGTGACTGAAGGGAACAAAGTTTGAAAAAGATAAAATTGAGAGTATGGAGCATCTTCTTCATTTGTATGCAGCTAAGGCTGTGGGGTAGCATCATTGGCTGAGGACACGGCTGTACCGCTGATGCAAAACCCTCTGCTGTTTAAGGCATATGGAATTTGTTGAGGGTGCCGGCGATAGCTCACCTATTCTTCGCAAAGGACAATTTTGCGCATCCTTAACATCTACCAACTAATGCTGGCAGATAGAACACCTAGTTTAATGTCCATGGGACGACACACATTGAGGAATCACCCTGCCTGTGAAGCACCAGGATGGCAGTTTATAGCTGGGTCAGGATTCGAACCCAGGTTAGACAGCTTAGAGATGAGTGTGCATACCTCTGGGACATGCCGTCAACCCGAAAGAGGCATGAATGGGCCATCCCGAAAGGAGATCGGGGTGAGTCAAAAATGATCAGATATTCGTGTACGTATTAAATAGGTGGCTGTAAACACCCAATTGATGATAGCTTTCTGCGTCATCATGGTATTTTGAACCTCACCTTTGATTATATGGGATTAACTGGGAAAAATAATTACTCCTCTTCCTCTTCATCTGCTGTCTTTTTCCAATGAACATCGGTTCAATTCTGACTCTTTACACCTCCACTCCCTCCAACCCGATTTACCCCCAATGACTTCCTCTACCCTGGTCATCCTCCTTCTCATCTATTACACTTTTTACGAGTGAAACAACAAGCACGTGCTTGATGGACCCTATTTGTCGACTAATTACCCTTTCCCGCAAAAATAAACAATTATTTAACCGGTATGTGTGTGCATGTAAGTGTGTGCATTTTACTACTCCACCATACATGTAAACAAACAAATGTAAGCAATGAATCTCAAACGCAATTGGCATCTCTTTCTAACTGAGACCGAATACTGGACCATGGCGCAGGCACCCTCGTTTAATGTACATGTAGTGGACAAAAAAATGGAAACACCTGGGTAAATGAGGGACACCAATATACAGTATTGAAAGCAAAGGCTTCCACACAGGTATGGCCAATGTATTAATAAACCAAATAACATCCCAGCATGCTTAGGGTCATGTATAAAAATGCTGCACAGGCCTGATTGCCTATATTTATGGCTAGTACGCCTGCAAGAGGAGACCTCAGTGACTTTGAAATGGAGGTGATTGTTTGGGTGTGTTTTGCAGGAGCTTCAATGATAAAGACAGCTCAACTTGCTGATGTTTCATAAGCAACGGTGTCTAATGTGATGTCGGCATGGAACTCCAAGGGAAAAGACATCATCAGGAAAGGGCAATAGTTGGCGGAAGCGCATACTCCATGATCCTGATATCCGTGCATTAAATTTAAGTGCAATGCAAAACAGGTGAGCAACTGCAGATCAATTGACTGTAAATTCCAACCTGGGACACGAGCAGCCATTTTCATCAAAAACAGTCTGTCATAAACTCCACAGAGCAGGATACCATAGTTCGGTTGCAGTGCACAAACCGCTCATCACACCTGCCAATGCACATTTGTGAGTCCAATGGTGCAAATAGCACAGGCAATGGAATACCAAACGGTGGAGAAATGTGTAATGGGCAGATGAATCATCCTTCACCATGTTCTCAACAAACTGATGAGTGCAGGAGTGGCACCAACCTAAAGAACTCTACAACCCTGAGTGCTTCATTCCAACAGTGAAGGGTTCTGGTGGTTCTGTAATATTGTAGGGTGCATTTTCCTGTCCTGGTTTAGGTGCAGTCATTTCCTTAGAAGGCAAGGTCAATGCCAATCACTACTTAATGGTACTGAGTGATCATCTTCACCCCATGTTGCAACATTTCTTTCCTGCCGAGATGGGTGTCTTCCAGAATAACAATGCCCCCATCTTCAGAGCACGTATGGTTGCCCAATGGTTTGATGAGCATGACGCTGATGTTATCCATATGTCATGGCCTTCTCAGTTTACCAGATCTAAACCCAATCGTGCATTTATGGGATATTTTGGCATGATGCCTGAGACAGTATTTTCCACTTCCATCAAACAGGTGTGAGTTGATTGACTTTCTCGTGGAAGAATGGTGCTGCGTCACTCCTGCAGAATTCCAGATGCTGGTGGACTCTATTCCACGGCACATACAAGCCATACTGACCGCACGTGGTGGCCCAATACCATATTAAGTGACTTTACATTGGTGTTTCCATTTTTGTGTCCACTACCTGTGCATTATTAATTGAGGCTCGGAACGTGCGTGTATGACGTCAAGTTGCCCTCGTCGGAATCTTGTCTTTTATTTTTTTCCTTAGAAGTGGCACCAAATCCACAGAAAGCTATTACACGAGAATGAATTTCCTGATTACATTGTTGTTCCAACTTTACCTTCACATCTCTTTCATCATTTTCTTGGAATAAGACTGTGGAGCATGCGCACGTTTAAAAAAAAAAGACCCCACCCGAGTGGTCTGCACGACAGGTTCGTGTTTGGCCCGGTATCAATCGACGAACCCTCAAACTCGGTGGCTCTCATCAACACGTCAACCCTCCAACTCGGGGTGTTGATGAGTGACCACACGCGAAGGACCTAGCTCTCCGGGTGTTGGCGCACACACCATTTGTGAGCTGCGCATGTGAGCGTGATGTAGGTGCAGAAAGTCCAACCAAACGATCTTCCTGGAATCCACGGTCCACATTTATGGACTGCTCTTAATACTCGTAACCAAGATGGTCTTCACTGAAGTTTGGATTTCGGTCTTGGCTCTAACATTTCGCCTTTCCTTTTTAAATTTATTATTAATGAAGGTGAAACAGAGGTTGTGGTCTCTTCATTTTCAGGGTGCCTATATTTACCTATAAATGTAAACTTTCGTAAACTTGAAGGGAATTACCTCATGTGTACACTTTCAGTAACCGGTGGACATTCCAGCGGGAGGTCTGAGTGGGATGTTCAGGAATTATACAACAAGCAATAGACTTTGCCAAAATGAGCACTGGGCATTTGGGGAATTTTGGAATTTGTGGTTGAAGTCGTTTCCGTATTCCCAATAGCCAAGCATGCGGGTCAAATGTGAGTTTAGAGTTAATAGCGGAAGTTGTTTAAAAAATAACTTTTTGGAAAAAGTTTTCCTTTTGAGGATTATTGAAGGGAAAAATAATGAGCTTATCCCAGACTTTCAAAATGACAGCCTTGTTCGTTAGTATTCACTTTTACCTTTCATTTACAAGACTCGAGCACGTGCTATTGCCAATCAGATTCTGCAATACTTGCATCGGCATTCTCTTTTAGAACCCATCCATTCTGGTTTTCTCTTTTAGAACCATTCCTATAACAGAGAACACCAGACAGCACCGGTAACAACTTGCTTACTCTTCACGAAAGACACCACGGGATCTATAAACGTCCACCAAAGGGCCATTCAAAAATTATGTAACGCATGGGGAGCTGGGGGTGTATGTCCAAGCGTTACGGAGTGCTGCAGGGGAGAAGGGTGGGTGTTTCCAGGGCCATTACATAATGCAAAGTCAATCAATGACAACTTTGTTCCAGGCACTCTTTATTTAAAGATCTAAGTATTTAATGATGCACGTATTCGATACATCAAGGATAAAAGCAAATTGCTTTATTTAAATTCCATCATTGTTTTTTTCCACAGACACTTGATCTCATTTGCAAATGAAAGCAATTGAACATATTTGGAAATGATTACATCATTCCGAGTGATTTCACCAATGATGTCATTACAGGGATTCTGACTGCGGTCTGGTCTTATTGACGGTACACTGTACCACCTTTACTTTTTCAAATATAGTTCATAGTAACTGAAAAAAACAATGGGATAAATAGCATCCCAGGATTAAGGTATGAAATAGGGAGAGGGAAGGTGTTCATCGAGTGTTACGTACTATTTTAGGGGGTGTCTGTTGAAGTGTTACGGAACGTTACAGGGGGTAGTGGTGGTGGGGAGGGATGTCAGATTCAACAAATGCGTTATGAATTTTTGAATGGCCCCCAACAACTAATGTCGGCATACAACCCGGCTTAATGTCCATCCGAGGAACGGCACACACATTGATAAATCACCCTGCCTGTGAAACACCAGGAAGACAGTTTATAACTGGATGGAGATTCCAACCAAGGCTATCGGCAGCTAAGAGGTGAGTGTGTGTATCTCGAGGCTATCCTGTCAGCACATAACACCCCTTAACCAATCGCTTTAGCTGAAATAAAATTGAATTACCGTTTCCTCCTCGTGACTCACAATACAGGGTGGGTGAGGTGGCTTAGTGAAATGATCGTGACCTGCCAGACAAAAGCACCATATTTTCACTGTCACATCATATGGGATCACACTTTCCGAAAATGCTCGGCTGCAAAAATAATGAATGAGTTTGAGATCGTAATGATGTCACAATGACACTAATACTGCAGATTTACATGGAAGATATCTTGAATGCTGATGAGCGTTTTTCTAAAATACATGTGTGACTTTCAATGTCAAAATTATGATTTCGACATTCTTTCTTGTTTTATTGTTTTTTTAAAAAAAATCAATGTTTTGCAAAATATCCGATGGACGAGAAAACGTCGTGACAAAATTAGAGCTGTCACATTTAAGTTTAAAAACCAACAAATCCTATATAATCTTGTAATATGCACAATGTTGTTAGATTTACATGTATTCATGTAAATGCCAAAATCAATGTTTTTAATATAACATACAGAACAACAGAATTATTGTTTTTGTAATCAAATTGTCTCCATGAAGTGATCATGGATTTTAAAATGGCTGCCGTACGGATCACCTTTCTCGACATCTTCTGCTCTTCAAAACAACAATGTGCCTGCTCATTGAACATCATCTCCCTTTTTCAGGAACAGTATTATAAAATATGGCTGCCAATATCTATTTGTCACAATTGACATAATCTGTCAGAAGAAGGCATCTGAAGGCTTCCGGAAGTCCTGTTACACATCTCTTAGAAGTATACACCAAGTTCTTTATAAAGGTTGATTAATTCAGAATTATGGAATCTTTTCCCAGTGAATGTCGACTTTAGAGAAGTAGCGGTACAAGTACCCTTGGACAGTAAGGCATTGTGGCATAAAAATCATCTCACCAGAAATTGAATAATTCAATGATGGAGCATTCTCAAGTAAAATGATGAAAGGAATCGGTAGAATTTGATGATCAGTGTCGTCTTAAGCATCAGGCATCTGCAGTCAGCAAGAACCTGTGTGTTTCCTGTGAGGAGGATGGTGCATGCGCCAACCCTTTTAGCACTTTCATCAGAGACAGTTGAGAAAATGACCATGGCTTGGAGTTTTGCCGAAGTTGTGACATCTATGGAAACTTCTGTTTTAGAGTGCAACTCTATTTTCAATATAGCTGATGTTCATAGAGTTTGTGAAGAGAGTCGAAAGGCACTTGGTTTGGATGTCTCCACATACAAAACAAACCTCATCATCAGAAAAATGGGTTGCTTGAATGCTTCCATAAATGTGCAATCCAAGAACAGTCAGATGGCAAAAACGTTGTGTTTCTGTTCCTGGAAGGCATGCGAACAATGTTGAATGATGCTTTTTTGGTTCAGGGTTACAAATATCAAGCCCCAAAGATGGCCAACATTGCCAAAATAATTCCAAAAGAAATGTTTGAAGGTGAGGCATTCAAGTTTTCAGGGTGCTTCCCAGCAAACAGAACAAATCGGAGTCAGTTCGTCTCAAGATGCTCGTATCGATGAAACTAAGTGTGCATGACAATAAATGACATTGTGGACGCCAAAGCTTGCTTGAAGATTCCACAATTAATGCTGTTCAACTCTAAGCAGGGACCGGAAAAGGAGAACAATGTCTGACATTCTTTAGAGTGAGAGGCTCCTCAACCAGGTGACTCCGGTTTGAACATTCACTCTCATATGAGGAATAAACTACTGATTGAACAGCTCAACAAACTGGGCATTTCAATATTGTATGACAGAGAAAAAGACTAAAATATTATCAACTGAGAAGATCCACATGTTCAGATTGGGAGATGATATTGTGGAAATAGTGGAAAGTTTCATCGTCCTGGGTTATAAGATTGAAGTGAGTGGAGAATCCATCCATTGGGACCATACTCTGTGCAGAGCATTGGTGCTGCCTAAGCAGTCTCCTGGGCTATTGGGCACAATCCTGGACAGGTCACCACTCCAACACAGGATACCAGCAAGCTGGCACTCATTTTGCCAACCTCAGGAGGATGACAGATGACGTGCAGAGTCAACCCCACCTGGTATAAATTTAACATCTGAGCAGGATTTGAACTCAGGATCCTTGGATCCCAAGCCCACCACCCTAACCATTAAGCCAACACCAGGCATGAGTGGAGAATGTAAATGTGGAATTAATAGACAGTTAGCATTGGGGAGAACAGCAATGTCAGGATTGACAAAGAACTGGAAAGACGAAGATGTGACAAACAAAACAAACCAAGAGGAGGCTGGTGTTCCCAGTTGCAATGTATGGATGTGAGTGTATGGAATGTATGGATGAGTCATGCACAGTGAGAAAGGAGGAAGATTGACAGTTTTGAAATTTGTTGTTGGAGACAAATGTTAAAAAGTCCATGGACTGCAAGAAGAACAAACAAATCAGGGATTGAAGAAATTACACCACCATGTACACAAGAAGGACTGATACGAAAACAGAAACTGTCATACTTTGGACACATCATGTATGCAGAAAATGAAAGTCTGGAGAAGTCAACCATGCTGGGTATGATTGAGGGAAGAAGAGGAAGAGGCAGACCTTGTATGTGCTGGATGAATGAGATAAAGGCCAAAACCAAGCTGTCTCTGCCATAGTTTTGGGAAGCAGTGCAGGATATGGATGTTTGGAGAAATCTGATCATGAATGTCACCAGAACTCAGCCATGACTTGAAGGAACTAGATGATGATAGTCATCCAGCTAGAAAACAGTTTGACTTTTATGATGTGCAAGTGCTTTCAGACTGACAGTTTTGTTCATTTGACCAAGTTCCAAAAATAACTCTGTTGTTGGTGTCATGGATATTGTAGACCATAATCTGAATCCAGCCTCTACATCTGAACAGTCATCTTTCCACAGGACGGGTGTAACTTTAATTCAGTCACATAGAACACATAATCTTGGAGCCATAAAGGAACTCTTTTTGTTTACCACAAATATTCGGTGTACAAAATCACACCTTTCAGATGTATACTCCATTGCACCTGCTGTAGCTCTAACCACAACAATGACCTCTATGCCAAAAAGAAGATTTCAGGAATTCGCTGGCAGGTAAAGAGAAAGAATAGTTATTGCTGCAAGAATCCTCAGCATTGCTGGAGTGGATAGAGAAAGGTCATGCGTTATCATTGGCTACATTCCATGCCGGTCTCCAACCCAATATGACAGACCCACCTGCCCTGACAGCAGTCTTCCACCATGAGAAAGCAGATTCACCTGCAATGATTAAACATGCCATGAGTGTCATAAAGCAAGTTACTGAATTTCTCAATCACAAACATATTCCGGTTATGATGTGATTGCCCAATCTTTGCAAAGACCCAAGTGCATTCAGTGGACATGGTCAGACACCCGAGGAGAAGATAAATTTGTCGTTATGCTGGGGGCACTTACACCAAGAAATGGCCAGATGGAATCTACTCAGAAATTACATGGAAGGTTGTAGCTGGATTAAAGCACTAACCGTGCCTTGAATTGTTAACAGCTTATTGAAAGCATCATATTTGACAAGAACTCAGCATGCTCACCAGGCCACTGCGGTAACATGACAAAACCTCCAGCGACAATCATTGACAATATAACTTATAACAACAAAATCTTGTCTCATAGCATTCCAAATCTACATGGATAACAATTACTTGTGTTATCCATGTTATAGCCATTATAAATGGCACATATTAACTTGTTTTCGGTAACTTTGAAGTGTTATTTATTTCTACAGGATGCTTGATTTCAACACGTGAAGCGAGTGGTGTATCAGAGCGGGAGTTGAACAACAAGCCAGCCAGGGAGTTGAGCTCAATAAGTGTGGGTACACGTCAGAGAGAGGACACATTAATTGTAAGTGCACAAAGGCTGGACTCCCCTGCACTAACCTTTGTAACTGTAAATGTGAAATATAAGCTTTTGATTCAGCAATTGGTTCACTTTGTCTGTCTACATACATCAGTTTATGATCGAGAAACAACTTAATTTCAATTGAATGTTCTATTTTGAACACAAAATGGAACATCAAATGGAAAATGAATCTTTGTTTCAGTGTACATTGGCTCTGAATTTGGCAAATTGTATGGCATCTTGTCCCAATTGCGCATGCACAGAGAGGAAGGAGTAAGGTAATTTTTTTTTACTCTGTCTGTCTGTCTGTCTGTCTGTCCGACAGTCAAACAAAATTGAAAATCATTCCAAACAGGAAACTTACTGTTTTCAGGATGGTATAATGTAAACAAACAACAAACTCATATAACTAACACAATGTGTTGAATAAGGTGGTGAAAAAGACACTGCATCAACGGCGGTAAACTTCCTCAAAAAGTTTTTTTCTACAACTTTTAAAATCGTAATTTTATTTCAATTGAATGACATACTTGAACACTCTTGAACACAAACCGCCCTTTTAGCACTTTCAAAACCCTTCAGGTTAGTCATACTTGAACAAAATATTGCGGCATTTTACATCATGTCAACCAATCAAATTTTGTGCTCACAGACCCTGCCCATGCCCTTTTTTTCAAAAGACTGCGTGGGCTAAGGTGTTCTATGAACTCTCTAATTAGATATTGTTTTCCATCAATGGAGCCTGTACTGGCATTAATAAAGTACTTTTTGGTTTGTTATAAAGACAGTTAAAATGAAACTTTCTAAGCAGTTGCAGTGAAGGATACTTCAAGGATAAACTCGTGTTTAAATTAATCCTATGTGAGCTTAAGATTCTGATCCCCAGGGGAGGGGGGAGGGTTAGGAGGCTCCCTCGGGATACACATTTTTGCTATCAGTAGACTTAATGAGCAGAAACTATCCTTACTACACCTCTGCATCCAATTCTAGTATCAAATGGCAACTAATTATTGTTGTTTGTTCCGAAGATATCGTCTCATCCTATTGGTAAACATCAGTTAAGTGTTTCATTTTTCTACCAGGATTATTTAATAACAAATTCATCAGCAATTTTAGAATGACCAACTGAAGTGGGCACTTTTCAGAATGACCAATTACTTTTGGTAAATTTTAACGTCGTGCATGAACTTTGCGATGACTAATTGGAAGAAACGTATGTCA
This sequence comes from Eptatretus atami, assembly GCA_035128595.1. Lineage (NCBI taxonomy): Eukaryota > Metazoa > Chordata > Myxini > Myxiniformes > Myxinidae > Eptatretus > Eptatretus atami. Next base: position 31,898,325 of record CM068961.1, on the reverse strand, counting down.
AAGGCAAAATTTGGGGAACACTTCATTGCCGCCATTTTGAATTTACCCATGATGCTCTGCTTATTGGATTATCGATGAAAATACAATAAACCTGTGCCTTTAGTTGCTTCTCTGAAAGTGTCAGCCATTTATGTTTTTCAAACAAAAATTTTGTTTCAGTCTTATGGAGAAAGGTACAATAATGGGGCAAACTCTCTCCACCACCATCTATACACCTTTCTCAGTCAGAAAGGGTTAAACATAGGGGCAATACCCTGGGTGCTCACCTGGTAGCAGCTGGATAAGATAACCAGGGAACCACTGGTAGGCCTGGATGACACACAAATATATTGTTACAGTTCTAGGAACCGTATGCATACAAACATACAGTTGTCCCGAAGTTAGTTATGCCATTAGTATATGTGTAGATAGATCCCTCCCTTGTGTGTAGTGGGAAAGCAAAGGGGTGCATTGCGATGTTTTTATAGTTAGATTAATAAATCATGTTCTCCCCTTTTATTTTATTTCCCCTGTTGTTGGAGCCGCAGTACCTTCCTCTCGCTTGCTACTCTCGTTTGGGCTGGACAAGCGCTTCACCACCTACTCGCCTAACCAGAGACTCGTTTTTAGAGGCAAAATCTTGCAGTAGTTCCTTCTTGGTGGGTCCAGACACGTGTGGAGTGGGCGGGCTTGCCTGCCTGGCCGAAATCCCACCCAGAAAGGGCGGACCCCATGAATGCCCTGTCCAATCGTGACGGACGATGATGTCAGCTTCGCAAAGGCCCCTCCCCTCCCAGGGGGATCTATAAAGTACGAAGCGATCCTCAGACCAGGGTTGTGTGGTTGAGTTGTTGGAATGGTCTGAGTAAGAAGAAGGAAGTTCTTTGGTGGTCGGAGAGTTTCGTTGGCGTTGTTGCGAAGTGTCTACCCACATCTCGCGCGGCGGCCCGCGCTCTCCACTCAAGCTCCTTCAGGACACGAACTCCACACTTACGGTTGTGGCTGAACAACTCAACCTTTGTCAGGGCCGCACACGGAGCATCCATCCCCCGAAACTCTCAGGTACGGAGAACTGTGACCTCAGCTCCCTCCCTTCCTGGTGCAAAAGGTCCCCTTTTCTTTTAATTGGGTTTATGTTGTGAGTGGTGTGGCCCTGTCTTATAAGTAAACTGTATAAGTTCTTTGATTATTGGAATTCTTGCTTTTATTATTCTCGGCGTTAAGTCTGCTCTGTGTCCGCTTTCGTAAGTTGCTGTAAAAACTCTCTCTCTCTCTCTCTCTCTTCTCTCTCTCTCTCTCTCTCTCTCTCTCTCTCTCTCTCTTCTCTCTCTTCTCTCTCTCTCTCTTTTCTCTCTCTTTCTCTCTCTTTCTCTCTCTTTCTCTCTCTTTCTCTTCTCTTCTCTTCTTTCTCTCTCTTTCTCTCTCTTTTCTCTCTCTTTCTATCTCTCTCTCTCCTCTCTCTCTCTCTTCTCTCTCTCTCTCTCTCTCTCTCTCTCTCTCTCTCTCTTCTCTCTTCTTTCTCTCTTTTCTCTCTTCTCTCTCTGTCTCTGTCTCTGTCGTCTGTCTCTGTCTCTCTGTCTCTGTCTCTGTCTCTGTCTCTGTCTCTGTCTCCTCTGTCTCTGTCTCTGTCCTGTCCTCTGTCTCTCTCTGCCTCCTCTCTTCTCTTCTTCCTCTCTCTCTCCTCTCTTTCTTCTCTCTTCTCTCTCTCTCTCTCTCGTCTCTCGATCTCTCTCCTTTCCCCTGCATAACACACCAATAAACTTGTTCCTGTGCCACATGACTTTCCTTGCTTAGTGTAAATAAATGATGGTAGAAATGTTCCCAATTCGTTTTTGTCTTTTCCTTCATTGGTCCAGCATGGTTCGGATCTGAGTTTAGC
>CM068961.1:31869277-31896442 GCA_035128595.1 Eptatretus atami | reverse complement strand
CAAAAAAAAATACATCTCAAAACAAAAAAACAAAAACACAACACAACACACCACACACCACCCCCCACACTTCACACACACACCACCACATCACTGCATACACACACAAAACACCCTCCTCACTCACACATACACCACGACACACACACATCCCACACACACACAACACGCATTACACACACCAAATACACACCCTCCACTCACAACAATACACCACACACGTGCAAAATATCCCCCCCCAACACACACCACACACACAAACTCATATCACATACCCCCCCCACACGCACCCACCGTCCAACGCACCACACACATACTTGCTTATACCCCCCCCCCCACCACAAACACACACTTGCGTGCGCAAATACCAAACCCCCTTCCCCCCATACATCGCTGTAACACACACACAAACCCACGACCTGCTTCCTCCCGTCCGACACCACACACACGCAAAATAACTCAACCCCCGCGCCCCATACATTACACACCTACGCACAAAAACCTCCTACCCCCTTCACACTATACCACACACACATGCCAAATATCCCCCCCCGCCCCTATTTCACACAAATACCACCCCCCTCCACTCACACACAACCGCACACTCCCCCCCCCCCCGCACACACATACACACACACAATATCCCCCCCCCACCCACCACACACACACACGAGAATATCCCCCCCCCCCCTCCATTCACACAATATACCCCCCACCCCCACACACAACCCCCCCCCCACACACACACACACACACACACAACACCACATCACCACAACACAACTACCCCCCTCCACTCACACACACAAATACCCCCCCCTTTCATACATACACACACCACACACACCACCCGCCCTTCCCCTGTCAACTATTCCCCCCACCATACACAATTTCTCTACACCCACTTCCCTATTCGCCCCAACATACACTACCCCATGTGTTTAGTCACCATTCGTCCCAGGGCATCCGAAACTTGGGAGCCCATTACTCTGCGTGGCACACCTCACCACGTTACGTCAACTTTTGCACGCACCTCTTTTCCAAATGCACGGTCTCTATTTTATTTTGACGCTTCGGTATTCAAGGGGCCAATGTCTCGCTTTCTGGTTATGACGACCATTTCTCCCCTCGGGTTGTTGAGCGCGTCATTTCGTGTGGTCCCGCGCTGATATGAAAGTTTTCCCAGCATTTCACAACGCAGACAACGAAATGTGCTCTGAACTGCCACTGAGGACGTGTCACTACAGCTGTCAGATGCGGCGACAAGGGCCCCGGTAGGTCGGTACGGAAAACGATGCGCAACAAGCCCCCCGTGGCGCATCTTAACCGTCACATCGACTTTGGTGGCTCAATTCTTACAACCACCTTCATTATTGTTTCATCGCGCGTAAACACCGCCATCGGAAAAACTTGCTCGTAATGGTGAAATAAGGGGGAAGAAAGTGTATAAAGCGAGAGCGTTCGGATATCTTGCTTTGTCAAACTTTGCTCGTCATTGTGCAGCCAACCATTCTCCACCCTGCCCAGTGACATCAGCCCGTGACTCTTCCCCAACCCTCATGTGTACACCACACACACACACACACATTATTATATATAGTATTTAACTGCTGAGCATTCGCCTGCCAGACGGCCTGCGATGGCATGCTCTGCTTGCCTGTGGCTCCTTCGCAGCATCACCTCTTAGTCACTCTGTCGAGAAAACCATGCGCTGTGTGCCAGCGCCGCAGCCACCCACAGTGAGTAGAGGCGCGTTTGCTGCTTCTTGCTCCAGTGGACGCGTGACCCCCTCTCACCCCCCCCCACCGACCACCGCTGCGCTCGGAAACGCGGCATTATATTCACCGATCGGGTAACGGGAAATCGATCATGCTATCGTACGGGACCCTCCCGTATCGCCCTCTCTCCTACTTTGTAACTCGCCAACGAACTTGTAACACCGCTCCGTTGCCGGCAATTGCATGCTCGCTTTCATGCGCAATTATACTTCCCCACATCCACCTCCGTCGATTCGCTCCCACTTATGTGTCTTGTTTTTCCGCCTCTTTATATGGCAAATAGGCGCTGGGACGCTGGCGGGGAGACCCATTTCCAATCTTATTCTTCGTGCAGCTTTTAATCCAAAACCATTGTCTATGTTATTATCGCCGAGGACCGTCCTGTCATTATCATTAAGTCTCCTTGGGCTTTCTGTCTGGCGCCACCTTCCCCGGCGCCTCGTCCGACCCACCCCCGACATTTCGACGCTTCAGCATGCACGATATCACGTTCGAATCCGTGCGCCGTGCTCTCACCCCCTTTTGTTCTTGCACCCTTTCCCCACCCCGACCGCTCTTTGCAGACAGCCACCCATGATTCCTCGTAGCCTCTTGACGCTCATGACCCTGCTAGCGTCCCATCGCGTCTCGGAGCGACATCTGGCTCTCCCACACGTGGCGGGCTCCGGTAGCACGAAGAGCGATCCGGCGTGCCATCGGGCGGATGATGTGCAGCTCGCGGACTCTTGCGCATCCTTCGAAGGCGACTCCTCGACCTTTTTGGCCTCCAGCGACGCCTCTGCCTCCCGAACGCCGTGTGCCGGAATACATGTGGAACTGTACAGAGGCGTCCGTGGTCCCGCGATCGCTCACACGCTCCTCTGCTGTCCGTTCCGCGCGGTCTCTCTCCAACACGGCCAGGAGCTTCCACCACGAAGTGTGTCCGTGTTTATCGCACTCGTCGTTGCATAAAACAACTCGTTCCTTTTGCTGTTATCGCTTTCTCTTGCGCTGCAAACGGATCCGTTTCCTCCGTTCCCAAGCACCAGGGATCTAATGGCTGCCGCTTGACATTTCGGGGTTGTGACTGCCTGTTTCTGTTATATCCCTTGGCGGAATTGCTCGAAGTCGTACTCCGACGAGCTCGTCTATCCGGACGGCCTACGTTTCACACTGAGCAGCAATACCCGAGAGAGAGGTCATTTCGGCAGCTGAAACTGCTTCCTATATCGCGCCGATCATCCCCAGACCACCAAGCCGGAGAACAGCAGCGCATCAATGTGTACGAGGTCATGCGCCCGGTGCAGCGCCGACGGAGTGTCCGTCGCTCGTCTCTTGACACCGCCTCGTGTGGACCACAGAGTGTGGTGGAGCATTTGACGTTAGCCCGACGTTTCTATGGACCGCAGCCACGGCTCAACCATGGCATCTTGGTGGATTGTGCAGGCGAATGACGAACTAACTCCCTGGCGAGACGAAAGCACAACGTGCGTCTAAGTCGGTCGCTGCACTGACTACGAATCGGCCACCTGGGCACAGCAGCGCCACTGCTCGTCACCTTTGGTCACGTGGACGAAAGGAGCGACCACGTGGACCAGAGCGAGAGGTATGTCGGACACGGACAACGCCCGTGCGGGCAAGCTCGATCAGGAGGAGGGGAGAGGTGGAGGTAAAGGAGGGGTGAGGAGGAGAGGAGGACCCGCAGTCGGGGACCTGACAACCGACCCTTTGTACGTCGATTTCAGTGATGTGGGCCTGGAACGACTGGATCGTGCTCCACCAGGCTCCCAACGCGTTTTCTGCCAAGGTGAATGTCCCTTTCTCTGGCCGAGCACCTCAAACTCCACCAACACGCCACGTGCAGACCCTCGTGAACTCGGGTGAACCGGCGGTGCCCCGGCATGCTGTCTCCGACGGAAATGAGCGCCATCTCGCACTTTACCTTACGAGTACACAAGTGGACTGAAGAAGACCAAACATGGTGGTGGAGGTTGCGTTGCGCTAATCACTCATTCGAACTTGACAATTGCCTTTGTCGGTTTGTCTTCTCTGTAAGCGACGTCGCACCGGCAGTCCTTTGGCTGCCTCTCAGCCGTTTTTATTTTTGAAATGATATTTATATATCTACTGTAAGAGAAAGAAATACTTTAAAGTCTTAACGCTATTTCACCTTTACGTAAGGTTTTTTTTGTTTTCTAAAAAAAAAGAAAAAAAAAGGAAGAAAACTGTAATACTTACATAACAACAAACAAAACAACAAAACAAACGCTTATGTGGTTTCTATGTTGAGAATATTTTATTTTTGTATCGCTCTTAGAAATAGAATGTTGTATTTATAATAAGCGTTTTATGGGATATCAGTACAAAGTCGTTGTACGTACTTTGTGTTCAAGATGCACGCGTGCTCAGTTCGAACAGCGTTTAGAAACCCTGTGTGTGTCCCGAGCTTGTTCAGCGCAGCTTTCATTCCACATTCATCACCGGCTGTTTGGAGCCTCCATCATCAATTTCAAGTTAACAGCAGTCTGAAGGTTGGGTAGTTATGTGGATTTGGGGAGAGGGGCTAAACGTGGAGAGTTCGGGTGAGGGAGGGGGGCGTAAACGTTGAGAGTTCGTGAAGGAGTGAACTCAGATCTTTTTTGGTTACGGCTCACAGTGGCTGCTCAGCGATGCTGTCAATGTCTCGACCATGGACGATCGTCAGGAGAGATCAAGCAGATGTATTGTTATAATAATAATAATAAAAAAACAATCACGGCCTGCCCTGCATACTCGAATCGTGATGTGAATATGATCTTATAGTGTGCATTTCATTGTTTAACTGTTTTAACGGGTGCTGAGACGGTTTGGTCGGGCTATTCATGTGCAATGATTTGTTGGTTAGGTGTGCATGGAATGCACACGTGACGCGAAAATGGTGTTGTTACATAAAAAGGCAAAGTGCATGAATTGGTGCGTTGATGACCGGAAGGTGAATGATACACCAAGGCTGTACGTGGGAAGAAGTAGTGTACACGAATAGGTGGGGGGGGTGCATGATATATCAACTTGGTGGGTGTACATGAGAGGTGCATGGTACATGAGTAGATTGGTGGTAATGGGAAGGTGTGCATGTACACAAGAGATGGAAGGTGCATGGTGCATGAATAGATGGGAAGTGCATGGTACACGAATAGATTGTGGTACATGGGAAGTGGATGGTACACCGAAATGATGGGAATCGCATGGTACACGAATAGATGGGTGTACATGGAAGGTGCATGGTACACCGAATAGATGGGTGGTCCCTGGAAGGTGCATGGATATGAATAGATGGGTGGTGCATGGGAAGGTGCTATGGTACTATGAGTAGATGGGTGGTACATTAGGAAGGTGCATGTACACGAAATAGATGGTGGTTCATGGGAAGTGCATGGACACGAAGAGATCGTGGTACATGGGAAGGTGCTTGTACATGAATAGATGGGGGTACATAGGAATGTGCATGGTACATGGTAATTGTGGTCCTGGATGGTACATGAGTAGATGTGTACATGGGAAGGTGCATGTACACGAATAGATGGGTGGTCCCTGGGAAGGTGCATGGATACGAATAGTATGGTGGTGCATGAAGGTGCATGGTACTGAGTAGATGGGTGGTACATGGAAGGTGCATGGTACACGAATAGATGGGTGGTACCTGGAAGGTGCATGGTATACGAAGAGATGGGTGGTGAGTGAAGGTGCTTGGTATACGAATAGAAAGGTGCTCAATCCCAGTTCATCCATGGATTCAACACAACACTCCTTGCAACAGGGAGTGACACGAGCTACAGTGAGAAAACAGCTGAGAAAGTGCACCTTTTTAGGGTCCAAGCACGGTGTGTGTTGACATGAACAGGTGATCGATCCAATCCAGCCTTGGGATCCACTTTTGGACCCCAGTCACATTTCAAAATCAGCGGTCATTGTGTTCTCATTATACAGAGCTAACTTCTAAAATCTGCCATAATCAATGGAGACCTTCTTTCAGTGTGTCACCACAATCAGTAATGATGCAACCAGAAAACCACGATCGTTCTTTAGTTCAGGTCATTCATAGGTGCATTCGCCAGTGGACCCTTGAGAAGGTCGAAATGGAATTTCTACCTTCATCTGATGAACCACATGGAGCCCCCTTTGACCTTCCTCTTGAAAGTGCTTTCAGTTTAATATGTATCGTTCCACCGTGATGGTTAAGGGGGCAGATTTGAAGGAGAACAATCTATTTACTACATACGTTGCGGCGGTGGGGGGAAACGAGGAAATTCGAATTGATGAAAGAGCAAGGTGGAAATGATAACAATACAGAATGTGCAGGGGAGTGTGGAAGAGTGTGACTGAGGGAACAAAGTTTGAAAAAGATAAAAATGAGAGTATGGAGCATCTTCTTCATTCTATGCAGCTAAGCTGGGTAGCATCATTGGCTGAGGACACGGCTGTGCCGCTGATGCAAAACCCTCTCGTTTAAGGCATATGGAATTTGTTGAGGTGCCGCGATAGCTCACCTATTCTTCGCAAAGGACAATTTTGCGCATCCTTAACATCTACCAACTAATGCTGCAGATAGAACCACTAGTTTAATGTCCATGGGACGACACACATTGAGATCATCCCTGCCTGTGAAGCACCAGGATGCAGTTTATAGCTGGGTAGGATTCGAACCCAGGTTAGACAGCTAGAGATGAGTGTGCTATCCTCTGGGACATGCCGTCAACCCGAAAGAGGCATGAATGGGCCATCCCGAAAGGAGATCGGGGTGAGTCAAAAATGATCAGATATTCGTTGTACGTATTAAATAGTGCTGTAACACCCAATGATGATAGCTTGCTGCGTCATCATGGTATTTTGAACCTCACCTTTTATTATAATCAAATCCCATATATCCAGTAATCCCATATAATATTGGGATTAACTGGGAAAAATAATTACTCCTCTTCCTCTTCCCCTGCTGTCTTTTTCCAATGAACATGGTTCAATTCTGACTCTGCACCTCCACTCCCTTCAACCCGATTTACCCCCAATGACTTCTCTTACCTGGTCATCCTCCTTCTCCTCTATTACACTTTTTACGAGTGAAACAAACAAGACGTGCTGATGGACCCTATTTGTCGACTAATTACCCTTTCCCGCAAAAAGAAACAATTATTTAACCGGTATGTGTGTGCTTGTAAGTGTGTGCATTTTACTACTCCCCATACATGTAAACCAAACAAATGATAGCAATGATCTCAAACCAATTGGCACCTCTTTCTAACTGAGACGAATACTGGACCATGGCGCAGGCACCCTCGTTAATGACATGTAGTGGACAAAAAAAATGGAAACACCTGGGTAAAATGGGACACCAATATACAGTATTGAAAGCAAGGCTTCCACAACAGGTATGCCAATGTATTAATAACCAAAATACACCCAGCATGCTTGGGTCAGTATATAAAAATCTGCACAGGCCTGATTGCCTATATTTATGGCTAGTACGCCTGCAAGAGAGACCTCAGTGACTTTGAAATGGAGGTGATTGTTGTTGTGTGTTTTTGCAGGAGCTTCAATGATAAAGACAGCTCAACTTGCTGATGTTCATAAGCACGCTGTGTCTAATGGATGTCGCATGGAACTCCAAGGGAAAAGACATCATCAGGAAAGGAATATTTGCGAAGCACATACTCCATGATCCTGATATCCGTGCATTAAATTTAAGTGCAATGCAAACAGGTGAGCAACTGCAGATCAATTGACTGTAATTCCAACCTGGGACACGAGCAGCCATTTTGTCATAAACTCCACAGAGCAGATACCATAGTTCGGTTGCAGTGCACAAACCGCTCATCACACCTGCCAATGCACATTTGTGAGTCCAATGGTGCAAATAGCACAGCAATTGGAATACCAAACGGTGGAGAAATGTGTAAGGGCAGATGAATCATCCTTCACCATGTTCTCACAAACTGATGAGTGCAGGAGTGGCACCAACCTAAAGAATCTTACAACCCTGAGTCGTCATTCCAACAGTGAAGGTTCTGGTGGTTCTAATATTGTAGGTGCATTTTCTGTCCTGGTTTAGGTGCAGTCATTCTAGAAGGCAAGGTCAATTCGCATCACTACTTAATGGTACTGAGCGATCTCTTCACCCCATGTTGCAACATTTCTTTCCTGCCGAGATGGGTGTTCAGATAACAATGCCCCCATCTTCAGAGCACGTTGGTTGCCCAATGGTTTGATGAGCATGACGCTGATGTTATCCATATGTCATGCCTTCTCAGTTTACCAGATCTAAACCCAATCCTGCATTTATGGATATTTGGCATGATGCCAGAACAGTATTTCCACCTCCATCAAACAGTGTGAGTTGATTGACTTCTCTGGAAGAATGTGCTGCGTCACTCCTGCAGAATTCCAGATGCTGGTGGACTCTATTCCCACGGCACATACAAGCCATACTGACCGCACGTGGTGCCAATACCATATTAATGACTTTACATTGTGTTTCCATTTTGTGTCCACTACCTGTGCATTATTAATTGAGCTCGAACGTGCGTGTATAGACGTCAAGTTGCCCTCGTCGGAATCTTGTCTTTTAATTTTTCCTTAGAAGTGGCACCAAATCCACAGAAAGCTATTACACGAGAATGAATTTCCTGATTACATTGTTGTTCCAACTTTACCTTCACATCTCTTTCATCATTTCTTGGAATAAGACTGTGGAGCATGCGCACGTTTTAAAAAAAAAAGACCCCACCCGAGTGGTCTGCACGACAGTTCGTGTTTGGCCCGGTATCAATCGACGAACCCTCAAACTCGGTGGCTCTCATCAACCCGTCAACCCTCCAACTCGGGTGTTGATGAGTGACCACACGCGAAGGACCTAGCTCTCCGGGTGTTGGCGCACACACCATTGTGAGCTGCGCATGTGAGCTGATGTAGGTGCAGAAAGTCCAACCAAACGATCTTCCTGGAATCCACGGTCCACATTTATGGACTGCTCTTAATACTCGTAACCAAGATGGTCTTCACTGAAGTTTGGATTTCGTCTTGGCTCTAACATTTCGCCTTTCCTTTTTAAATTTATTATTAATGAAAGAAAAAACAGAGTTGTGGTCTCTTCATTTCAGTGCCTATATTACATAAATGTAAACTTTCGTAAACTTGAAGAATTACCTCATGTGTACACTTCTAGTAACCGGTGGACATTCCAGCGGGAGGTCTGAGTGGGATGTTCAGGAATACAACAAGCATAGACTTTGCCAAAATGAGCACTGGGCATTTGGGAATTTGGAATTTGTGGTTGAAGTCGTTTCCGTATTCCCAATAGCCAAGCATGCGGTCAAATGTGAGTTTAGAGTTAATAGCGGAAGTTGTTTAAAAAATAAACTTTTGGAAAAAGTTTTCCTTTTGAGAATATTGAAGGGAAAAATAATGAGCTTATCCCAGACTTTCAAAATGACAGCCTGTCGTTAGTATTCACTTTTACCTTTCATTTACAAGACTCGAGCACGTGCTATTGCCAATCAGATTCTGCAATACTTGCATCGGCATTCTCTTTTAGAACCCATCCATTCGTTTTCTCTTTTAGAACCATTCCTATAACAGAGAACACCGACAGCACGTAACAACTTGCTTACTCTTCACAAAGACACCACGGGATCTATAAACGTCCACCAAAGGGCCATTCAAAAATTATGTAATGCGAGGGAGCTGGGGGTATGTCCAAGCGTTACGAGTATCGCAGGGGAGGGTGGGTGTTTCCGAGCCATTACATAATGCAAAGTCAATCAATAACAACTTTGTTCCAGGCACTCTTTATTTAAAGAATCTAAGTATTTAATGATGCACGATTCGATACATCAAGGATAAAGCAAATTGCTTATTTTAAATTCCTCATTGTTTTTCCACAGACACTTGATCTCATTTGCAAATGAAGCAATTGAACATATTTGGAAATGATTACATCATTCCGAGTGATTTCACCAATGATGTCATTACAGGGATTCTGACTGCGGTCTGGTCTTATTGACGGTACACTGTACCACCTTTACTTTTCAAATATAGTTCATAGTAACTGAAAAAAACAATGGATAAATAGCATCCCAGGATTAAGATATGAAATAGGGAGAGGGAAGGTGTTCATCGAGTGTACGTACCATTTTAGGGGGTGTCTGTTGAAGTGTTACGGAACGTTACAGGGTAGTGGTGGTGGGAGGGATGTCAGATTCAACAAATGCTTATGAATTTTGAATGGCCCCAACAACTAATGTCGGCATACAACCCGCTTGATGTCCATCCGAGGAACGGCACACACATTGATAAATCACCCCTGCCTGTGAAACACCAGGAAGACAGTTATTAAACTGGATGAGATTCCAACCAAGGCTATCGGCAGCTAAGAGTTGATGTGTGTGTATCTCGGGCTATCCTGTCAGCACATAACACCCCTTAACCAATCGCTTTAGCTGAAATAAATGAATACCTTTCCTCCTCGTGACTCACAATACAGGGTGGGATGGTGGCTTAGTGAAATGATCGTGACCTGCCAGACAAAAGCACCATATTTCACTGTCACATCATATGATCACACTTTCCGAAAATGCTCGGCTGCAAAAATAATGAATGAGTTTGAGATCGTAATGATGTCACAATGACACTAATACTGCAATTTACATGGAAGATATCTTGAATGATGATGAGCGTTTTTCTAAATACATGTTGACTTTCAATGTCAAAATTATGATTTCGACATTCTTTCTTGTTTATTGTTTTTTAAAAAAAATCAATGTTTTGCAAAATTACCGATGACGAGAAAACGTCTGACAAAATTAGAGCTGTCACATTTAAGTTTAAAAACCAACAAACCTATATAATCTTGTATATGCACAATGTTGTTAGATTTACATGTATTCATGTAAATGCCAAAATCAATTTTTAATATACATACAGAACAACAGAATATTGTTTTTGTAATCAAATTGTCTCCATGAAGTGATCATGGATTTTAAAATGGCTGCCGTACGGATCACCTTTCTCAAATCTTCTGCTCTTCAAAACAACAATGTGCCTGCTATTGAACATCATCTCCCTTTTCAGGAACAGTATTATAAAATATGGCTGCCAATATCTATTGTCACATTGACATAATCTGTCAGAAAGGCATCTGAAGGCTTCCGGAAGTCCGTTACACATCTCTTAGAAGTATACACCAATTCTTTATAAAGGTTGATTAATTCAGAATTATGGAACTTTCCCAGTGAATGTCGACTTTAGAGAAGTAACGGTACAATACCCTTGGACAATAGGCGCATAAAAAATCATCTCACCAGAAATTGATAATTCAATGATGAGCGTTCCAAGTAAAATGACGAAAGGAATCGGTAGATTTTGATGATCAGTGTCGTCTAAGCATCAGGCATCTGCAGTCAGCAAGAACCTGTGTTTCTCTTGAGGAGATGGTGCATGCGCCAACCCTTTTAGCACTTTCAGAAGACAGTGAGAAAATGACCATGGCTTGATTTGCCGAAGTTGTGACATCTATGGAAACTTCTGTTTTAGAGTGCAACTCTATTTTCAATATAGCTGATGTTCATAGAGTTTGTAAGAGTCGAAAGGCACTTGGTTTGGATGTCTCCACATACAAAACAAACCTCATCATCAGAAAATGGGTTGCTTGAATGCTTCCATAAATGTGCAATCCAGAACAGTCAGATGGCAAAAACGTTGTATTTCTGTTCCTGGAAGGCATGCGAACAATGTTGAATGATGCTTTTTGGTTCAGGGTTACAAATATCAAGCCCCAAAGATGGCCAACATTGCAAAATAATTCCAAAAGAAATGTTTGAAGTGAGGCATTCAAGTTTTCAGGTGCTTCCCAGCAAACAGAACAAATCGGAGTCAGTTCGTCTCAAGATGCTCGTATCGATGAAACCAAGTGTGCATGACAATAAATCACTGTGGACGCCAAAGCTTGCTTGAGAATTCTACAATTAATGCTGTTCAACTCTAACAGGGACCGGAAAAGGAGAACAATGTCTGACATTCTAGAGTGAGAGGCTCTTCAACCAGGTGACTCCGGTTAACATTCACTCTCATATGAGAATAATATCTGATTGAACAGCTCACAAACTGGGCATTTCAATATTGTACGACAGAGAAAAAGACTAAAATATTATCAACTGAGAAGATCCACATGTTCAGATTGGGAGATGATATTGTGGAAATAGTGGAAAGTTTCATCGCCTGGTTATAAGATTAAAGTGGAGTGGAGAATCCATCCATTGGACCATACCTGTGCAGAGCATTGGTGCTGCCTAAGCAGTCTCCTGGGCTATTGGGCAAATCCTGGACAGGTCACCACTCACACACAGGATACCAGCAAGCTGGCACTCATTTTGCCAACCTCAGAGGATGACAGATGACGTGCAGAGTCAACCCCACTGTATAAATTTAACATCTGAGCAGGATTTGAACTCAGGATCCTTGGATCCAAGCCCACCACCCTAACCATTAAGCCAACACCAGGCATGAGTGGAGAATGTAAATGTGGAATTAATAGACAGTTAGCATGGAGAACAGCAATGTCAGGATGACAAGAACTGGAAAGACGAAGATTGACAAAAAACAAACCAAGAGAGGCTGGTGTTCCCAGTTGCAATGTATGGATGTGTGTATGGAATGTATGGATGAGTACAGCACATGAGAAAGGAGGAAGATTGACAGTTTGAATTTTTGTTGAGAACAAATGTTAAAAAGTCCATGGACTGCAAGAAGAAACAAAATCAGGATTGAAGAAATTACACCACCATACACAAGAAGGACTGATACGAAAACAAAACTGTCATACTTTGGACACATCATGTATGCAGAAAATGAAAGTCTGGAGAGTCAACCATGCTGGGTATGATTGAGGAAGAAGAGGAAGAGGCAGACCTGTATGTGCTGATGAATGAGATAAAGGCCAAAACCAAGCTGTCTCTGCCATAGTTTGGGAAGCAGTGCAGGATATGGATGTTTGGAAAATCTATCATGAATGTCACCAGAACTCAGCCATGACTTGAAGAACTAGATGATGATAGTCATCCAGCTAGAAAACAGTTTGACTTTTATGATGTGCAAGTGCTTTCAGACTGACAGTTTTGTTCATTCGACCAAGTTCCAAAAATAACTCTGTTGTTGTGTCATGGATATTGTAGACCATAATCTGAATCCAGCCTCTACATCTGAACAGTCATCTTTCCACAGACGGTGTAACTTTAATTCAGTCACATAGAACACATAATCTTGAGCCATAAAGGAACTCTTTTTGTTTACCACAATATTCGGTGTACAAAATCACACCTTTCAGATGTATACTCCATTGCACCTGCCGTAGCTCTAACCACAACAATGACCTCTATGCCAAAAAGAAGATTTCGAATTCGCTGGCAGGTAAAGAGAAAGAATAGTTATTGCGCAAGAATCCTCAGCATTGCTGGAGTGATAGAGAAAGGTCATGCGTTATCATTGCTACATTCCATGCCGGTCTCCAACCAAATATGACAGACCCACCCCCTGACAGCAGCTCTCCACCATGAAAAGCAGATTCACCTGCAATGATTAAACATGCCAGTAGTGTCATAAAGCAAGTTACTGAATTTCTCAATCACAAACATATTCCGTTATATGTGATTGCCCAATCTTTGCAAAGACCCAAGTGCATTCAGACATGGTCAGCACCCCGAGGAGAAGATAATTTTGTCGTGCTGGGGCACTTACACCAAGAAATGCCAGATGGAATCTACTCAGAAATTACATGGAAGGTTGTAGCTGGATTAAAGCACTAACCGTGCCTTAATGTTAACAGCTTATTGAAAGCATCATATTTGACAAGAACTCAGCATGCTCACCAGGCCACTGCGGTAACATGACAAAACCTCCAGCGACAATCATGACAATTAACTTATAACAACAAAATCTTGTCTCATAGCATTCCAAATCTACATGGATAACAATTACTTGTGTTATCCATGTTATAGCCATTATAAATGGCACATATTAACTTGTTTTCGGTAACTTTGAAGTGTTATTTATTTCTACAGGATGCTTGATTTCAACACGTGAAGCGAGTGGTGTATCAGAGCGGGATTGAACAACAAGCCAGCCAGGGAGTTGAGCTCAATAAGGTGGGTACACGTCAGAGAGAGGACACATTAATTGTAAGTGCACAAAGGCTGGACTCCCCTGCACTGACCTTTGTAACTGTAAATGTGAAATATAAGCTTTTGATTCAGCAATTGGTTCACTTTGTCCTGTCTACATACATCAGTTTATGATCGAGAAACAACTTAATTCAATTGAATGTTCTATTTTGAACACAAAATGGAACATCAAATGGAAAATGAATCTTTGTTTCACGTACATTGCTCTGAATTTGCCAGAATATGGCATCTTGTCCCAATTGCGCATGCACAGAGAGGAAGGAGTAGGTAATTTTTTACTCTGTCTGTCTGTCTGTCTGTCCGACAGTCAAACAAAATTGAAAATCATTCCAAACAGGAAACTTACTGTTTCAGGATGGTATAATGTAAAACAACACAACTCGTATAACTAACACAATGTGTTGAATAAGGTGGTGAAAAAGACACTGCATCAACGGCGGTAAATTCCTCCAAAAGTTTTTTCTACAACTTTTAAAAATCGTAATTTATTCAATTGAATGACATACTGAACACTCTTGAACACAAACTCCCTTTTAGCACTTTCAAAACCCTTCAGGTTAGTCATACTTGAACAAAATATTGCGCATTTTACATCATGTCAACCAATCAAATTTTGTGCTCACAGACCCTGCCCATGCCCTTTTTTTCAAAAGACTGCGTGGGCTAAGGTGTTCTATGAACTCTCTAATTAGATATTGTTTCCATCAATGGAGCCTGTACTGGCATTAATAAAGTACTTTTTGGTTTGTTATAAAGACAGTTAAAATAAACTTTCTAAGCAGTTGCAGTGAAGGACACTTCAAGGATAAACTCGTGTTTAAATTAATCCTATGTGAGCTTAAGATTCTGATCCCCAGGGGAGGGGGAGGGTTAGGAGGCTCCCTCGGGATACACATTTTTGCTATCAGTAGACTTAATGAGCAGAACTATCCTACTACACCTCTGCATCCAATTCTATATCAAATGGCAACTAATTATTGTTGTTTGTTCCGAAGATATCGTCTCATCTATTGGCACATCAGTTAAGTTCATTTTTCTACCAGGATATTTAAAACAATATCAGCAATTTTAGAATGACCAACTGAATGGGCACTTTTCAGAAGAACCAATTACTTTTGGTAAATTTTAACGTCGTGCATGAACTTTGCGATGACTAATTGGAGAAACGTATGTCAAAGGCAAATTTGGGGAACACTTCATTGCTGCCATTTTGAATTTACCCATGATGCTCTGCTTATTGGATATCAATGAAAATACAATAAACCTGTGCCTTTAGTTGCTTCTCTGAAAGGTCAGCCATTTAGTTTTTTCAAGCAAAAATTTGTTTCAGTCTTATGGAGAAAGGTACAATATGGGCAAACTCTCTCCACCATCTATTAACACCTTTCTCAGTCAGAAGGGTTAAACATAGATACCCTGGTGCTCTGCTGGTGCAGCTGGATAAGATAACCAGGGAACCACTGGTAGGCCTGGATGACACACAAATATATTTGTTACAGTTCTAGGAACCGTATGCATACAAACATAAGTTGTCCCGAAGTTATTATGCCTATATGTGTATAGATCCTCCCTTGTGTGTAGGGGAAAGCAAAGGGGCATTGCGATGTTTTTTTAGTTAATAAATCATTTCTCCCCTTTATTTTATTTCCCCTTGTTGGAGCCGCAGTACCTCTCTCTCTTGCTACTCTCGTTTGGGCTGACAAGCGCTTCACACCTACTCGCCTAACCAGAGACTCGTTTTTAGAGGCAAAATCTTGCGTAGTTCCTCTTGGTGGGTCCAGCACGTGTGAGTGGCGGCTTGCCTGCCTGGCCGAACCCCACCCAGAAGGGCGACCCCATGAAGCCCTGTCCAATCGGGACGGACTGATGTCAGCTTCGCAAAGCCCCTCCTCCCAGGGGATCTATAAAGTACGAAGCGATCCCAGACCAGGGTTGTGTGGTTGATTGTGGAATGGTCTTGAGTAAAACGAAGGAAGTTCTTTGGTGGTCGGAGAGTTCGTGGTTCTTGGCGTTGTTGCGAAGTGTCTACCCAACGTCTCGCCTCGGCGCCCGCGCTCTCCACTCAAGCTCCTTCACGGACACGAACTCCACACTTACGGTTGTGGCTGAACAACTCAACCTTTGTCAGGGCCGCACACGGAGCATCCATCCCCCGAAACTCTCAGGTACCGAGACTGTGACCTCAGCTCCCTCCTTCCTGGCTGCAAAAGTCCCCTTTTTCTTTAATTGGGTTTATGTTGTCTGAGTGTGTGGCACCTGTCTTATAAGTAAACTGTATAAGTTCTTTGATTATTGGAATTCTTGCTTATTATTCTCGCGTTAAGTCTGCTCTGTGTCGCTTCGTAAGTTGCTGTAAAAATTATCACACTACATCTCTCTCTCTCTCCTTTCCCCTGCATAACACACTCAAAACTTGTTCCTGTCCACATGACTTTCCTTGCTAGTGTAAATAAATGATGGTAGAAATGTTCCCAATCGTTTTTGTCTTTCCTTCTTGGTCCAGCATGGTTCGGATTCGATTTAGCCGGTCTTTATCCCCGATAATCTGTTCCTTCTAGCCGGTACGTCCTTGCAGTTCCGCTCGGCTGCATCCGATCCGGAATGTAGTTGGTACCTACCGTAGTTGTAGAGTGATCCGGTTCGGGCAAGGCGTACTGAGGCGTGATTCCCCGTAGTCGAAACCGCGTGTTACTTAGCGAAACTGATTACACCTGGCAGAAGACCCTCGCATCGAGTTGTCATGCGTCCACGTCTGTACAGCCCACCTGTCACGTCACGGAATTATCTGTGAGCGACGGCCTACAATTCCGGGAGTCTGTTGGGAGACGACGTAACTTCCTCCACCTAATGGTCGTTCTTGCCACCGGACCCCGGCCCGCGACAATATTGTTGCAGTTTTTGAGAAACTGGCTCCGAAGGTAAATGCACCCAACATAAAGGTCCCTCAGAGTAATTATTTCCATAGTGTAAGACTAGATCAGCCCCTCCCTTTGTGTGGTGGGTGTGTGATTCAATGCGTTGGACGAAGGGTGAAGAGCTTTTTTGTGTTGTCCAAGGGGGTAATTTCTGTTTGTGAGTCTCACGGCACCATGGCGAAGGTATGTCTTTCTGGCCGCCGTGTCTTGCACGAATTAATTTCGTAGTGCATGGTTAGTTCCCCCGGAATGCCACGCCGCCCTGCTAGATGACGTAGGTCCATGACACAGATGTGGCCAATGAGGGGGTGCGGCCGATGAGATGGAAACGGTTCCTCGGAGCAGCACTAAAAAAAGGCTGCAGAGGAGAAGTGGAACAGTGCTGAGGAAGAAAGGAGCAGAGAGAGAGTGAGTGCTGCTGAGGCAAAAAGGGGATGAAGAGAAGAGCGAGCACTGAGGAAGAAAGAGCAGAGAGAGAGTAGGTGCTGCTGAGGCAAAAAGGGATGAAGAGAAGAGCGAGCACTGGAGAAGAAAAGAGGCAGAGGAAGAGCTAGCTAACACTGCTGAGGAGAAAAAGAGGCTGAAGAGAAGAGTGAGCGCTGAGGAAGAAAGAGCAGAGGAAGAGCGAGCAGCGTGCTGAGCAAAAAAGAGGCTGAGGAAAGAGGAGCCGCTGAGGAAGAAATGAGCGCGTGCTGAGGCAAAAAGAGGCTGAAGAGAAGAGTGAGCACTGATGGGAGAAAGAGCAGAGGAAGAATGAGCACTGCTGAGGAAAAAAGGGGATGAAGGGAAGAGGGAGCTCTGAGGAGCAAAGAGCAGAGTGAAGCAGCGATGCACTGCCTGAGTTTCTTGCAAAGTAGGTCTGTAGGAGAGAGGTAGCGTCGAAGGAAGAAAGAGTAGTGGCTGAACAGATCGAGGCAAAACTTTACATGCATGACCGCCTTTCCATGAGGAACAAAAGGGTCACACACATGACATTGACATCATAGGTCACATGGTTTGGCAGCATTATTGGATTTACCCTAAAACGTATAAAAATTCTTTTTCTCCAGAACAGCTGGACAGATCGAGGGGAAACTTCACACATATGTTCAACCAAGCCATGGGTGTACAAGTTTGTAAAGGAATAATTGATAGGTCACATGGTTTGGCAGCCATATTGGATTGAATAAAATATTAAATAATGTTTTCTGTGGAACCGCTTAATCAATCGACGTGAAACCGCTTAATCAATCGACGTGAAACTTCACAACTATGATCTAGCAGTGATGAAGAATACAGGTTGTAAATTTAAACTTGATCGGATACATGGTCTGACAGCCAGAATCATTTAATTTTTTTGATCTGGGTTCTTTTTAAAATTTATTTATTTGAATAAGGTTCACTTGGCTGTGCTCGGATGGGTTTGAGGGTAGAGGAGTAGCAGCTGAAATTTGAATCCGATCCAGCTCCCTCCTGATGACTTCGTCTTTGCTTTTTGCTTGTTCAGGTTCCTTCTGATTACTCCAATGCAGTACTGGACCTATTTGGTCTTCCATATGACCCAAATTGAATTTATTTTAATCCCATTGTGAATTCATTTGAATAGTAATAAAAAATGTCATGGGTCACGGTCAGGTGTCCACTCAAAGTGGGACGTCTTGGTACCCGGTCATTACTGCCAACAGTTATAAAGTGTCAGTTCTAGTTATGTCTCTTAGTAATTACGTAACACACCAGTACACAAACGCCACACAAAATACTCCACACAATACCACACAAACACCACACAAAACAAGTTCTGGCGAGGGTCTGCAATCTCTGATTGCTCTTTCTAGTTTTCAATTTTGTTTGAGTGCCAGACAGGCAGACAGAGTAAAATAATTATCTCACTCCTCACTGCATGTGCGATCGGGACGATTCAGTGACGAAGTACATGAAACCTAAAGACTCGTTTTCCTATTAATGTTCCGATTTGTGTTCAAAATATAACATTCAATTTAAATTAAGTTGTTCCTCGATCATAAAATGACGATCATAAATTGATAAGAGTCATAAGACAGGTGGACGGACGGACATGAACCATTTACTTCAGCCCACTTTTCCCCTCACATGCCTGGGGTAATCTACAGTATACTGTATATGAAAGGAGCTCAGTCCCGGCGTGCGTCCGTCCTTCGTTCTGTCCCTCCATCCCTCTGTCTGTCCGTCCGTTCAGCCATGTGACTATACAGTATGTTTATTATTTACATACTATTGGAATGTACCTTTCGGCCCTTTAGACTGCTGAGACCCCTTAGACCTTTGAAGACCCTCTAAGATCCTGAGGACCCTTAAGACACAAAAGACCCCGAAGAACCAGAAGACACTGAAGACCAAAAAAGACCTTGAAGACCCACAAAACCCAAAATATCCTGAAGTCCGAAAAGACCTTGAATACCCAAAATTCACCATAGACCCTGAAGATCCCAGAAGACCCAAAATACCATGAAGACTCAAAAGTCACCAAATACTCAAAAGATCCAAAAGACAAAAAAGACCCTGAAGGCACAAAAGTTACTGAAGTCCGAAAAGACCTCGAAGACCCAAAAGTTCCAAAAGACCCTGAAGGCCTAAAAGTCACCGAAAACCTAAAAATCACCAATGACCAAAAGTCACCAAAGACCCAAAAAGACCCCCAAAGACAAAAAACCATGAAGGCCCAAAAGACCCTGAAGACCCAACAAATCACAGAAAACCCTGAAGAATCAAAAGACCTCGAAGACCTCAAAGACCCCTAAGACCCAAAAGTCCCAAAATACCTAAAAGTCACCAAAGACCAAAAGTAGCCAAAGACCCAAATTGCCCATAAGACCCTGAAGTCACAAAAAACCCAAAAGACTCTGAAGACCCAAAATTCACCAAAGACCCAAAAGTACCCTGAAAACCCAAGAAGACCCAAAAAGACCCTGAAGACCCCCAAAAGACCCTGACAACCCAGAAGACCCAAAAGACCTTGAAGACCCAAAAATCACCAAAGCCCCAAAAATACCCTGACGACCCAAAAGTCCCCGAAGACCAAAAAGACCCCTAAGATCCTTCAGACCCCTTAGACCTTAACACCATTTAGACCCCTTATACCCTTCAGACAGATTAGACAGCTTAGACCCTTGATCATTTATACCACTTGGACTTTCTTATATCACAAATTAAATTTCAAATAAATATATCACTAATATCTTCTATCTATCTATCTACTATACTAAAAAAATAGAATATTGTTTTGTATGTGTGTGGGTTTGTTTGTTACTTACTAAATCTAAAGATTTCGTAAGTATATTGATGACTACCGTTTTCTTGTTTGTTTGTTTGTTTGTTTTTGTTACTTACGAAATCTAAAATATTTCGTAGTATATTGAATGACTTCCGTTTTCTGTTTGTTTGTGTGTTTGTTTGTTTGTTTGTAGGCACGATAACTCGAGAACGGAAGAAGCTACCAATGTCAAATTAACACCACGGATTCAGGAGGGTGGTGGCTAGTGCTGATTAGATTTGGTCAAAAATCGGTCAAAGGTCAAGGTCACAGTGAGGTCAAACATCCAAAAATGATACTCGAGAAGGGAAGAAGCTACCAATGTCAAATTACACACGTGATTCAGGGAGGGTGGTGGCTCACGATGATTAGATTTTGGTCAAAATCGGTCAGAGGTCAAGGTCACAGTGAGGTAAACATCCAAAACATTCGATTTTTGATGGTTTTGGTACAGAATCATCGTAGAAACTTAGGTTTGCGTCACTACCTTCTCTGGAGACAGCTTTTATTAGACAAGGTCAGAGGTCAAGTTGAACGATTTCGTAAGTACTAGTCTATGACTGCTTGTTGTTTGTTGTTTGTATGTTTGTTTGTTTGTTTGTAGGCACGATAACTCGAGAACGGAAGAAGCTACCAATGTCAAATTACATCACGTGATTCAGGAGGGTGATGGCTAGTGCTGATAGATTTTGGTCAAAATCGGTCAAAGGTCAAGGTCACAGTGAGGTCAAATATTCGATTTTGATGGTTTGGTACAGATTAACTCGAGAACAGGAAGAAGCTAACCAATGTCAAATTAACACTACACCACGTGATTCAGGAGGGTGATGGCTAGTGCTGATTAGATTTTGGTCAAAATCGGTCAACGGTCAAGGTCACGTGAGGTCAAACATTCGATTTTGATGGTTTGGTACAGAATCATCGTAGAAACTTCTGGTTTGCGTCGCTAACCTTCTCTAGAGACAGCTTTTATTAACAGGTCAGAGGTCAAGTTGGACGATTTCGTAAGTCCATCTATGACTGCTTGTTTGTTTGTTTTTTGTTTGTTTGTATGTTTGTTTGTTTGTTTTGTAGGCACGATAACTCGAGAACGGAAAGAAGCTACAATGTCAAATTACAACCACGGTGATTCAGGAGGGTGAATGGCTAGTGCTGATTAGATTTTGGTCAAAATCGGTCAAAAAGGTCAAGGTCACAAGGAGGTCAAATATTCGATTTTTGATGGTTTGGTACAGATAACTCGAGAACGGAAGAAGCTACCAATGTCAAATTACACCAACGTGATTCAGGAGGGTGATGGCTAGTGCTGATTAGAATTTTGGTCAAAATCGGTCAAACGGTCACGGTGAGGTCAAACATTCGATTTTTGATGGTTTGGTACAAGAATCATCGTAGAAACTCTTCTGGTTTGCGTCGCTACCTCTTCTCTAGAGACAGCTTTTTATTAGACAAGGTCAGAGGTCAAGTTGACTATTTCGTAAGTACCAGTCTATGACTGCTTGTTTGTTTGTTCGTCCTTTAATAGGCGGCCGAACCGTTGGATGGAATGAGATGAAACTTGGCATGAGTGTCCTTGGGAATGAGAAACGGACATGGGAGGGTCAAGTCAAGGTCAAACGTCACGGGGTCAAGGTCACCGGGTAACTCAATTTCTCATTTCATCCGATCGAGAGGGACCAACGCCATTCGACAGATAATCAGAATTAAATGACACAGTTCATTGACGCATTCACTTTCGACTTCGTCGGTTTTCTTCTTTTATTTCTTTTTTCTTCCCTTTCTTTCCCTTTCTCTCTCCTCTTCTTATTTTTTTTCCCTCCTTCTTTCTTTTTTCTTTTCTCTCTCTTTCCCCCCTCCTTCTTTTTTCGTTCCCTCTTCCCATTTTTCCTCCCTCTCTCTCTCCCTCTTTCTCCTCTCTCCCCTCTCTTCCCTTCCACCCTCCTTCCCTTCTCGTTTGCCTTTCTTCCATTCCCTTCTCCTCCTCCCTTCTTTTCTCCCGTATCCCTCCTTTTTTCTCTTCCCCCTTTCCTCCGTCCTCATCTTCTTCCTCCTCTCTCCCCTTCCTTCCTTCTTCCCCTATTCTTTCTTTCTTTCTCTCCCCCTTGCCTCTCCCCTCCCTCGCCCCCCTCTCCTTTCCTTTTCTCCTTCCCTTCCCCTCGCTCTTTTCTTTCTTCTCCCCCTACTCCCTCCTTTCTTCTTTCCCTCTCTCCTTTTCCCTCTCTCTCGCCCTCCCCTTCCTCCCTTCCCCTTTTCTTATTCCTTCTTTTTCTTCATTCTTCTTTTTCTCCCCGAGTTATGACGTCATAAATTGACTAAAACGTCAATTTTCATGTTTGTTTGTCCTTTATAGACGGGCCAAACCGTTGGATAGAATGAGATGAAACTTGGCATATGTGATCCTTGGGAACGGACATAAGGGGATCAAGGTCAAAGGTCACGGGGTCAAGGTCACCGGAAACGTCAATTCTCAATTTCATCCGATTGAGACGGGACCAACGCCATTCAACAGATAACTGTACCCACCCATGGGCGGGTACTTTGCTAGTATATTACTAAAACTCTCATCTTGTATGTATGTATGTATGTATGTATGTATGTTCCCGAAATACAGCCAAAACGGTACACGTAAGCGCAAAAATATTCCAGCCCACATTACTCACCATTCTCCTGCGGTGTGCAGTATCAAGTTTCGTCCAAATCGGGCAACGAAAAAAAATTATTAAAAATCAATTCCCTATTCAGTCAAGTACTCTTCGGGATTATTTGATCATAGCAAACAACCTCAGCGGTATAGTTTGCTGGAGCTATCTTATTCTTTTTTTTTTTTTTTTTTTTTCATCAACGCTGTCACAACGGGAACCCAACGGGTTCACGGGTTGTCTAGTATATTAATAAAGCTCTCATCTTGTAAGTATGTATGGATGGATGTTCCCGAAATACAGCCAAAATGGTACAAGATAGTGCATAAATTTTAGGCTTACTCACCATTCTCCTGCGGTATGCAGTATCAAGTTTCGTTCAAATCGGGCAATGAAAAAATTATTAAAAAATAAATTCCCGATTCAGTCAAGTCCTCTTCGGGATTATTTGATCAATGCAAACAACCTTAGCAGTATAGTTCGCTGGAGCTATCTTTGTTTTTTTCTTGAAATGATTGATTAAAAATTCTCAAACATTTGTATAGACAAAGAACGATTTATTTTTAAGTATAAAATAAACATCGCCATTTTGATACATACTTCCGTGTTCATAAATAAATAAAATTGTGTTTAGAAGATTACGACAATAATTTATTGCACTTTTTTTTCTCCGGTTTTTTTTCACATTGGGATTTTCACATTTTTCACATTTTTCACATTTTTCGTTCAAATTGGGCAACGAAAAAAATATTAAAAAATCAATTCCCGATTCAGTCAAGTACTCTTGGGAGTATTTGATCAATGCAAACAACCTCAGCGGTATAGTTCACTGGAGCTATCTTTTTTAAAATGATTTTTTTTATCAATCGCTGCACAACGGGAACCCTACGGGTTCACGGGTCATTAGTTACATATAAATTTGTTGAAAATAAATGTTTGTATTATGATTGTTGTAAATCATGCCAAAACAGTAAATCTGTGACATCAATATTTGCCATGACATGTGGAAAGGCGAGTATAGCGAACCGATCCACGCTAGTAACACAAAAAAGTGCATCCTTAACCAGTGTAAATCCAAATTTGTATTCAGGGAAGAAAAATCAAAAACATCAACAGACTTAATATTGAGGAACCTCATCCTATCTAAAAACTCGAAAGTGGAACTAATACTTCAGAAAGTGTTAATACCAGAATTTTTACTCATTGCGAAACAATATTCCGAAATTGCTCCCTAACACTCGTAAACCTGAGTTACAAAAACTGACAATTGTTTCAAATGTATTGCCTAGCTCCTGCTATAAACATAAACTTACAGGAGTTTTTGTGAAGCTCAGGGATCCAGAAAAAAACGGGGAATACATAAATTTACCTCTTTACATTTAATGTTAAAATTATTTCTCAAACATCCTGATACTCAGCTATAATGGCTGGAGAGGCTTTTGACATGGAACGTACGTGCTATTTCTTATACTCGTGAAATAACTATCAATATCTAACTCCCTGAATATAATCAGAATGTTAAACTTTTACAAACTTCCAAAAATTATGAGCTGCTTTTCTGCCGGAGCTATAGCATACTTCTTATGCAGATCCTGAATATCCTTACGAACTGACCAGCTTACTCAACAATGGTCTTGATCTATCCTGGGAAAACAGCCCTCGACCACTGAAAAACTTAATCCTGTTGTCCAAAATTTCCACAACCCTGTCATAAACCGTATACTCTCTCTCTCTCTCTCTCTATCGAGTGCAGCCTGTGGCTGCTGGTGCATCATTGATGGGACATGGTATGCCACTGATCCATCTGATGCAGTGTCCCCTTACCAGTACACTGGTACTCCATTTTGCCAACCTCAGAAGGATGACAGGCTGAGTCAACCTCCTGGTGTCATTAATTCAGCAGCCCAACAGGGCTTGAACTCAGGACCCTAGGATCCCAAGCTGCCACCCTAACCACTTAAGCCAACACCAGGCTTATACCCAGATACTAAAATCATTTGGAGATAACCTAAACGTTTTACATATTTTACTAACAAATTCGAAACAATCAAACAATGGAAGATCTATACAACTCCATGGCTGAGTTACTGTTCCGATATTTGGCTCCTATTTTTCATAACATCCCTTATATCACTATTACTAATACTATTCAAATCCACATAAATCACATGCCCTCATGGATCATACAAAAATGTGAATAGGAACATGCACAGTCAGTTGATAAAATATCCCTAACTGCATCGATACTAAGATATCTATACAAGAAATATATTACACACCAGCAGGAGTGGCCAGCATTGCCAGGTCCTCCTCCCACCCTCCCCTCCATCCACCCATCCTTTCTCTTCCTTCATCCACCCCTCCCTGCCTCCTTCCACCCCACCCTCCCTCCGTACTCACACTCACCTCGTCCCTCCCTCCAGACCCCCCCCCCCCCCCGCCTCCACTGGTTAGTGGAGGTTGGCTTTGGGCTTCCCACTCTGGGGACGTGTACAGTGCAAAAATGCAAGTATCTCCACAGCTGACACAGTAATACCCTCTGCCAACCACCATCTGGGTGGCGCTACATGACACATTTACATAGATAATTTTTGTCGACCTTCCCTCCCGGACCCTCCGCGACTAACAGATGAAACCAGGAGGTCGAACTTGGTCCATGTGCCAAGTTTTGGTGGCAATTGACGCAGTAGTTTTGCATGATTATTGTGACACACAGACAGACAGACAGATACACAGAAAAATGAAATATTTATTTATTAGATTGTCATGCCTACACACACATATTTTGCTCGTGTTTTACAGTGTGGTCTGTACACTTTGAGCTCACCTTTGGATGCCTTAGTTATGCTTCTACAGGTGTACTGCACCAGCCAAACTCCCCCACCTTACTTTGTCGCCATATTTACGTCATCCTTCTGCTCGCAGAGAAACAATATGACTCTTTTCATTGTGGGTGTTTGTTCACAAGTGGTGTTTGCAGATCAACCACTGTGGAGATGCTTTGGATAAATGCCGCCCCTACCTGTGCCTCCACAAACAGAACTTCAACACATTTTGAGTTGAAAACTTGTTCACATTATTTTCATCGGGTTTCAATGTAAATTGAAGTGCGCTGATGCTTTTGCAATACAACAGTGCTGAGTAAAATCAATGTAAGAAATTAGAGCTTGGCAAAAAAGCGTGAACTTTCGATCAAAGTTTCTGCCAAAAATTTCTGAAAATTTGCCATTGTGTCATAAGGTTCTGTATACACGCCCAGAAAATGCCTGTACGAGACTGGAAGCTACCCGTTGCTTGTGCCATTGCTTTACGGATATGAAATGCAGGCTTATTTTAGTGTTAGACATTGTTTCGAAAGAGACCAGGCATTAGAAGTTGTTTTGCATCTGTTTATAGGGAAGTATCAGAGCAAAATTGCTTTAAATTGAGCTTTTCAACCTTCTTTTAAGCAATGTAAAGTGTAGTAAGAGAGCTGTGAAAAACACTTTGCTTTCCCTCCAGGAAAAGCTTGGCAGTAAAGGGGAACTCTGTTGCTGTCGATTTAGTGACAGAGTGGGAGGGTAGGGTCCTCGACCCTGCATTATGTATGACCCACGGTGTTTGGAATCCACACGTGCTTCAGAACTATTACTCCATGCACTAAGGCCCCGTGTAAAACACCCTGAAGGAATCCGATGGGAATGACACCCAAAAAGACGGTCCAGATGGCAATGACACAAATGGGGAAAGAAGACCTTTCCCTTTGGGTTTTTTTTTTTTGGCCTTGTGTTTTACAGGTGTGACCAACCTTTGTGGCTTTGCTCAGGACCAGGTGTTCATCTCCATTTACCTGCCTAAGCACACAAGGCACCTTGAGTAACTTCCTGCTTAATATTCCCATTCTAGGAATCTTGCATTTTGGCATTCATCAAAGGGCAATTGGTCCTTAAAGTGACAACACATCGGTATTTGACATTATTGTGTGAGAAAAAGGAAACCTATGGATGATGTTCTCACTCCATGTCATAGTTTCTTTATATATGAACGCATGACTTGTAAGTCAAATGGAAAAATATTTGGAAAGTTTGTTTTGAGCTTTGCCGTCATATTGGAGATCGTTGTTGAGCGATCCATAGATGATACCCCATCACACCAAAGGTGTAGCTGTGTACCTCGAGCACGTCACGTGCTCCTGGAACATTTGCGAGCAGGACACGGAGCATGCGAAAGTGAACACGGAGTTTGTACATGTCTTAGCTGGTTCAAATGAATAACAGTCGGCGGCTGCTCGGGTATTACTTGGCAAGGGTTTTATGAACTCTGTATGTTTTGGATTGCCCTCAATCAGGCACGAATGGATGGCTTTCATTAGGGGCACTTTTGTGGCTTTGCTCGGGCACTGCG